>JARFJB010000799.1:0-600000 GCA_036346205.1 Vesta saturnalis
ACGATTTCAAATATCTCGGAGTAATGTTTGATAAATCGGGAAAAATAACATGTGAAATAAATAACAGGATAGCTGCTACCGCAAGACTATATCAAAATTTTAAAGAGCGGGTTCATCAACAAAAAGGAAGTATCGAAAAAGACTAAATTAACAGTATATCTACCAACTCTGCTATACGGATGCGAAACATGGACAGTGAACAAGAAAGTGTCTAGTGCAATACAAGCAGCGGAAATGAAGTTCCTAAGGAGGATTGCGGGGTACACCAAACTGGACAGGAAAAGAAACGAGGATATAAGGGAAGAGCTTGGAATAATAAGTGAAAAAACAAGTATAGGGAAAAAGCAATGTTAAGATGGTGGGGGCACTTAACGAGACTTTCCGGCAACAGACAAGTGAAAAAAGTGTGGGAAGCCAGAACACAGGGCCAGAGAAGAAGAGGAAGACCAGAAAGACAGTGGAACGAGATGGTAGCAGGAGCACTAACTCAAAATGGCTGGACATGGAAGGAAGCTAAGGAGTGTGCAAAAGACAGGCAACAATGGAGAAAAGTTATCACGAACATATAGACTTAGTGAAACAGGGAATTAACCCTCTACGCCGGAAACGGCAGTAGAGATTTTGATTTTATATATATATATATATATATATATATATATATATATATATATATATATATATATATATATATATATATATATATACATCATTCTATCATTTTTGCGTCCATCTATTTGGCATTTACCATCAATCTGGCTACACTTTGCAAAGTGGCGTCTGTATATGGACGCCAGATTACATTCCTTAATAATTTTCTTGGTATGAGTGTAAGAGAAGCACCGTTGACAAAAGACAATTCTGATAGAATCCTATAATACTCATTCTGAGTATGGGGCCAATTCCATACTCCTACGTTGAGATTTTTTAAAAACTTGTCGACGCCAAAATCGTGTAATTCGTAAAATTGTATACAAACTTAGTTCAGCACTTTGCCGTCACGGCGCTATTTCTAAATATACTTTTATTGTATTTATTCTGTACATTTACAATCCTTCAGACGTCTTTAAATGGCAACACTGTAAAACCAATTTCTAATATTCTTTCTTATTTAATTTGAAGTAATTTCCTATTTACGGTCTACAGCCTTCTGGCGTCATTCTACCTAGATATACAATTGATGTTACTTAACATCATTATGAACTCACACATGCATTATTTTGTAAATCATTCTGAAGTCATATATTAACATATATACATACTGTTTATTCTAAGCAAGATTAGCTACCTCATGCACCTCAAATACACCATTCTATGTAGACACCCAGAAAATAATAAAATTTACAGATAAATGTAAAAAATTCAAAATGCAAATTGGTTAATATGTTTTACAGTTTTGTCATAGGTAGATAACTACGACGGTTGTTTGTATTAGTAATTTTGCTTGGGACACCCAGTTGATTCGAACGTTACCAGATGATATAATCCAATGCAAAATTTACTTATTATTAACAGTTGAGATGACATTATTACCCTTATTTTAAAAGGGTGACTTTTTAAATCACATTTCGGATTCGCTTCTATATTTGTGTGTGTACAAATATAAAAAATCCGTTTAAAATTAATTAAATAACTTTGTACACCAAATTCATAGTTTTAATCGACACTTCATAGATTTAATTTTGAATTAGTATTTGTCTCAATTCTTAGAGGAAGATAGTTTAATCGAAAGTTTTACCACGAAGTATATTCATCCTTGGATTTTGCTTAGTAAACCTCTAACGAACTGCAGAATGTAGATTAAGAAACAAGTGTCTTAATTTTGAATTACGTAGTAACTTGTTATGATGAGACCGTTTATTTATCAAAATTATTTTTTTTTAGTGCGACCAAGTTAAATTAGTACCGTTTAGGGCGTTTAGAAACCAGTTCTATTATTAACCTCGTGTCTGCGCATGCGCGCGTCTGTGTGCGTCAGTACATGTGCAAGCATGGGTGCATGTGTGTTTATCGTTTATCAGGACGTCCATGTCGCTGGCGTATTTGTACTTTTAGAACTAAAGTTGAGTACTTTGTGTTATACTCAGAGAGGTATAATGAGTACGACACCCATCCATGTCCATAAACAGCACTACTAGTTCCTAATAATAGGGCGACACACAATGCTTCCACTGAACCTGTATCATTCTTTTCCCTGTTGAAAATTTTTATTGACTTTCAAAAGGCGGGGTTTTATGCAAGGCTGCTCTACATCTAATTCACTATATTTAAAAAACGAATGTACGAAAAAATGTCGCGGACAATTGGTCGCGCGAAAAAATGTCGCGCACATTTGAACGCACATCAAAAGGTCGCCAGCGAAAAAAGGTCGCGGACAAATGATCGCGTGAGAAAATGTCGCGTAGAAAAATATAACTATTAAACATTCCTCCACATTTTATCCAGGCTTAGGACTGGCAGTTAATAACTGCCATGTTTAAAAGTTTTTTTTTTATGTTTTCATATTTTGATTTTTTTTTTTTTTTGTTGGTTCTTGCTTTTCTGCTTTTTATATTTGTAACTCGAAGTTATGAGCAACCGCCCTTAAATACTCCTAATGTGGATGATTGGCATATTATTGACAAATAGTTTTCTGTCGCTGCGCCGTATCTTTACAAATTTTTTTGAGTGGCTGTTCGTTTCTAGCTATGTAGTGTTCAATTTTCAAACAATGTAAACTTTCCTCTTTCTTTAACGAATTGATAAATTTCTACAAATTTAGATGTGCTGCATTTAATATAGAGGAGACACTATTGTGCCATCATTCTGCAGAATGATTTGTATATGGTATCTTCCTCTATGAATTCAAAACAATTCCAAAGATTTCTTGAAAACTGCGGTTGTCGTCTCTGGTGTCGTCGATCCAAACGATCTATACACTCACCTTCAAATTTAGAGTGTACTGAGTGAAATCAACGCCGCGTCGCAGTGTTCCAGTCTGGTATTTAGATAATTGTTAACAAAAATTTAAATTTTTTAATGCCACCATTTGTCCGCGATCTTTTTTCGTCGGCGCCCTTTTTTCGCTGGCGATATTTTGAGGCGCGCTCAAATGTGCGCGACAATTTTTCGCGTGACCAATTGTCGGTGATCTTTTTTAGCGACACCTTAACAAACATCCACGCCTAAAACAGGTTCGAACCAGGGACTTTCTTTGGATTGAATGGTGATGAAGATATTATAATTTTTAAATAACTAAAAAAGTGGAGAAAATAAATTCATCAAATTGTTTGTCTGATAATTAAAGTGGTTGAAATAGGCTGATTGTTCCAAACTCAAAATTCTAGTACGCGCCCATTATTCACTGCTTTCCTGTACTTTACCCTTACTTGATAAATGTATCTCTTCTACATTGGGAGCTATTTAAATAACATAAGTATTGTATTGATTTTATTTAAACATATATGAATAGACTTTGACGCTCATATGCTGTAATAATAACAATATGTATATCTTTAACTAAGACGTCAAAATGATCGGCTAGTTCATTGGTGATAGAACATATATTTTTCGAATTAGATGAAAGCAGACCTAAAACTGATTGCACATAAACTATTAATTGCAATATGTAGACGCCAATATGTTTGCAACAAGAACATTGTGTATATTATAAACTAAGACGCCAAAATGAAACATTCATAAAATTTTTGGATAATAGAAAGCAGACGTCAAACTGGTTGTTCACAAACTATTAATATAAAATATATTGACGCCTAAATGTTTGCAACAACAAGATTATGTATATTCTAATTCGAGATGCCAAAATGATTGCTTTATTACATTAAGAGGGCATGCAACGCAGCAAGACGCCGTAATGATTTTTAGTGCAGTACTTTAATGTACGGGTTCCAGAATGATTGTCAAACGTACAAAAATTATGTATATAGTAAAAAAAAGGCTAGAAACATATGGAATAGACCATAGAACTTAGAAAAGCTTGTTTATCAGCAGATATGAAATTAGTGTCACTATAATTAACATAACAGTAAACATTGAAATCAACATCATTAACTTATTGCGATAGAGATTTAATTAATCAAAAATGTCGAAAAAAAAAATTTTAATCATTCACGTGTAAATTAGGGGGGTTATTACACAACATATATAAATAACGAAAATTTTACAAAATCGCAAAATCGAGCTGGTAGCGTAGTGGTGACACGACCTGCTTAGCATTCGGGAGGTAATGGGTTTGATTCCCGTCACCGTCTACCTTGTATGAGGTTTTTCTCATACACATATAGCGGTATGGTCACTGCATATATGCACACCATGTGTGGCTACTTAGGAGAATGCTGGGGTAGTATTTTCCCCCTCAGAACCCTAATTCCGTTCCTTCCGATCCTATCCTGTCCACAACCATCCTTAATCCCACCATGCATATATACGTAATGTATGTATGTATGCTCAGAATCCATTATTGTGGCTGACGGAGCTCGAGCAGCCCACCCTACCCCTTGGGGAGGGAATGAAATACGTAGCCCTTTCCTTTCCTAGAAAATCTAATTTACATCCTACTATGTCACTCAATGGCATGAATGCAATGTGGGATAGACTAAGTGGAATAGCAGTAATGTATCTTATAATTGCTAATAACATCCCACCACCACGTAATATAGTATATAGTATTATGCTCATTGTTTCTGGAGTTACTAAATCGATTTTTACAATTTGTGAGTTTATTGTTTTGTAACCTGTTATTGTCAATTTAAATTTTTTTTTATTATCCTTACTCCCTCAATCCATTACTATGCCGGAAAATTTAAGCATATAATGTTTATCTAACAATATTTCCCCTTTCATTACTAAAGCATTCTTTCCACATTTCTACATTTCCCAAATAAATGACTTATGCCTATTGCTAAAGTATGAAGAGTATCTAATAAAACCCTGTCTACAATTATAGGTTATCCATGTACATAATTACTAGTACTTATAGCAACCTAAATTCACATTTTTACATCTATTATAATCAATCATCAATAAAGAAATCAAAAACATACACATCATTACAAAAAAATGTTTTTAATTTTTACAATTACAATAAATAAATAACAATAATCACAAGCACAATCCCGTTGGATTAATAATAGGCTCAATTTTCAAATGACACATCCAATATGCCTTTTCGCAAACATCCAACTCATTATTCTTAATCTTTCGAATATTTCCCCACATTGTTTTCAATTTCTTCACAAGATGGAGTAACTAAAATTAAAAATCTAATATCACTTGTAGGTAAAACAGAAAGATTAATTACCAAGCAAAAACCATAACCGTTTTTTTCATATTCTTGAAAATCATGGCTCGCTTTATAAAAATTATACACAAAATTAGTGTGAGCCTTTATAACATTTTCTAAACCAAACGAACATTCAAAAGAATTTTTAAACTTTACAGAAAGTTCGGAAAACATATGACCTAACATGTAATGTTGAATATTACTAAATATGTTAACTAAGCCAAAACGTAGAATTTCCAGTTTTCTTATTAGCCTCTTCATGGATTTTGATGTAGCTTCTTTAGGTTTTTTCGGTTGTAATTCTAAAACGGAAAGATTGTAGTGTGAAGATTTCGCAATTACTATTACCATTAAAGTATAGATGATTGAGTGTGTATAATGCCCATTTTATTTTTAGAATAAATTGAAATAGATATTTGTACATTTTGATATGCTCCGTTCGTATAATAATATTAATAGGCCATTCGATACGATATTGGATATTGATTTTTTGGCAGACAATCACAGGATCGAGATTTAATTGCCAATTTTCTTTTAGGTCGACACTTGCTTTATCGTACAGCTTTGGATATGCATCTGCAATTGTGTCTTGTAAGTGTGATGTTAGTGATATTTGAATACTCCAAGACTGGTTTGAATCCAACTGCAAATTAAAATTAACATTTTATCTTTTTATAAGTACTATTACTACAGCAATGAATTATCCAGGTTCATGTCTTTGCTAATGGTCCAGCTATGCAAAAAATAAGCAGTTTAACTAACAATAGAGAAAACACAAACCAATAATTACTGAAAAACTACTCACAAAATTTAAAAATTTATGATAAAATGAAAACGTTATGTCGTCCTTAAACAAAAAAACACTTTGCAAAAATAAGAAATGTTTTTCCAATTCGCAGTCTTCAAATAAAGCATTCTTAACCATTATCCCCAACTTGCTATACCTCTCATCCAAAATTTCAATAAAAGCATGAGGTACGATGTTCTGAGTCGGAAAGAGACCTTTTGTTAAGCTTTGAATTCTAAAAAATATCAAATTAATTCTGATACTTTATATGGTAAACCCACCTCTCATATAAACTTTGCTGAACAACTTTAACTTCTTTCGGTTTTTTTACAAAATACGATTCAAAAGCCTTAATTAAAAATCCATCACCAGTATCGACTAAATTTTCTAATTTATCCATTTCTGTCGGATATTTACACTCATCGGGGCATCCGACAGGAAATATAAAATTAGGAAGATCGGATTCTTCAATTATTTCCGAATCACAAGAATCCACCTTAATCTCGCTCTTGAAATAAATGGCAATTTTTTCTAAAACTCGTTGTTTGAAAGCATCGTAAAGATTATCTGCAAATATTAGATTATGAGACAGGAAATGATGAGAAGTAACTTCACCTTTGTATGGTTCAAAGTGTTCGTTATAAAGGTTTCTCTGCTGCAACAATCTAAGAAGATGGAAATTCCTTCCGAACTCTAAGATGTGAGTGCAAATTAAATTTATGATTGGATCTGATTTTGCGGTTTCATCCAAGTCTTTAACTACAAATTGTAAGTGCCAGTCTTGCTCGTCTTGTTGAATTTTACTGAAATCAAATTTTGTTCTGGAGATGATTACAGTAATCGAAACCTAAACATCAGTAAGAAGTATTAAAACAAATGAAACTGGGTAAAAGTCTCCGAGAGGTCTCACCATTTCTTACAATAGAACTCAAAATTTTATTTCATAAACTCATAGTGAGGTCAAAGTTATCAAGAAGCCATGCACCCATAAATGACCTTCATCAATGTGGAATTTAAGGAAATCATGAAGGTCAATTCAGCATCACACAAAAGGTTAAATCCAGAAGCTCAATGCTTGATTAAGGTCAACCATAGCTCTTGAGGTCAAAGGCCACAAAGTTACACAGACAAGTTTCGGAACAATTTCGATGAATATTCAATGGCTGGGTGAAGTTGAATTAGGTATTTAATCTTCACTATTCCCCATGTTAAAATTATGGACCTCTAAACAAAGTCAAGGTCGATTTCGTTCGGATAAACATCTTACTGGCCATGTATTTATCTCTGAGTTAATTACAAAATCTAATTTCATAAACTCAAAATCAGGTCCAAGAGAAGCCAATGCACTCGTAAATGACAATATTTAGGGCAAAGTTCACAAAGTTATACAGGCATGTTCGACTATAAATATTCGGAACAAAATCTATTACTTCAATCGCTGGGTCAAAGTAAATTAGGTATTTAACATTAGCCTATTTCGCATGGCAAATTATGGACCTCTAAAGGAGGTCAACGTCGATTAAGCGCCATTGCCGTTCGATTAAATATTTCACTTGACATGTGGTTATCTCTAAACTAACTCCAAAATCTAATTTCATAAACTTAAAATAAAGCCAGAGTTAACGAAAAGTCATGCAGACGTCAATAACCTTCATCACTGTGGAACCCAATAAAATTATAAAAGTCAATCCAGCATCACACAAAAGGTCAAGTTTAGAAGCTCGAAGGTCAACACAAGCTTTTGAGCCCTGTACAACATTTAACCAATATTTAACCTTAGCCTATTTCTAATGTCAAATTATATACCTCTAAACAAAGTTAAGAATGATTAACGGTTATTGTCGTTTGGTTAAACATCCAAATTGCCATATCTCAGAACTAAGTAAAAAACCTTATTTCACAAACTCAAAATGTAGTCAATTTCCAATGTAAAATTATGGCCTTCTAAACGAAATCAACGTCGATTAAAGGTCATCGTTCGATTATACATCCTACTTACCATCCATTTATCTCTGAAGTAATTTCATAAGCTCCAACTCAAAAGCATGATCAATGTGGAATCTCAAAAAATCATAAAGGTCAATCCAGAATCATACAAGAGGTCAAACTCAATCGCTCGGCGCTTGATTAAGGTCAACAAGAGCTCTGTGGCATTGAATCACATTTAGGTTACAGTCCACAAAGATATACAGACAAGTTAAGCTATAAACATTCCGAACCAAATCGACGATCTTCAATGGCTGGGGTCAAGGTAAATTAAATGCTTAACTAGCCTGTTTCAAACGTCAAATTATTGACCTGTAAACGTAGTCAAGGGCGATTATAGGTCATGTGTCCTTGGGGTAATCATTCCTTTTACCTTGTATTTATCTCTAGTAGATATGCCATACATATCCTGGGCCACTTTTGATAATAATAATAATACACCTTGCCGTACAGGTTACCTACATCCAGGTCAATGGTTTTCAAGGTCATTGTACACATTGCATACATCGAAGTATATACCTCAAGGTCATCACATTGTCTACGCTTAAGTACATGGTTTTCAAGGTCGCTCACATTTCCTACCTATCCTTCAAGGTCATCATACACATCGTCTGTATCAAAGTACATTCCTCAAGGTCACTGATATACTTAGGTTGGTAGCCCTGTATCTTCACGCTTCAAGGCCACATGGTAGGAAAGGTTGGTAACCCTTCTGAGTCTCTTCAAGGTCCCCGATTCAAGGTCATGCTCGCACGAGGCCTTCAAGGTCATTTAAGTAACTAGATTTGAAAAAGTCACTAGATTCTTTTTCAGGGTCATTGAAGCGGATTATCCCACACATTACCTCTACGTCTAAGTACGTGGTTTCCAAGGTCATCACATTGCCTAAAACTGAAGGCCCTAGTCTTCAAGGCCAAGGTCACCAATCAATTCTCTGACTGAGTGTTAATTGCTCACGCCCCCAGGAAGTTCATTGAGCTCTATCTCAAGGTCACACGAGAGAACAAAAGCGATTAATTATTCTGGTCGTTATAAAAATAGATTGTTATCCAGCTAGCCCCCACCTCAATTCTAAGAAATCAATTTTCAAGAACAAAGACGATCCATTGTTCAAGCCGTCGCTTCAAAGTCTATGCTTACAATTTTCAAGGTCATATCTATTATAAAAGGACAAAAGCGATTCATTGTTCTGTCATGATTCCTAAAAATAGATTGTTATCCAGCTATCCCAACCACTTCAGGCTCAATTCAAGGAAATCAATTTTCAAAAACAACGGGGTCCATTCTTCAGGCCGACGCTTCAAAGTCTATGCTTACAATTTTCAAGGTCACACGAGAGAACAAAAGCAATTCATTATTCTGGTCGAGTCATAAAAATAGATTGTTACCTAGATACATCTCAATTCTAGGAAATCAATTTTCAAGAACAAAGGGGGTCCATTGTTCTAGCCAACGCTTCAAAGTCTATGCTTACAATTTTCAATATCACACCTTTAAGAAAAGAACAAAGACGATCCATTGCTCTGGTCGAGTTATAAAAATAGATTGTTATCTAAATACACTTCGATTCTGAGAAATCAAGAACAAAGGCGATCTATTGTTCAAGCCGACGGTTCAAAATCTATGCTTACAATTTTCAAGGTCACACCTCTGAGAAATGAACGAAGGCGATTCATTGTTTTGGCTGAGTCATAGTTTCTGAAATTCTGAGAAATCAATTTTCAAGAACAAAGACGATGCATTGTTCAGACTGATGCTTCAAGGTTATCTAACAAGTAAAATATTTTTTATAAAACTTATAATTTATTAACCACAATATTCATCTATATATATATATATATATATATATATATATATATATATATATATATACAGATAAAAAACTAATTTTTAAATTCTAAATTCATACACTCAAAATAAGGTAGACGTTAACGAAAAGCCATACACACGTCAATGACTATCAATGTGAAATCACAAAGGTCAATCCATCTTCACACAAAAGGTCACATTCAGAAGCTCGAAGGTCAACAAGAACTTTCTAGCCTTAAACAATTTTGAGATAAAAGGCTAATTCCAAATTGTGGACCTCTAAACAAAGTCAAGGTCGATTAAAGGTTATTGTCATTCGATTAAACATCCCACTTATGTATTTATCACATAATAGCGGCCGATTGACAAGTAACAAATTTAAAAAATCTACTCACATTGGCGGTTTCTTCAAAAATAATATTGAAGGTCAAATTCTGATGGTCGATTTAAAGTCAAGATTAACAACAGGCCCAAATCCCTAGATAATATACAGACAAATTTAGAGCTGTCAGAATAAGACTAATTGTACGCAGGCTTGAATAGTCTATTTGAAAGTCAAATAATTTTTAGTTTGAGCTCACTTGAATATCAAAACAAGGTCAAGGTCAATTTGAAACTTGTAAATATTCTGTCAAGGACATACTCCCGAAAGTCGAAACCTGATAAAGGTAATCAAGAGAGAAACTTTAGAATTCCACATTATGAAATACAGTTAGTAATATCTAACAATCGGTGACATTTAAACAAACTCTAGACTAGACATGGAGGTTAATTGATATTCGATTTGACTTTCTTTAGGTTCTAAATCAGTACCAATAACCTTAACTACGCTTCAAAACTACAAAAGTGACACCAAAATGGTTTCAGGTCATTTGCTAGTAAACAGGTCAATGGTTCCAGAATTGACCTTCACCCCAACTGAGTTCCTGGAATTCAACATATGTTATCAACCTTATACATACATACATTTTGATCTCAAGTTGACGTAAATAGAAAGCTAAGTTAAGGTAAACTCTTTAATAATAACCAATTTAAAGAGAGGTCAATTTTGAAAGAAACGCAGGTAGCATGTGGGGTTAAATCAAACTTAGTGTGTGACCTAGCCTATTTTTCCAGTGTCAATTGGAGAACCTCAAAACAAAGTTAAGGTAAGTTTGGAACTTTCGGTCAAATTGAAACATTCGATACGTAGTGATAGTCTATTAGACATTTCGTAAAGGTCAATCTCAAACCTAGTGAAGGTGAACCACCTTAAAACAAGGTCAAGGTCAGTTTGGAACTTACAAATATTACTAATATAGCTCTGAAGGGGGGGGGGTCGGACCCACATAAGGAGTTACATGACAGATAGGGAATTACAATGTGTTAGCGAATGTGTCAAGATCAAATTTCCTTTTATTAGTTCATTGACCCTTAAAAGCAGGTCTATTCTTGGTAATCTAAAAAATAGAACCACTTGCTGGATGGGTAAAGTCCAAAGTTCATTGACCTTTAAACGTAGGTGAAGGATAACAGATAGTGGCGTTATTCTTAGAAATCTAAGAATAGAAACGAAGTTCATTGAACCCGGAAGTTGGTGGGTTCCCGGAAATTGGTATCAGTTCCCCCAAAACAGTTCAAAAACAGGAATCCGTTCCTCAGAAACTGGTAGCACATTCTACCTGGTGGTTGTTCCCTAAGAACAGGTGGATGGTAGCAGTTTTAAGGACCTAGAACAAGGTCAATGAACTTATTGTTCTGTCTGTCTCCTACACATGTACATCCATATGTGCAACAGAACCTCCCTAGCTATCCTGATATTAGGCAAAAATTCATAATTGCGAAATAGAGCAAAGTTCTGCTAGATATATCGTACAGGTCAATGTCAAAATCAGATTACTGAAACCCAAAACCCGGCGATGGTAAACTTAGAGAACAATTTTTTAATTTTACATAAGTATAGATTTGGTTGATTCTTAGCTTGCACATTTTCAGCTAATGAACGTTCGCCTGAAAATGGGGCAGCCGTTGACCTTAACCTTGATGTTTCTGGGTTCTTGTCACGGTCATAGATATGGAGATTGTTGGCATCAGCTGACGGGAAGTGTTAAGTGTTATGTTTCCAGTTAATCTTGTAAACTTTTTTCCTTCAACCATTTGACCTGGAAAGTAGATTTGTCTCCACCTGGAAGCTGCGACGCGTTTAATTACACGCGCCCTTGACCCACAGAATAACTGCTTTGAATTTAAGGTTAAGATCGATTTTGATAAATCAAACAGTAATTAATGTCACCTATAGGTCTTTGGCCTTGAATTTCTAAGGTCAAACTCCAAATATTTAAAAAATAATTAAGAGCGACTAAACGTCACAAACGAAGACCTTTTTTTAGTTTTAGAGCAAAATTGGCTCTCTTACAATGTCAAATAAGACAAAATGTGGCAAAGTGGAAGATTTTAAACTTTCGTCGCCATTTTACCATGTTCGCATGGAAAAACATTCCTAATCGTTCATTTAGAATCTAAGTTAAAATTGCACCACAGTTTTATGAGAATTTCAAATATTAGCCGCCATCTTGATGAAATTCGCTAACTTATTCAACAAAATACAGTCCGCTTCATCTTACTAAACTAAACTCTAATATAGAAACTTATACTGAAGTCTGAATTGCAAAAATCTAAAACTTTCAAAACTTAGCCGCCATTTTAACAATGTCAAAATAATAAATTAAAAACCATTTTATAGTAGGTACTATGTTTTCATGTGAGAAGCGGTCAAATTCGAAATTTAAAACACGGAAAAAGTTTCACCATCTTAGTGGAAGAAAACAAACTTTGGCCGCTAGTTAGGTCGTAATCCCGAAGAAAAATAAAAACCACTTTACAGTACGTACCAAGTTTTTACATGAAATCCGATTCAAAGCTCTCAGGATTCAAAAAATTGAACAGCCAGAGATTTTTATTGAAAATTGGTGATCATACAACAAAATAAGCCATGAAGTCAAAATTTCAAAAATCGATAAAAAGTTGAAATATTATTATAAAAGTTTGGACATACTTTTATGGTAATTTTCAAACTTTGGCCGCGATTTTGTCCATGTTCTCCAGGAAATACAAATATTTTAGCTCATTTTACCTTAAGTTTCCTTGTAGGATGCATTTTTGAAGTCGGAATTTCAAAAATCGAAAAAAATTTTTATAGAAAATTTTAAATTTTGACCACCATTTTGGTTATGTTCTTTCGAAAAGACCAGAATTGCTACCCATTTTACTCTATCAAGTTATCGTGTGATTGTGGAGTCAGAATTTCATAAATCAATCAAAAAGTGAGAGATATTGTTATAGCGGGCGGCCATTTTGACTAAGACCTCGAGAAGAAAAAAATAAATATAAGCCTCTTTACAATGATAAGCTTTCAAGTGAAATCCAATTCTGAGGTCAAATCTAAAACACCTAAAAAGAAGTCTGGACATTCTGCTATGGAAAATTTCAAACTTTGGCCGCCATTTTGCTATGGCAAAAATTTCCGCCCATTTGCTTTTATCAAGTTTTCTTGTAGGGTCCGATTTTAAAGTCATATATTCAGATATCAATAAAAAGTTGCGAAAAACATGACTTTCGTCACCATTTTGGTCACATCCCTTCTAAAATACCAGAATTGCGACATACTTTTATGGAAAATTTCAAACTTGGGCCGTTGACCTTATCTAGTTCAGACAAAAAAAAAAGCAAATATAGTAGAAATTACTGCGTTTTCATACAACATCCACATCTGAGGTCAACATTTTAAGATAAGTTGAAATATTTTTGTCAAACTTTGACCGCCATTTTGGCCATGTTTCCTACGAGATTAAAATATATTCAACCTACACTGCTAATTCACCATTAAGAATCCGATTCTGGTACGAGAACTTTTAAAATGAAAACAGTCTGCAATACACAGTCATATTGAACATTTTACCAAAGAGAAACAAAAAAATTACAATAACAAATAACCAGGTCAAGCTTTCATATAAAATCATGTTTTGAAGAGATGCACATCTTTCAACCCACCTTATCAAGTTGACATATAGAACCCAATTTAGAAATGGAAATTTCAAACTTAAAACAAAGGTTCGAGTCAAATTTTATGGACAATTTCAAACTTAGGGCGGTCATGTCCCCGAAGAGAAAAAATAAATATCAGCTGCTTTACAATGATAGGTTTACATGAGGAATACGTTTCTGAGGTCTGAATTAAAAAAAAAACTAAAATGAGGTTAAGACACATTTTTAAGAAAATTTCAAAACTGAGGCCGCCATTTTGCGAAAGCTACTGAGAGGATGAAAAACCAAACACAATTTACATCACTAAGTTTTTATGTTGTATCCGAATCTGAAATCAATATTTCAAGATAAGAAACATTTTTATGGAAAATAAACTATGGCTGCCATTCCCATGTCACGTTCCCAAAGTGATAAAATAAATAAATATATGCACTTTACATCGCTAAAAATCCAATTCTGAAGTAAGAATCGTTAAAACGCTACGTTTCAAAAAATTTAAAAAACGAGAAATTTTTAAACTTTGGCCGCGATTTTGGTCTTGTTCTTAAGAAGATACAGAAAATAAAACCACTTGACGCTACTTTAATTTAAATTGAGAATCAAAAAAAAATTCGACACATTTTTATGAAACATTTCAAACTTTGGTCAATTTACTCGCAGTACCTCGCAGATATGAAAAATTTAAAACCATTTTACAGTACTTAAGTTACAGATGTTAGTAGGTAAAACAATTCTTCCAGATTAAGAGTTATCGAAAGATAATGGGCATACTGTGTACCACAATATCATTGTGATTTAAACACAGTCGAAGAAATATGGAGGACGATGAAAAGAAAAGTGGCAACAAATAATGTCCAAAAAAATAGGGCAATTTGTGATTTATTGAAAAAAATATTTTTAGAAATAACGCAACATGAGTGGGAACGGCACTGCATTCATGTAAAAAAGTTAGAAGAAAAGTGTTCGAGACTTTAGCAAACGGAATTATTGAAAGTTTAAGCTTTGTTATACGTACTAATAGCTCAAATAAACATAATGGTTGAAGTACCGATTCAAGTGATTACTTTGTCAAATTTTTATTTTTTTGTGCCATATTTTCAGTGTTTGGTATAATTTAATTTGAGGAACCATTGAATTAATCACCTTTTCAAAAGCTCTTTTTTTAAAGCCTTTTATGCAAGTAATTGTTACTGAACTTTATAATAAGGTTTAAATATATACAAATTATTATGTACTTATCAAATTTAATTTAAAAAAAAACACCGTAGAGTATTTAAATGTGAATATCTTTTTAATAGGAGCTTAATCTTTTCAACCAAATATACTTTACTAAGTTTTTATCATTAGAATCTGCAATCAACATTTTAAGATAAAAAGTTGAAACTTCCCTATGAAAAATAACAAAGCATGTCCGCCATTTTGGCCACGTTCCTAAAGAGATAAAATAAATAAATACATACACTATACAATACATCCATTTCTGAAGTATCTTAAAACGATGTTTCAACAAAATTAAAAAAAGAGAAATGTTTAATGAAAATTTTAAACTTTGGCCACCATTTTGGTCATGTTCCCAAGAAGATACAAAAAAATAAAACCACTTAAACCTTACTAAATTTTTAATTTAAATTTAAAAAATCAGAGAAAGTTGCGGCACATTTTTATGACAAATTTCATACTTAGGTAATCTATTTACTCATGGTCCTAAACACACACAAAAAAACTTAAAATTTCTTTCCAGTGCCCATTTATTGATGTTGGCAGGTAAAGCAATTCTCTCAGAGAAAATCTTTTGTTGAAGAACTCTTGAAAGATAATTGTCATACTGTTTACCATCATATTATTGTGGTTTAAACCTAATCGAAGTGATATAGAGGACGATGAAAAGAAAAGTGGCAATGAATAATGTCCAAAAAATAAGGCAATTTGTGACTTATTGACATTCTAAGCAGAACCCTCGATCGAAGCACTTGTGCCTAGAAAGAGAAGTTTACTTAGAAACTAATACGCGCGCGCGCTCCTCAGAGCAAAGCAATAAAAAAGAACCCTACGAGCCGGATCTGTGCAGTTTTCACTGCGCATATCCGGTTTCCAAGATGAGCGAAGATGATTCGGATTCGGACTACGACTTCAACAAGTCCGTCCGACAAGTGGTGTACGACGCGGTCCGGAATGAAAACGACTGCCTGAAGTTGAAAATAAAAGCGCAAGAACTCGACATAAACCACCTCGAAAGAAGAGTCCTAGAGATGGAAAGTACCATAAAAAACCTAACGAGCCAACTCCAACAGAGGGCAATACAAGAAGCTCCTATAGAGACGACACTTGACGCGGCTAAATCTGCAGATACCCACGTCAACGAAAATCCCCCGCCTAGAAAAAAGAAAAAGAAGCGGAGTACGAAAACCGACAAACACGCACCGAACGAGGAAACAACAATGGAAACACATACGACACCTTCCGAACAAGAAGCCGGAACCGTACAAACTGAAGACGACGGGGACTTCACACCCGTAACGAAAAAAGGCGGTGTCAAACGCCAAAGGGTGGAGGCGGAAGTCAACAACCCGGACGCGCAAACCAAAAAAGAGAGGATTCCTCCTCTGATACTACACAGAGAGGAAGACTACTCGAAAGCTATGACTACCCTAACTGACTTGGGAATACGCCCAAGAGCAACGGGCACCACGAGAAGCGGAGTAAAAGTCCTGCTTAACTCTGCAGAGGAATACAGAGCCGCAACAAAAACGTTCGACGAGGGAAACCTCCAATTCAACACATACACGCTAGAAGCCGCCAGACCCGTAAAAGTAGTTATAAAGGGGATACCGAAAGACGACCTCACGGTACAAACAATACACAACGACCTACAAAACATGGGATACGTGATACAAGAAATCACAAGGATGCACGCAGGCCCGGATCGTAGAACAACCTCCATGCTCCTAGTGCACCTGGAGCGGTCTGAATTAACCAAAGAAATTTACAACTTAACGGCAATCGGCTACCTGAGGGTGAAAATAGAATCACTCCATAAGAAAAATGGCACGGGGCAATGTTATAATTGCCAACGGTATGGCCACTCCACCAGTGGCTGCCACGCAACACCGAGGTGCGTCAAATGCACGGAACAACACCATACACGCGACTGCCCCATCACCCGGGAAAACGGATCACCGACCTGCTGTAATTGCAACGGTGCACACACGGCAAATTACAGAGGTTGCCCCGCACACCCAAAATTCCATAACATTGAAACAACGAAAACGGACATCAGACCACCAACGCGAAGAGTTGATGGCACAACCTACGCACAAATAGCTGCAAACAATACGAAACCAACAAACTCCAAAGAAGACGAAGACTTCGCGTTGGCGATGAGAATCATAAAGGCCATACGCGCCGATAAAAACTGCTAAAACACCTCAACATGAAGGGAAACAGACCCAGAACGGTCCACATAGGACCACCATCCGGAAACAAATCCATATACCGTAAAACAGTAACAACTAGACGAAGGTATAAGGGGATAGATCCCGTACATACCGTTGATAAGTACCGTTCACAGGGTGACTTATTGAAAAAAGTATTTTTATAAATAACGCAACGGGAGTGAGAACAGCACTGTATTCATGTAAAGAAGTTAGAAGAAATGTGTACATGACATTAAAGAAAGTTACTGAAAGTTCAAGCTTTGTTCTACGTACTAATAGCTCAAACTAAGATAACGGGGTGGAGTACAAATTCAAGCGATTATCTTCATAATTTCTCAAACTGTCATTTTTTTGTGCCATATTTTCAGTGTTGGGCATAATTTAATTTGAAGGACCATTGAATTAAGCACATCTACACAAGCTCTTTTATGGTCTTTTAAAGCCTTTTAGAGTTTAATTAAAAAATAAAGTACCTTTTTAAATGTCCCTTGTTTAACAGGGGTTTAATCCTTTCAACCAAATGCACTTTACTAAGTTTTTATGTAGAATACGAATCTGCAATCAACATTTCAAGATAAAAAGTTTGACCATTTTGGCCACGTTCCCAAAGAGATAAAACAAATAAATATATCCACTCTACATTACCAAGGATGCAATTCTGAAATAAGATTCCTTAAAACGATACGGTCCAACAAAATTAAAGAGGAATTTTTAAGGAAAATTCTAATCTTTGGCCACCATTTTAGTCCTGTTCTCAAGACGATACAAAAAATAAAACCACTTTACTTTACTATATTTCAATTTAAATTAAAAAAATCAGAAAAAGTATTGACACATTTTTATGAAAACTTTCAATCATAGGTAGTTATGGTCGTCAACAGATACAAAAAAAAATTAAATTACTTTACAGTACCAAGTTATTAATGTTGGCAGGTAAAGCAATTCTCTCTTGACTAAATCTTTTGTTGAAGAACTCTTGAAAGATAATTGCCACACTGTTTACCACCATATCATTGTGGTTTAAACCTAATCGAAGTAATATGGAGGACGATGAAAAGAAAAGTGGCAATGAATGATGTCCAAAACAAATAAGGCAATTTGTGATTTATTCAAAAACGTATTTTTAGAAATAACGCAACAGGAGTGTGACAGCAATGTATTCATGTAAAGAAGTTAGAAGAACTGTGTACGAGACATTAACAAACGAAATTTCAGAAAGCTTTGTTATACATACTAATACGTCAAATTAAGATAATGGGTGGAATACAGATTTAAGCGATTAAGTTCATAATTTGTTAAACTGTTATTTTTTGTGCCATATTTTCAGTGTTGAGCATAATTTAATTTGAGGGACCATTGAATTAAGCACATCTACAAAAGTTCTTTTAAGGTTTTTTTAAAGCCTTTTAAAAAATTAAATTAAAAAATAAAATAGCTTTTTAAATTTCCCTTTTTTAATAGGAGCTTAATCCTTTGTTCCCAAAGAGATAAATAGATACATCAACTATATATATTTTAAGAACTCCATTCAGATTTAAGAATTATTGAAACTATGTTTAAAAAATATTGGTCGGCATTTTGGTCATGTTCCCAAGGAGATACAAGAAAATAAAACTACTTTACCTTGCTAAGTTTTAATTTAAATTAAAAAATCAGAAAAAAGTATCGACAGAAAGTTTTACGAAAAATTTCAAACTTTGGAGGTAAATTTACTGATTGTCCCTAGTAGATACAACAAAAATTAAAGCCACTTTACAGTGTTAGTTTTCATGTATATCGAATTTGAAGTCCGAACTTTCAAATCAAAAATAAGTTCCAATATGAAAAATACATCGTACCAACATTTCGACCACTTGACATTACTAACTTTTCATGTAGAGTCTCACTCTGATATTCAGAATTTCAATAAAATCGTTTGTCATGTAAGATCCAATTAAGAAACAAAATATCAAAATCGATAAAAAGTTGCAATACACAAAAGAAAATGCAAATTCAGTTAACGAACGTAGTTCATTGAATGTAAAATTCAATTCATACTCTTCATATTTCATTTGAAAAATCAATTTAGTAAGCTTAAATTCATAAATCCCTCCTTAAATACAAAGAATACACATAAGTTGATTAATATTTCATAATTCCCGGGCCTAATACAGCAAGCATCAATAGTTAATGACGCTTCTAACATCGGGTTAAATAATTAAATCCAATTTTCCAGAAGTAACTAAATTAGGTATTGTAATTATTAACCACTTACTCTACACTTAATCATTAATTAAATATTTCATAATGAATCTGTTTTATTATTACACTCGAGAGTAAAATCGTATTAGGTTTTATATGCAATTTAAACAGATGTGTATAGTGTGTTGCCTATCCATAAGACATAAAATTATAATGTAAATTAAAAGTAAACCTTGGCACTTTTATCAGTGTTAGTAAAACAATTAAGCATATGAAGGTGTTTAGCATTTCAATTATTACAGCAAATAAAATTATAGAAAACACACTCAAAAAACTTACTCAACGATCACAAATTCATTTTTACGATCATTCAAAATATCGCTTTCCAACCACTTATTAATAATCGTAAAGTACTTATATAAACTATGCAAATATAACGTTAAATAAATATCTTGCTCCAATTTTGATGAAGAAAGTAATAACCCTTGATATAAACGTGATAAAAGCATTGTGGCACATGTCATCTGTGAATGATTTTCCGAATTAATTATGACATTATGATGAATATCAAGTAATGATTTGACTAATTGGAAACTTGGTCTTAATTCATTTGCGAGACATAACAACGTAAACGTTGATTCTAAAACAATAGTGTTAGCATTAGCATTACACATCGTACTCACCTTGTGCTTTAATGCGATCTTCAAGCTCCCGTAAAAATGTAAAAACAGGATTGAGAATCATCTCGAGTCCAATTTGGTAACTCTGATATGTATCCGGAATCTGATTATTACATTCCGACAGAATTAATTCTGAAAATTCTCTCAACTCCTGCAGCCATTCAATGTAAACAACGAATTCTTGCAAAAACGATTCACAAGCTTGCTAGAATTACAGTTTTAGTCTTAAACATATGAGGAAGATTTACATACTGTGCGCACGCTGGAGATTGTAACATTACACCGTGGCACTAATTTATTGCCGATAAATTCAAAGCAGGCACTCTGATGTGGTTTATAAAACTGCCAGATTACTTCACGCAATACTTTATATTCCGAAATCACAGTGGACCCTTCGTATGGAATTAAACCTTTTGTAATATCTGCGACAAACTCATCCCTGCAATTATTTGATCATATACTTGCTTATTAACAGAAAACACACCATAAAAAGGTAACATTCGCAACTGGGTCTTCGCTAGGTGGCTTACACACAAAATTCTGTTGACTAAACCAATGTGACTGAACAGTCGTTTCTAATTTACTTTTAGATTCTTGATATGTTAATGAAAAGATAGTTTCAGGTTTACTAAATGGTAATTTTACATAGTCGACAGTAGACCGGCCATCAACCTCGTGTTCTAGATCCTTCTCAACAACCAAATCAGAATCGGATTCCTACAAATCACAAATTACAGACTAATAAAATGAAGAATAACTTACACTGCTGTCATTATCAAGTGGTGGTGTCCATCTCACCACACCTTCCTGTAAATACTTTGGCCAATCAATAACTTCCTCCTCAAGCTTCTCTTCACTACCCTCGATTAACTTATAGAAATTCTTAGTTGGACTTTCTGATAATGCAATTAACAACTTAACAACGCTCAATCTATGCTGGTCCTGGTCCTCACCACGTTCAGGTGCTAATTTATTATAAATCCGTTGCAAATTATTCGCCTGTCTAAGGAATCCGTGAAACCGAAATTTATCGCTTAAACTTTGAATTACGCGATCAATTTCTTTACGATTTGGACGAAATGACGTATCAACGTATTGTATTTTACTTAATACTACCTTTTCCAAGTGTTGAAATTCAGCAGACTCTGCCTAAAGAACAATTATAAAATGGAATTATTCAAATTTTGAGGTTAACTTACTTGTAAACCCGATACATGTTGAATTAATTGTTGTGTTAAATTTTTTAATTTTTCTTGAAGAACAGACATTATTTTTGTGTAAATAGAATTAAATAAATATCATTTTTAATTCGTATTAATCATAACCTAATAACATTAATATAAAACAAGCCTTGAGAACTACAATAAAAGCTCAAATCTGATTGGGCGTTACTTCTTCAAAGGCATGCGCGGGAAATTTATTGATTTAATTTTTTTTTATTTGCAACTTAATTACATAATTATTAATTTTTAAGTAAATGCAATACATAAGCAAAGTTGATCGTAAAATTTATTTCAGTACACAATTACTTGTTACGTGATCATAAAATTCAAATTTATGATTGGAAAAATAGAAGCCAGTGGCGCAACTTGCGTAATTTACAATGTTATTCTTAGCGAGTTATTTTCGCCGCAAGGCAATGTCAAAAAAATATTAGGTGTGAAACAACACATGACCTTCCAACCAACAAAGTGGAAATTTAAAAAAATGAAGTAATACAGAATTATTGCATAGTCATAGACCGGAAGAGAATGATATTATTTTATTAATCATAGACATATTTCCGGCGTTTGGAAAGTAATATTCTGGGAATGATAAACGTCCCAAACATCACACTGAACTTGCTTTAAACTTCTTGTGAACTTGTAAACGTCCGGCAGCTTAAAATCCGCTTATAAATGCAAGTTTGTAGATTTAATGCATGGCTTGATTTATGATATACGCTTCCGAGTCACCACTTTGCAAGCTTACTTTAGAGATTTACACTTGTAAACAGCCAATGACAACAAACAACATTGTAAAAGCAAAAACAATAATATAAACTTCATGTCAGACAGAGATTATTAGACAAATACATGTATACTTAAAAAATATTCCAAAGCCGCCCGGTTCTATAAAAACATCAGTACCTAATACTGCTTAAGCATTTTCAATCATAATCATTTCATTTTTACATTTATTCCGTGTTACATTAAGATACCTTATAAAGAAATGTAAAATTAAATTTTGTTTAAGAAATATGTCTACACTTTTCCTTTTAAAATTAATCGTTATTCAGATATTGAAAAAAAAATTGGAGTATAGCAATTTTCACGAGTCAGTAACATTAATACTGTCAGAGGACGCCGATGTTATCAGATTTTGAAAAATTACAGTTTGATAAAGGTCAAATCTCAGCTTAAGGGGTTAAGTTTATTTTATCACAATAATAAATATGTGTTATAATAAAATGTGTTATGTCGAATGTTTAATGTCAGAAATGCTTGACAACACCGGACAGAATTGCCAACCTACATCAGTTCTATCTGCATCCTCTCGGGAACAATAGGCGTGTTCTAAAGGTGGTAATCAAACTAAGTTATGACGCAACAGCTCTGACTCGTGAAAATTGGTATACCAATTGGAATTCTACACTAGGAATCTTTTTGCTCCTAAATTATGCGTCGTATCAAAAAATTTCAAAAAATATGCTGATATTATTTGTGCTGTGTGTTGTCGTGTGTTGTGTGTTGTGTGTCGTGTGTCGTGTGTCGTGTGTCGTGTGTCGTGTGTCGTGTGTCGTGTGTCGTGTGTCGTGTTGCGTGTTGCGTGTTGTGTGTTGTGTGTTGTGTGTTGCGTGTTGCGTGTTGCGTGTTGCGTGTTGCGTGTTGCGTGTTGCGTGTTGTGTGTTGTGTGTTGTGTGTTGTGTGTTGTGTGTTGTGTTGTGCGTTGTGGGTTGTGCGTTCTGCGTTGTGCGATGTGTGTTGTGCGTAGTGAGTTGTGTGTTGTGTGTCGTGTGTCGTGTGTCGTGTGTCGTGTGTCGTGTGTCGTGTGTCGTGTGTCGTGTGTCGTGTGTCGTGTGTCGTGCGTCGTGCGACGTGCGTGCGTGTTGTGCGTTGTGCGTCGTGCGTCGTGCGTCGTGCATCGTGCGTCCTGCGTCGTGCGTCGTGCGTCGTGCGTCGTGCGCCGTGTGTCGTGTGTCGTGTGTCGTGTGTCGTGTGTCGTGTGTCGTGTGTCGTGTGTCGTGTGTCGTGTGTCGTGTGTCGTGTGCCGTGTGATGTGTGTTGTGTGCTGTGTGTTGTGTATTGTGTTGTGTGTTGTGTGTTGTGTGTTGTGTGTTGTGTGTTGTGTGTTGTGTGTTGTGTGTTGTGTGTTGTATGTTGTGTGTTGTGCGTCGTATAAAAAATTTCAAAAAATATGCTGATGTTATTTGTGCTGTGTGTCGTGTGTCGTGTGTCGTGTGTCGTTGTGTGTTGTGTTGTGTGTTGTGTGTTGTGTGTTGTGTGTTGTGTGTTGTGTGTTGTGTGTTGTGTGTTGTGTGTTGTGTGTTGTGTGTTGTGTGTTGTGTGTTGTGTGTTGTGTGTTGTGTGTTGTGTGTTGTGTTGTTGTGTGTTGTGTGTTGTGTGTTGTGTTGTGTGTGTGTTGTGTGTTGTGTGTTGTGTGTTGTGTGTGTGTGTTGTGTGTTGTGTGTTGTGTGTTGTGTGTTTGTGTTGTGTGTTGTGTGTGTGTGTTGTGTGTGTGTTGTGTGTTGTGTGTTGTGTGTTGTGTGTTTGTGTGTGTTGTGTGTTGTGTTGTGTGTTGTGTTGTGTGTTGTGTGTTGTGTGTGTGTGTTGTATTGTGTTGTGTGTGTGTGTTGTGTGTGTGTGTGTTGTGTGTGTGTGTGTTGTGTGTTGTGTGTGTGTCTGTGTCTTGTGTGTCGTGTGTCGTGTGTCGTGTTCGTGTGTCGTGTCGTGTGTCGTTGTCGTGTGTCGTGTCGTGTGTGTGTCGTGTCGTGTGTGTCGTGTCGTGTGTCGTGTGTCGTGTGTCGTGTGTCGTGTCGTGTGTGTCGTGTGTCGTGTGACGTGTCGTGTGTCGTGTGTCGTGTGTCGTGTGTCGTGTGTCGTGTGTGCAAAAAATATTGTCGTGTGAAACGTTAACATGACCTTGCGTGAAACGTGCAACAAAGTGTGGAATGTAAAAGAAATGAAGTAATACAGAATTATTGCGTAATCATAGACCGGAAGAGAATGATACTATTTTATTAATCATAGACATATTTCCGGCGTTTGGAAAGTAATATTCTGGGAGTGATAAACGTCCCTAACATCACACTGAACTTGCTTTAAACTTCTTGTGAACTTGTAAACGTCCGGCAGCTTAAAATCCGCTTATAAATGCAAGTTTGTAGATTTAATGCATGGCTTGATTTATGATATACGCTTCCGAGTCACCACTTTGCAAGCTTACTTTAGAGATTTACACTTGTAAACAGCCAACGAAAACAAACAACATTGTAAAAGCAAAAACAATAATATAAACTTCATGTCAGACAGAGATTATTAGACAAATACATGTATACTTAAAAAATATTCCAAAGCCGCCCGGTTCTATAAAAACATCAGTACCTAATACTGCTTAAGCATTTTCAATCATAATCATTTCATTTTTACATTTATTCCGTGTTACATTAAGATACCTTATAAAGAAATGTAAAATTAAATTTTGTTTAAGAAATATGTCTACACTTTTCCTTTTAAAATTAATCGTTATTCAGATATTGAAAAAAAAAATTGGAGTATAGCAATTTTCACGAGTCAGTAACATTAATACTGTCAGAGGACGCCGATGTTATCAGATTTTGAAAAATTACAGTTTGATAAAGGTCAAATCTCAGCTTAAGGGGTTAAGTTTATTTTATCACAATAATAAATATGTGTTATAATAAAATGTGTTATGTCGAATGTTTAATGTCAGAAATGCTTGACAACACCGGACAGAATTGCCAACCTACATCAGTTCTATCTGCATCCTCTCGGGGACAATAGGCGTGTTCTAAAGGTGGTAATCAAACTAAGTTATGACGCAACAGCTCTGACTCGTGAAAATTGGTATACCACTTGGAATTCTACACTAGGAATCTTTTTGCTCCTAAATTATGCGTCGTATCAAAAAATTTCAAAAAATATGCTGATATTATTTGTGCTGTGTGTTGTCGTGTGTTGTGTGTTGTGTGTCGTGTGTCGTGTGTCGTGTGTCGTGTGTCGTGTGTCGTGTGTCGTGTCGTGTTGGTGTTGTGTGTTGTGTGTTGCGTGTTGCGTGTTGCGTGTTGCGTGTTGCGTGTTGCGTGTTGCGTGTTGCGTGTTGTGTGTTGTGTGTTGTGTGTTGTGTGTTGTGTGTTGTGTTGTGCGTTGTGGGTTGTGTGCTGTGTGTTGTGTGTTGTGTGTTGTGTGTGTGTGTTGTGTGTTGTGTGTTGTGTTGTTTGTGTTGTGTGTTGTGTTGTGTGTGTGTTGTGTGTTGTGTGTTGTGTTGTCGTGTTCGTGTGTGTCGTGTCGTGTTCGTGTGTGTGTCGTGTGTGTGTGTCGTGTGTGTGTGTGTCGTGTCGTGTCGTGTCGTGTGTGTCGTGTGTCGTGTCGTGTCGTGTGTCGTGTGTCGTGTGTCGTGTCGTGTCGTGTCGTGTGTGTGTGTCGTGTGTCGTGTGTCGTGTCGTGTGTCGTGTCGTGTCGTGTGTCGTGTCGTGTCGTGTGTCGTGTGTACTTTGCTTGTCGTGTCGTGTCGTGTGTCGTGTGTCGTGTGTGTGCGTGTGTGTGTGTGTGTGTATGCGTGTGCGTGTGTGTGCGTGTTGTGCGTGTGTGCGTGTGTCGTGTGTGCGTGTGTGCGTGTGTGTGGTGCGTGTGCGTGTGTGCGTGTGTGTGTGCGTGTGTACGTGTGTGGTGTCATGTGTGTTGCGTGTGATGTGCGGTGTGCTGTGCTGTGGTGTGCGGCGTGTGTGCGTGTGTGCGTGTGTTTGTTTGCGTGTTTGTGTATGGATGTGGTTGTGTGAGTGTGTCTGTGTATGGGTGTGGGTGTGTGAGTGTGTCTGTGTACGTGTATGTGTGTGTGCGTGTGTGTGTTTGCCTGTGTGTTTGCATGTCTGTGAGTTATTGCTTGCGTGTGTGTGCGTACGTGCGTAGGTACATGTGTACATCTGGTGTGTGTTTGCGCGCTTGTGTGCCTGCGTGCGTGAGTTTGATCGCGTGTGTGTGCATTCCTATCCACTTTAACTCCAGTTTGATCAAACGTACTTTCATATTCAAGCTTAATTTTATTTTTCTTGGTGCGGGTTACGTTCTGGGAGCAGTCCAGTGGCGGAGAGATAATGTTTATTAGTAGCAGTTTTTGGTTTTGTTAAAGTTTTCTGAAACGGCTACATATTTCAAATATGCAAAAATATAAGCACATAGATCTTAAAATCATAAATGAACTATATTATATACAAGTGATTGATGCGACACGTAATTTCACGCCAAAAAACGCCTAAAGTGAAATTTAACTGTTAGTTCAAATTTTTGCAATATTACGATTAATTTTATACAAAAATATGTAGAAATATTTGTAAAGAAAATTCAGTTTTACATAACTTTTCTTTACAAAGTTTCTGAATGAGATGGGAAATAAGCCTTAAAAATTAATTAATTTTTAATTAAGGAGGTTAAAAATGCTTAAACTGTATTATAATAAAAAATGATTTTATGTTTTATATATGTATATATATATATATATATATATATATATATATATATATATATATATATATATATATATGTGTGTGTGTGTGTGTATGATGTTTAATTATAAAAAAGTGCATTCGCCCCAATATCAGGATTTTTTTATCTATAATAGTAGAAAAATATTAAATGTTTTTTTAAATTTAATCTTCCTCTGCATATTCGTCGTCTTTCTGTTCATCTTCGAAGCTTAAATTTTCATCTGTTGATGTCGATGGCAAAGATGGCGGTATAACTGCGACCATAAGATCGAGTGCCTCTTTTGAAAACGCTTTCTTCTTCGTATTCTTATTTGGTGTGACTGTGCTTAAATAAGGATCAGCACTTGATAACAATCTATACATAATGTCTCTGTTACACTCTATCTACTCTTGAAAATTTTCGGGAAAAATCTATTCTGTACAGTCTAAAGTTTTTATTTCGAGCCTCAGCCGCTTACTCCGATAATTGCCCTGTAGGCAAAATTGCGTGAGTTATTACCTGAGCACCATGAATTAATACTTTGTGAATTGTAGGTGACATAGGATGCCATCCATATAATTCAACATACAACTATGCTGTTGTGTAGGCATAGTTACCGAATTTATCGGCATTTAACTAATCCCACTTGAAATAACTTCAAGGATTACTCTAAATCATTTGATAAGATCCACAATAATGCCAGTAATTCGGGAAGATGTATCTGGGTCTGTAAAAATCTTCGTGATGTGCTGCCGTCATTGGTATTCCCGAATCGTGCTTTGGATACGTCCACGAGCAGTCCCATTTGTTATAAGCCAGGTTGAGCAAAGACTCAAAAAATCGAATCATGGAGTGTAGAACGGATAGTACAAACTACAATTCTTCGACATTTACTCTCTGCTCTTGTTTGATCATATTAAAATCTTTTGAGGTTTGTCTACAAATGTAGCAACGCATGGTTGATGAAGTGTCAGTAGCAGCGTTGCATACTGTGCCACCAATCATTCTGAGCTATTTTGGAATTTTTGTTTAAATTGCAACTGTTGCGACCCATCGCATCCCCATTTTGATATAAGTTCCATGTTTTGCCTTTCTTCCTCTGTATAAGTCTATCACCTCTGCAAGGTATTTATACAGACGAGTCGCATTGTGATCTAGTAATCCTTGCAGTTGGATTTCAAACCACGTTTCAGTGACGCGTATTGTCTCCTCCTTGGTGTAACAATCCTTTTTTCTTTTTTGAACTAATGAGTAACATGGGTAGTACTCTTATTGACAATATAAAGGATTTCTCATTGTCTTCTGGTGAAGTCGCCTTCCAGAAAATGGACAATGCCTCTTGAGGCGTATGCTTTTTCACACGGACTTGGGTTTGTGATAAATTGTAAGATTTACGAATTTGACGCTCTTGTTGGTAAGGTCACAATTTTGTGTATCGTTACTGAGGCATCAATGCTTCCAACAGAGCGTTGGCTGACCCCAGCTGCATGTGCTAGTTAACTTAAGCTTTGTTGGGCGTCCCCGTTTATGTGTAACTTCTGTACTAAACTTCGGCAACTCTATACATGATTTGAGCCATTCTTCATTAATATACAAGAAGTGGTCTTCTTTGCGACTTGCTGCTACCTACTTCTGTTTGAATTGGGTCTTAAAAAACCTCAGACTACGATCCAGAATACTTTTTTGTCCTTGGGACATTGCGTTATTTCAGCCATTTGATTTCCAAAAATGCGAACCTCACTTCAATTTTCCTTCCTTTACAGTCACGTATGATATGGTACAAAGCTCTCCTGGTAAAACTCATAGCTGATTCTGCAGTATCCGTAAATAAAAAAAAAATAATAAAGTCTAATTTATATACATTTTACACTGTCATTTTTAAATCATCAAAATGGCGTACGTAGGCGGGGACCGGTTTTTTATTGTACTCAATAAGACTTGGTAAGTAAACAAAAACACTATTAGTCGAATATTTCACAAAAATTATCTCAATTTTTCGGCCGATGTTTCTTAAATTTAAATAAAATATAAATGAAACAGAAAATAAATTAATAATTTATTTAAAATGATCTACAGACCTGGATTTGTAATATCTTGTTTTTTCACATTGTCACACCAAATGACAGTTATATAGCAAATGCAGTGAATAAATGCAAGGGCCGAGAACAAAGACATACGATTAGACAACGACTGGGTTCCGATTAACTGCGCGTAGAGGAACTGCCACCTGAGAGACATCTCTGTCTCTCATTGGACGAATCGGATACTAAGCTTCGTTAATATGTTGCTTTAATTGATTTTTGCGTAATTTAATAAATTCGACTTTTGGCGGACTTTTTATAGAAATACTTTTGTGTGCGCCGTTGGCCTTTTAATATTTATACATTTGATGTGAATATTTAAACGTCAATATGACGTTGTTCGATACCACATGTGTAATCAGCGCTCTAATAGTTATTAATCTGAAGTAATAATTACGACCCACCCCACTGAGCTAGTTCTAAAACGTGCATGTTCTAATATATATCACGCTCGAGTTCTAAGTCTATTTGTCGGTAAATTTTATTTTGTGGAGATAATGCATTCTACATTACAGGAAATGTACGCTAGTAAGAATGAAATAAACACTATCAACACGGTTACTGTTTAAGATGTAAACAAAGAAACATCAACAGCTGTGTGTTATAAGCAAAAGTAGTTATTAACGTTACATAATATACAAAATATTTAAAATCTTGGATATAATAAAAAAATATGTTAAAAATAAAGGCCAGTAACGTTGCAATCATTTAATTGGTGCCAACACTACAATTTTTCAAAATAAGTTCAAGATAATGACTAAACTTCAGGTTCACCTAAAATTTTAATAATGAAAACTTTACAAAACGGCCAAAAACTCTTACCTTTGTTATCATAATACTCAGCTGTAGTTTTTGGATCATCAAACTTATTTCTCAAATTCAAAAATCGAACAGTACTCCTTTTTGTTCTAAAAAGTTGACCATTGACCGCCTTTTCAATCTTAATCTCCTTTTCCATTCGTTTTTTCTCAAGAGTTTCCTTATTTTCCATAACATAATTTCTTTGATGTTCAATTATATCTGAATACTCATCTTGTTCGCTTGAATCTTGTTCATAATCTTCAAGACTTGGTTTACTAATGTTAATTTCAGTATCAAGTATATTGTTGTCAATACTTGGGGACGCCGCAACAAAATTGATAGAACGAAGAAAAGATTCGAATTCAAAACGTTCTGGAAGATCATCATGTGTTGCATGCCCCTTGTTACTAACATCATGATTAGATTCGCCCGAATTAACTTTATAGATTGCTGCTGATGATAACAGCTAGAAATGAGGATGATAGTATCAGAGCGAAACTGCGTAAACTGAACACGCAATTAATCACTTCTTACTTACAGAACATGTTTGCAAGAAACTTAAAAGTTAAAAACAAAAAAAAATACTTACCAATGAAGAATGAAAAAGCGCTAAAAGATAGGTGGAAGATACGTGTCTCATAGTGATATTTTAGTGTTTGAAAGTAATAATCACATTTGTAATATTTTTTGTACAACGAAATGTTCGTAATCATAATTATGCACAAGGACATGAATGATTGATTATTAACTGCAAGGCCTTAAAAAAACACATTTCTAATGGTTGCTCGAATATCATGCGCGGTTAACTTTGTGATATTATCATAATGAAACATCTAAAATGATTTATTACAATAGTTTCCTATTGAAATAGGGCACATCTAAACATTTCATTAAATTTACAAGAGTCTACGTTCAAACAAGTAAATTTAAAGATAGGTTTAATTCAATAATTTCTACGCCCTTGCCTTTGGTATTCGTATGCCTGCACTTAACGTAGAGTACCTACCCTTAACATAAATTCATTAATACGCAAAGTAGGCCGATTTAATTTTTATGTACATAAAAAATGGAGTGTAAAAAGACTTTCCTCAAGGTTTTGATTAGGAACCTTCATTTTTTACAAAGTATCAAAGATACTGTGAGTTATGGTTTTCTAATTTTTTTTTTGCTATATTAATAGTAATAAGATTAGTCCAAGATGTCAACGTCAATTTTGAATAGCTAAAATATTAAGGTTACTCTAAGGTCGTATCCGGACTAATAAGCATTCCCGTAAAGTAATACTGTCCACTTTACGAGACTACTATAATATTATCGTTATTGTTGTTTAATTTATTACCTATTGGTACCCAAACAATAAATTATGGACAAAGCACTATTGTCCGAAAGACATAATTTCTACTTCAAGCATTCTATAGTGTTCATAAACTTATTATGAACCTCATCGTGCGGCTGTGGTTATGTGCATACTAACTTCGAGGACAACACAGTTACTTTATTGTTTTATAGGTACATGAACATGCAAAAAGGTATTTAAAATTATGATGAATTGTTTAAGAAACCTGACTCACTCAATTTTCTTCAGGAAAATGCATTTTATATCTTAAACTAACTATCGTGTTTATAACGCTCTTTCTGTAATGATGGTTATGTTCATATCTGTTCATATTAATATATTATCAATTATGCGTATATTTTACCTAAAGTTGATGGTTTTTATCACATACTAAGGTAATTCAAATGGAAAGAATTAATTTTTACAAATAGACGCATTTCATACTCACTGTCACTACTGTTCATAATTATTTTTAAGAAAATCCAACTTGTACTTCAAACATTCTATGGTGTTCATAACATGATTATAAACCTCAACTTGTGACGGTGTTTATGTTCGCATCGTTTCCGAAAGCCACAAAATTACTTTATTGTTTTACACAAGAACCTTTCATAGCGTACTATCGTACTTTCTTGATTTACACGTATTTTTGCAATAACCATTATCATGAAGCAGTAAGAGTTTTAACAAATCGTTCATGAAGCCTAACTCCCTTGTTCATAATCATACATAACAGTTTTAGGTATAGTTAAGTAAAACTTGATTATTTTGGAGATATTTTTTCAATAAGTTTTTATAATCCCGCAAATAAACAATTTACTACTAGAAAAACGCATTTGATGTCACAATCACTTAATATTAGCTATATTTTCATAATTATTTTCAGGAAAACCAAAATCGTAACATTATTATGAACGTCATCTTGTGACGGTGTTTATATTCATGTTGTCTCCGAAGACAACACAATTATTATGTTGTTTTACAAAAGAACCTTCAATACCTATAATTATGATGAATTGCTTCAGAAACCTGACTCTCAATTTTCCTCAGCAAAAACGCATTTCATATTTTACAGTTCGTATCGTGTTCGTAACGCTCTTTCTTTAATGATGGATATGTTCATATTATTTGTCTAGAAAACACATTTTATCTAATGGTTTATACATATTTTTACAATAATCACTACCACGAAATGCTAACAAAAACGCAACTCACTTATTCATAACAATATACTTGAAATACAGCGTATAATTCATTTAAATTTAATTATTTAGTAGATATTTTTTATTAAGTGTTTATAATACCTCCAATAGACAAATTACTACAATTCTATCCCATTAAAAGATAATGCAGATGCAAATAATAAATTTTTACAATTAATTTTCAAAAAAAAAAACGCATTTTATACTCAGAGTGACTTAATATTAGCAATTTTTTCATCACTCTTTTCAGGAAAATCCAATTTGTACTTCAAACATTCTATAATGTTCATATCATAATTATTATGTACCTCACCATGTGACGGTGATTATCTTCATACTTTCTTCGGGGACAACACAATTACTTACTTATTGTTTTACACATGAACCTGCAATATGGTACTTAAAATTGTGATGAATTGTTTAAGAATGTTGCCTCATAAACAATATTCCTCGGGAAAACTTATTTTGTATCTTAGACTTACCAACATGTTTATAATGCACTCTCTGTAATAATCGTTATATTCATTTTTTTTGCCTATACAACCAATTCACCTATTAACTCTCACACACTACCTACATTTTTACAAAAACCAACTATGGTGTGCTAACAGTCTTAATGAATTGTTCATAAAGCCTAATTCACTTGTTCGTAACATATTACCAATTTTTCAGATAATTTATTTATACTTTATTGTTTTCTAAATATTTTTCATTAAGTGTTTATAATCACCCAAATAATCAAATTATTATTATTTTATGACATACTGTGTTAAAGTGAATGCAAATAATGAATATTTAGAATTAATTTTCCCAGGAAGGCACAATTTGAACCCCAGTCCTTCCCAATGAATTGTTAACTAGACAACACAACTAAATTTGTTCATAATCTATTTACAGCATTGTGTGTAAGCATATTTGAAGTTAATGCAAAATTATTGATTATTTTGGAAAATTTTTCGCGCTTATAACCATTATATTGTCTTAAGCAAAACAAATAGATGTAAAAAGAGTTTACTTCAGAAAAACGCAATTCACACTTTAAACCTTCTCTGACGGTCGTAATGCACATTACAAATCTATAATAACGGTTTTGTTTATATTCTGTGCTTAGACAACACTATTAACTTATTTATGCGTAAAGGATTGTTCACGACACCCAATTCACCACGAGTTGTGTTCGATATTGTTTAATCCTTTTTAGTGCTTCTAATACAAAATAAACGAGTTTAAGCATTAATATTAGGATTAATTTAACTCAAACAAAATGCATTCATCTTCATATTATCTTCCAATAAAGCGCAACACCCACTCAATCACCTACCTACCCACACAAACGCACACACACACTCACACACACACACACACTCACACACACACAACACACACACACACACACACACACACACACACACACACACACACACACACACTATCACACTGCACACTGCACACTCACACTCCACCACATCCACACACCCACACTCACACACACACTCACACACCCACACACACACACACACACACACACACACACACACCACACACACACACACACACACACACACACACACACACACACACTATCACACTCGCACACTCGCACACTCACACTCTCCCACTCACACATCCACACACCCACACACTCACACACTCACACTCACACACCCACACACCCGCACACCCACACACCCACACACCCACCCACCCACCACACACACACACACCACACACGACACACACGCACGCACGCACGCACGCACGCACGCACGCACGCACGCACACGCACGCACGCACGCACGCACACGCACGCACGCACGCACGCACAGCACGCACGCACGCACGACACGCACGCACGCACGCACGCACGCACCACACACACACACACACACACACACACACACACACACACACACACACACACACACCACACCACACACACTCACACACTCACACACTCACACACCACACACTCACACTCACACCACTAACCTACACCACACTACACACAACACACACACACACACTACACACTACACACTCACACACTCACACTCACACTCACACACTCACACACCACACACCACACACCACACCACACACTCACACACCACACACCACACACCACACACTCACACACTCACACTACACACTCACACTCACACACCCACCTCACACTCACACACTCACACCACACACTCACACACTCACACTCACACACCCACACCACACCTCACCACTCACACACTCACACACCACACACACACACACCACACACCACACACCACCACACTCACACACCACACACTCACACACCACACTCACACACCACACACTCATCACACTCACACACTCACACACTCACACACTCACCACTCACACTCACACACCCACACACTCACACACTCACACATCCACACCCACACTCACACACACCCACACACCACACACACCCACACCACACCACCCACACACCAACACACACACACACACACTACACACTCACACCACACCACACACACACTCACACACCACACTCACACTCACACACACACCACACACTCACACGCACCCACACCACACCACCACACACCCACCACCACCACCACAACACACACACACCACCCACACACACACCACCACCACACACCACATCACACCCACACCACACACACACACACACACACACACACACACACACCACACACACACACTCACACACTCACACTCACACACTCACACACTCACACACACTACACACACTACACACTACACACTCACACTACACACACACTCACACCACTCACACACTCACACCACCTCACACCTCACACTCACACACTCACACACCACACACTCACACACTCACACAACTCACCCCACACACTACACACTACACACTACACACTCACAACACACACTCACACACTCACACTACACACACTCACACACTACACACACTCACACCTCACACTCACACACTCACACACTCACACACTCACACACTCACACACTCCACACTCACCACACTCCACACACTCACACACTCACACACTCCACACTCACACCTCACACACTCACACACTCACACACTCACACTCACACACTCACACACTCACACACTCCACACTCACACACTCACACACTCACACCTACACCCACACACTCACACACTCACACACATCCACACCCACATCCACACACATCACACACTCACACACTCACACACTCACACTCACACACTACCACTCACACTCCACACTCACACACTCACACACCCTCACACTCACCTCACACACCCACACACTCACACCTCACACACTCCACCACTCACACACTCCACACACCTACACACTCACACACCCTCACACACTCACACCACACACTCACACACTCACACACCACACACACACACACTCCACACTCACACTCACACACCACACACTCACACTCCACACTCACACACTCACACACTCACACTCACACACACTCACACACTCACACACTCACACACTCACACACTCACACTCACATCACCACTCATCACACACTCCACACTCACACACTCCACCTCACCACACACACACTCACACACTCACACCTCACACATCCACACCTCACACTCACACACACACTCACACACTCACACCTCACACACTCACACACTCACACACCACCACACACTCACACACAATCCACACACTCACACATCACACACTCACACTCACACACTCACACTCCACACCAACTCACACACTCACACACTCCAACCACACACTCACACACTCACACCTCACACACTTCACACACTCACATCTCACCCACCCACACTCACACCCACACCACACACTCACACACACTCACACTCACACACTCACACACTCACACTCACACTCACACACACCTCACACTCACACCCACACTCACACACTCACACATCACACTCAACACCACACACCACACACCACACACTCACACCTCACACACTCACACACTCACACTCACACCCACACTCACACACTCACACACCACTCACACACTACACATCCACACACACTCACACACTCACACCACACTCACACACTCACACTCACACACTCAACTCACTCACCCTCACAACTCACACCACACCTCACACACACACCTCACACAATCACACTCACACACCACACACTCACTCACACTCACACACACCACACTCACCATACATAACTAACATAATAAATCAACACTCAATTCACATCAACCCACATCTCACACCTCCATCAAACTACAATTACACACTCAACACTACACACACTCACACATCACACAAACTCACACACTCAATACACACTCACATAACACACATCACACATACACAACTACCACATAACACTAAACTACAACACCCACACACTCAACTCCACACACTTACACACTACAACAACCTACAACTACACATAACTAACTCAAACTACACACACACTTCTCACCATACACTCAATACACTCAACTCACACACAACTAAATTCACACTCACATACTACACTATATAAACCAATACTCACAACTCAACTCACATCATCATCACACTACAATAACATAACAATCACAACTTAATCAACACAATCACCACACATTCACCTACTCAATACACACTAACATACACACTCAACTACACATCACACTCCACACACACTCACACACTTTTTACACACACAACTCAATAAACAAATCACATAAATAATCAACATCATATACTATAACACACCAATATCATCACAACTCAACCCATCAAACTACACCCAATCAACACTACAATTATACAACTCACATACACACCACACACTACACACACTCATCACACCACACACTCACACACTCACATACTCACACACTTTCACACTCACCACATACCACACCCACACAACTCACACACTACATTTCATCTCACACACATCACACTCACACATTCACACACTCACATCACTCACACACTCACACACTCACATCACTCACACACTCATTCACACACACTCACACACTCACACTCACACTCACACTCACACACTCACACACTTCACACTCACACTCACACCTTCACACCACACACCCACACACTCACACACTCACACTCACACACTCACACACTCACACACTACACACACACACCTCACATTCACACACTCACACTCACACACTCACACATTCACACACTCACACATCCACACACTCACACACTCACTCACTCACACACTCACTCACTCACACACCCACACACTCACACAGTCATACCCTCACACACTCAATCACCCACACACTCACACACTCAAGCACGCTCACACATTGACACACTCACACACTACACTTACACACACACTCACACACACTCACACGCTCACGCACACGCAGACACACTATACATATATATATATATATATATATATATATATATATATATATATATATATATATACAGGGTGGCCCAATAGTGCGTATTCGGTTGATAGCTCCTTAGCCATTAAACTTAGAGGATAAGTTTAAACACTGTAGTTGTCTATTTTTATAAACTGCATAATTTAAAAATAAAAAATAGTTTCTACAGGGCGTAATATAAAAGCGGTACAATACAGAACTTTTGATTTTTAAATAGAACACCAAATATATTATTTCATTTTTCGATTCTCCTTATAATTTTACATCTGTTTTATAAGAATTACTTACAAGCTAGATCTTACAGTTTTTGAAATATTTGCAAACTTAGCTAAAAACTGACTTTTTTATGTAATAGTTCAAGTAGGGGAATCTCAGTTATTTTTAAAGATAGAAAATAATCTTTTGTATAGAATTTATTCATACATGATCTTACTTTAATCTTGTAACAACTCTTTTATGTGTTGTATAAAATATACCTCAATTTAGGATCTTTCCTTCATGTAGTTCTAAATACTAGAAAATTTTAATTATTGAAATTTAGGTATGAGGTAGGCAACTTAATTTGCATATCTTCTGAGTTCGTAAAGATTTATAGTCCTGCTTTCAATTTGTATTCATTTCTTATCTGATACATAACGCGTCTGCTGATATCTTGTACGCATGACCTAATCATCTACTTCGAAATCCTCCATTTTCACTTCCGTTTTAATGTCGAAGCATGAAGCTGCTTCGTTTTGATTTTACCTAAATTTATGGCAAAGCGCCATCAATTTGGTGGTAAGAGATATTTTTAATACATTTACATAAAATTGAAGCATTTTGTTCTTTTTAGGCGTTTTTCTGTACGTTTTTCTTTACGTTTTATTTTTTTACGTATTTATACCATTTTTACTTTAATTATACGTTTATCATTAATTCAATTTACAACGTAATTGAATCTTAAGTACTCATTTGATTTTATTGTGGCGTACATTTTTCGTTTTATGATTGCAATTTTTTTTTGAATGGATACTTCCAAATAATGCAATAAGAAGTGGATTTAAGAATTTTAAGAAGAAATTATGCGGATTTTATAAAGATAAATTCAATTACGGAGATGCTTTTATCTGGTGTTGATTTATTTGCAGGGAAAGGATTAATTTGGTATAGGGCGATCAAACCTTTTGTTCAAACATGGGATCAATTATTTTCTAAATTAAAGAGTGACTTTTTACCCGAAAGACATGACGAAGTTTTATTGAATGAAATTAAGAATAGAAAACAGGCTTTTGATGAAATTCCAACCCTTTTTATTTCTGAAATGGTTAATTTATTTTCACAATTAGATGTTCCTCCTTCTGAAGGTGAACAATTAAAGATTATTATGAGAAATTTACAACCTTGGTTTGTTACTCAGTTAGCTTTGGTTAATGTTAATGATATTTTCCATTTAGTCGAGTTATGTAAAAAATTACAACAAGTAAAAGCACAGAATTCCAAATTTAAATTTAATTCTTGTTCAGATTCACAGAAACAAGCTGAACACAAACCTTCTTCGTCTACATTCAAACAAAATATTAAACCTAAAGTCAATTTTTCTACTGGTACTAAACCAAAAAATATAGTTTCAATTTTTAATATTTCCAAAATTAATACAGCTAAGTCTTCAACAACCTGTTTTAAATGTAAACAGTTGGGTCATATCTATCACACCTGTGATAAGGGTTATAATAAAATCTTTTGCATTAAATGTGGTTATTCCAATGTTACCTTTTCTAATTGTCCGAAGTGTAAATTTTCAAAAAAACTTGTAATTGGGAAGTTTTCTGTTAGTCGACACTTCCCTTATGATTTTTCAGAGGCTGACAAGCATGTTTTTAAAGAATGAATAATTACAGTCAAGAAATTTTATGGAACCCCAAAAACTTGTTCCAAATTTGTTGAAAAGCAGAATGATATTCGACCTTTTATTAATGTAAAAATTTTTAATGAAAATTTTGTTGCTTTATTAGATAGTGGAGCTACCGTTACAATTTAAGGTAAGCTTGCTTTATATTTAATTGATAAATATGATTTAAAATTAAATAGGAATTCACCTTTTTCTTCATTGATTATTGCTGATGGTTCTTCACAATCCATTTTGGGGAGTGTTGATTTATGTTTAACTATTAATGGTATTACTACAACTATTTCTGTTATTGTTTCTGAATTTATTACTACTGCACTTACTTTGGGAGTAGATTTTTGTCATTTATTTGAAATTAAAGCTGATTTTAGTGAAAATTCTTTTGTTGCAAACTGCGGAGACAACTTTTTCTATGATTAAGAGTATTGATGATCTTAATAATGATCAAGTTTTTGAATTAAACCAAGTTATTGACCTTCTTAAAACATTATCAAATTCCAAATTAGGTAAAACGAATAAAGTTTTTCATTTTATTAATACTGGTGATGCAGTACCAATTAAACAACGTTATTTTCCATTATATCCTGCTATGTTGGAGCATGCGAACAGAGAAATTGATGATATGCTAGAGCAAGGAATTATTAGACCCAGTTCTTCCCCTTGGAATTCTCCAATGGTTTTAGTTAAAAAGAAGTCAGGCGATTTTAGAGTTTGTTTTGATGCTAAGAAATTAAATTCTATTACAAAAAAAGATGCTAACCTTTTACCATTTTTAAATGATATTTTGGATAAATTAAGAGATGCTCGTTATTTAACTTCAATTGATTTAAAGAAAGCTTTTTGGCAAATTCCTTTAGACCCGGAGAGTTGTGAAAAAACTGCTTTTACTGTTCCACGTAGAGGATTATTTGAGTATACTGTTATGCCCATGGGACTTACCAATGCACCCAGTACATTACAACGATTTATGGATTCCATTTTAGGTCATGATTTATCACAATCCGTTTTTGTTTATTTAGACGATATTATTATAATTAAGTACTTTCAAGGAACATGTTACTATTTTAAGACAAGTTTTTAAAAGGCTTAATGATGCCCAATTAAATATTAATTTAGATAAATGTGAATTTTGTAAACCCCAATTATCATATTTAGGTTTTATTATTGATAAGAATGGTCTTCACACCAATCCTTCAAAGGTGGAAGCTATTACTAATTTTCCTCAACCACATACTTTTACTGAAGTTAAACGTTTTATTGGAATGTGTTCTTGGTATCGACGTTTCATTCATGATTTTTCCACTATTTTAGCCCCGATTAACAATTTATTGAAAGGTAAGAAGAAATCCTAGAGAGTTTTATGGAATGACGAAGCGAATGATTCATTTTTAAAAATTAAATCTTTATTAGTTGATGCTCCTATCTTAGCGAGCCCAGATTTTTCTAAAACTTCTTATTTACAGTGTGATGCATCTATCTGCGGAGTTGGACGTGTTTTAACACAAGGTGTCGGAGAGAGTGAAGTTGTTATCGCTTATGGTTCTCGTACTTTAAATAAAGCCGAGCAAAATTATTCAATTACCGAACGTGAGTTACTTGCAGTTATTTTTGGAATTCAAAAGTTTAGACCTTATATTGAAGGTACCCATTTTAAAGTTATTACAGATCATCATTCACTTATTTGGATAAATAATTTAACAGATCCTTTTGGTCGTTTAGCCAGATGGAGTGTTAAGCTTCAACAATTTGATTTTGAAGTTATTCATCGTAAAGGTAAATTAAATGTTGTTCCTGATGCACTTTCTAGAGCACCTTTGGAAGTTAGTTCTTTAGAATTTACTGTGGTAGATTTAGACGATTGGTATAAGAAAATGCTGGCCAATGTTTCTAAAAATTCTGAATTATTTCCCGATTGGAGAGTTGAATATAATAAACTCTACAAATTTATTTCAAATGATTTAAACATCGAGTCCAATTTAGTGGAATGGAAGTTAGTTGTTCCGAAATCTTTAAAGAAAGGTATTTTACAAAAATTTCATGATGAACCTACATCATCACATTTTGGTGTTTTTAAAACTTTTTCAAAAATTAAAGAATTTTATTATTGGCCAAAAATGAAGTTCGGTATTTCCAAATATATTAGAAATTGCAATATTTGTAACCGAAGCAAGTCTTCACAATTTAATCATTATGGTTTTATGGGTAAAGAGAAAAATGTCTCTTATCCTTTTCAATGTATTTCGATTGATTTAGTAGGTCCTTTTCCTAGATCGAAGAGTGGTAATACAGTTTTGTTAGTTATTTGTGATTGGTTTACTAAATTTACTTTGATTCACCTTATGCGCAGTGCTACTGCTAAAGGTTAATATATTGAAAATTATGTATTTCTAGTTTATGGTGTTCCCAAAATTTGTATGGTGGACAATGGTCCTCAATTTAAAAGTTCACAATTTAAAAATTTAATGAGTTCTTACAAAGTTCAATCCATTTGGTTTAATGCAAGTTATCTCCCCCAAGTAAATTTTGTTGAGAGAGTTAATAAAGTAGTAGGTACTGCGATTAGATCTTATATTAAAGATGATCACAAGGAATGGGATGTTGAAATTCACAAAATTGCCCATGCTCTTCGTAACGCTGTTCATGAGTCTACGAAATTTTCACCTTCCTTTTTGGCGTTTGGTCGGACAGTTCCGATTTCTGGAGATTTTTATGGTCGACTAAAGGATTTTAAAGAGGATGATTTATTTATTACTAACCGTGAACAATTAGTTCAAGATTTAAATGAACTTTCACCTGTTTTTAAACTTGTTAAGCAAAATTTACATGCAGCTTACGAAAGAAATTCAAAATCTTACAATTTGCGACGGCGTCCATTGAAATTAAACGTCGGCGATTTAGTTTGGAAAAAGAATTTTACTTTATCTGATGCGACTAAAAATTATAGTCAAAAGTTAGCTCCAAAATTTATTCAAGCGAAAGTTGTTGAGGTGTTAGGTCCAACTACATACCGATTGGCCACTCCTTTTGATAATAAACCATTAGGTGTTTTTCATGTTAAAGATTTAAAACCCCATTAGTTCTTAGTTTTTTGTATTCTTTTTAATTATTTTTCTATTTTTGAGATTTTTACATTCTAGTTTTCTTATTTACATTTTTATTATTTTGATAATTTTTCAAAGTAATTTATTTTTGTGCTTATTTCGCACATTATTTTATTTTTATATTTTTGTGGCTTTGCAAACCACTTATTTTATTTTTGCTACATTTGTTAGCATGATGGTTGATATTTAGATCACATCGTGCGTTTATTTTGCCGATTTTTTGGGACATTAGTTCTCAGGCAGATTATCTTCTTCTATTGGATTTACAATTTGCTATTGTTACAATAGTAAAATTTAAGATAACCATTTTGAGTTTACCTCTGATCGTTAATTTAACGTGTAATTTTCAAACTCGTAACTCGTTGATTAGAAAACTAGTAATGCTTGTATACATTTTATTTTTTATTTGATTTAGTTATTTTAGTTTCCCTGAAATTGTTTTCGAAACTTTAGCTTTTGACTATTCCTGATTTGTCTAGTGTTACTCTTCTTGGACGGTGCTTGAGGACTTCGGTTCGCCCCGTGTCAACCTTGATTAGTTTACTTCCCGATTGTGACTTCCTGATTATGACGTTTTGGTAGTTTTAGGAGAGGGTTGTTGTGTTCGTAAGAGTGCTTCATCTTTCTCTTTGCTACCTCACCTAGATTACGATTTATTTACAAACGTGCGTGTTAGTTAGGGGTATGTTTAATCTTGGACGACGACTATGGAATAACATGAAACCTGAATCTCGTGAAGGGTAGAGTGGCCTCTCTTGTTCTCCACGACGAAGCATCCTGAGCTAATTTGCCATGGAAATAGTCGTATCTGGGATTTACCGATTTGGACGTACCGAACGTGTCTGTGGTGGTTATGTTTGATGTACCTAGGAGGCTTGGTATGAGATCACCGGGGTCGAGAAATGGAGCCGCTCTCTTTCGGCGTCAAATCTCGCGATTATTTATTTATGGTTTGTGAGGAAGGATTTTTTACACTTGAGCGGAGTGGTATTTTGCCATGATTTTTTTAACGTTACACCGAAATCTGTTCCCGGGTTCCCCGCCCACTGTCCCTTCAGGTCATGGTTGGTTCCGTTCTTTTTACGTTAGCTTCAAATTTTTTTTCTGGTTTTTTCATTTGTTCTTCTGATGGTGGTTTGCTTCACAAACCCGACCAGTTTAAAGTCTTGCGTGGCTTTGTTTAAGGTTCGGGTCCTTTATCTCGACTAGTGGCGTGCGCGGGTGGTAGCGCGTCAGTAGCTTTTATGTTGTTGCGAGGGGTCTTTCCTGACCAACATCACCTCATTTTCCGTACTTTTTCGTACATTTTCTTTTCATTTTCTTTTACATTTTGCATAGATTTAATTAGCTTAACATTTTTTGTTTTTTTAAATTTTACTAATTTCATTTATTAGCTTAGTGTTTGGAATCTCCGCTTTGGTGATCTCCGAGTTCAAATTTTAGGAGGGGGTGTGTAACAACTCTTTTATGTGTTGTATAAAATATACCTCAATTTAGGATCTTTCCTTCGTGTAGTTCTAAATACAAGAAAATTTTAATTATTGAAATTTAGGTATGAGGTAGGCAACTTAATTTGCATATCTTCTTAGTTCGTAAAGATTTATAATCCTGCTTTCAATTTGTATTCATCTCTTATCTGATTTATTGAATGGATACTTCCAAATAATGCAATAAGAAGTGGATTTAAGAATTTTAAGAAGAAATTATAGGGATTTTATAAAGATAAAATCAATTTGGGGTGTGGTGATAATATTATGTCAAGATTGCACTATGATGATGTAAGAATGACTTCATCCTGTTAACCTCTCCGTAATCATATTTAGATACCAGAGGTTGTCAAAAAGAAAAGTTTATGTACAAAAATTTCTAAGGTATTTATTTAGTGATTTATTTAGTACTTTAAGCATAATTTTAAGACCTTCATTATTTCATTACATTTAATTCAATAAACATAGTCTGTATATTGTTATTTTTTACATTTTTGTAAAGTCGGTTTAATTGTCCCTATAATTTAAAAAAAGACAATTTGGCGCCCGAGATAAATTCATTTTTGTACATTCTTCATTATTGATGGTAAGTGGTAATTAAGCAAATCATTTTTTATGAACCAACCCTATTAATCTACCGACATGAGCCAAAGGCACAATTATAAATGGTGTAAGGTATGTATTTTCTGGAAATTTATTATTTCATTATTTTGGATAACTTACTTATTATTATTTTAAAAATTCATACACGTTACACATTTTTTTATTACAATCTGTTGTCAAAATTGGATTTCATATACATGGTGATCACAAAAATTACATAAATACATAAATTTGAAAATGATATATCTTCATTTTTTTTTAAATTCCACACCCTATATTTTTTTAATGCTTTGTCTTCGTCTATTAATCGGCTTTCATTTCTATTAAATATGTTTTATACCTATCTCTAATAGTTTTGGAGATATTTAAGTTTGTTCAATTTTTTTCGTTGACAACACTGAAGAAGAGTAAAATTAGTCGGTCAAAGCAAGCTATGAATACATAAGAAACTAAGAAACGTATTAACTGAAATACAAACACTTAAAATTATAATAAATGATCAATGTGACCACCATTTTGTTGCTGGCAAACAGTCGTTGAATAAACGGGTGATCACAAAAATTAACGTAAATTTGAAAATGCTATATCTTCCTTTTTTTAATTAGCACACCCTATATTTTTTAACGCCTTGTCTTCGTCGGCTTTAATTTTTATTAAATATGTTCTATACCTATCTCTAATAGTTTCCACGATACGAAAAGTAAATTTGTCGTTTATTCAAAGACTTCATGTTTGGCAGCAACAAAATGGTGGTCACATTGAACATTTATTATAATTTTAAGTGTTTGTGTTTCAGTTAATATGTTTTTTAGTTTCTTATGTATTCATAGCTTGCTTTGACAGACTAATGTTATTCTTCGTCAGTGTTATCAACGAAAAAAATTGAACAAACTTAAATATCTCCGAAACTATTAGGGATGGATATATAACATATTTAATAGAAATGAAAGCCGATTAATAGACGAAGAGAAGGCATTAAAAAAAATGGGTGTGCCATTTAAAAAAATGAAGATATAGCATTTTCAAATTTATGTTATTGAATTTATTTTTGTTATCACCGTGTATATTGAAATCCAATGTTGACAATAGATTAAAGTATGCTCGTGTATGAATAAATTCTATATCCAAGACTATTTTTTATCTTTAAAAATAACTGAGATACGCCTACTTGAATTACTACATAAAAATGTCAGTTTTTAGTTAACTTTGCAAATATCTCAAAAACTAAGATTTATCTTGTAAGTAATTCTTATAAAAAAGATGTAAAATTATAATGAGAATCGAAAAGTAAAACAATATATAAGGTGTTCTATTTGAAAATCAAAAGTTCTGTATTGTACCGCTTTTATATTACACCCTGTAGAAACCAAACTATTTTTAGATTATGCAGCTTAGAAAAATAGACAACTTTCGTATTCAAACTTATCTTCTAAGTTTAATGGCTAAGGAGCTATCGACCGAATACTCACTATTGGGACACCCTGTACTATATATATATATATATATATATATATATATATATATATATATATACTGAGTTTGTATATGTGTGAGTGTGTGGTACTGTGTGTGGGCGACTGTATGACATAAATTGTTTATGTAACTTATTTGCTTCTAATTTCAGCAGTATTTTTATTAACAAGTATGTCTCTACTTTAAACATTGCAACTAATATTATATCAAGTTTTAGCAGTGGCGGTTCGTTGAATTTTAAAAAGTTTGTTTGATGGCAATTCTATTTTACACTTCCTTTAAAAGTATTTGAGTCTAAACGTTATTTCATCTGCTTATTTTGAATTTAGGCATATGGTTCGTGTTATGTTTGTGTCGATTGTTTTCGCCATTCGCACTGTATTTTCAACCCCTTCCAGTGGCGTGGCGTATTTTGCAGTTTATTAGTTTTGTTATCATTTATTTATTTATGTAAATAGTGTTTATTAATTTATTGTATATAATATGGCTTTGTCAAGAAACATAAGCATTGAATTTATTTGAGGCCTTACAACCCATACCCTACTATTTTCGATCCTTTTATGGCACGCTCGTACAAGTACATACTTCAAGAGCCACAACTAATGTGTTCAATCCCCTTTACCGTCTACCTTGTATGAGATTTTTTTAAAGGGTTTTCATCATGCACATATAGCGATTGTTTACTTCGTATACGCACGTCATGTGCGGTTATTTAGGACGAATGCTGGCGTAGTAACTTCTCACCTTAGAAAACTAACTCCGTTCTTTCCGATGCTATTTTGGCCGCTTCTATCCACCATGCATGCCTACGTAATTAGTGTACGTTCATTGGGAATCCGTCAGTGTGGTTGCAGGCGCATGGAAAGGTCAAGCAACCCTCATAGGGAGGGAATGATATACGTTGACTTTACCTTTTTTCTACAAGTTGTTTGAGCGTCGTTGGTATAAATGCATAAAGGCGTTTAAAAATAACTATTTAAATAATGCACTGCGTTTTTATTATTGCCTAAATTATGCCTTTTTATTTGTTCCTTTGATAACTTACTTTGTAACACGCATAAATGTATATTTGAAACTAACAGTATTTGACTATCTGAGAAAGCATTAGCTCTCTAGTACTAAAACGCAATGAATATCAATAACACGTTTCTTGTACCTTCTAGATTAAAGCATATTATAAATTCTAGTTTTTGTTACAGTTAATGATGCAGAAACGAGACATCATTCTAACAGCTGTTTTTGCAAGCCTGGCTGCACTAATTCTAATAGCAGCAATTGGGGCGGCATGCTATATTTATCATAAAAAACGACGTAAGCGTGACGAAGATGAAGAGGAAGACTGCACCGACAGTACTCCAAAGAACGAAGCTGGCCGAGAAAAGAAAAGGGGACTAAACGGATTTCTAAGTCTGAAGACACCTCTAATATCAACTAAAACGTTAGGGTAAGTAATTTTGACTTATTCAATTTTACAGAAATAAATTTAAAAACCTGTACTCACAGTTGAATAGTTTGTTAGTCAGGAAACAAACCTTTCCTTTAATTTTTCTATAATTAACGACTTTTCCGCTAGATTTCACTGTTTACGTGCTGCCTTGTTACTGATCTTTGTAAGCAGACACATAATTTTCGGTGAAATAAATATGTAAAACTAAAAATTAAGTGAAAAAACATTTTCCGAATGTTTCATTCTTATATAAGTTTGGTTTGGCGTATTGATCTTTTCGAAAGCGATGGAAGCGCTTGGATGGTGAATGAAACTGGAAAATCTTTAGAATCATCGCTTGTTTATAAACTCAGTTTTAGATTTAGTGCATTAAAATTTAATACCATTTAGTGCATATGGGTTTTGTTAACTACTTTATTATAGTCTCACCTATTACATTTGTGTGGAAAAGTTTTTATCAATTCGCTTAAAGCGCTATTTTATATTCTGAGCTTGAATGAGTCCATTGCGGCACAGAGCGAGCGATAAAAGAAATTTATGGGAGTAAATGTGCCATTTCGTTACGTGTAACGATGACCCAACAATTTCTCCTAAAAATATCAATGTCGCGTAAAAACATTTCAACTGTAATAAAAATCTTTATTCACAACTTAAATAGTTAGGGACCAAATAATGATCCTTAGGCACGCTTATAATTTTACAATACATAAATCCTGATACAGGATATAAATTAATATAGTAGCCACAGTCATCTCTCCTTATCTTGGGATATGTAAAATATGTTGATGACTGTGCTGTTAAGGTTTGTGTTCGAAAAGTCGTGATTTAATGCGATATTATTCCATACACCATTACGACACACTTGTAGTTTGCTGTTAGGCGCACTGGTCCCTTCATCGGAGTTAGCACAACGTGTTACGGCAACTGTACCGTCAATGGCGTTTTGGCACGATTTAAGTGGCTTATTCTCAAAAATACACTCTGTGTAACCGCTTGATATAAGCGAAGGACACGTGCCTAAAATTCTGAATTAGAAAAATATTGAGGTTATGAGAAAAATGCTTACGTTTGCATTTAAATAATGAAGGAACCCAAGATCCTGTAAAACACACTGAAATAGCTGATTCCGAAATAGATGTTGGAACATAACCTTCGTTACACTTTGTAACAAGTACAGTAAACGGTAAAACCTCATAACCTGGGTTGAAACTTCCTTTATTTGACGGCGATTGATAAACACCATTTTTTGGATGATTGGGCATAATACAGCTACCACTATAATCCACGCATTCAAACACAAAACACAGTTGCGTACTTAATACTTACATATCAGTCTTTGTAGGTAATGGCTTAGTAGTGGAGGTGATTGAAGGTAATGGATCATTAGTGTTCCCTTGAATTACAGGAGCACATCCAATTTCATCTGATCCATCCCAGCAATCCACAATATCGTTGCATCGTTTACTGTTCGGTATACATCCACCATATTCACATGTAAACGTTTGAAATGGACAACGCCTAGACGAGCAGTATTCATAAGTTTCATCTGAACCGTCATCACAATCCTTTCTACCATTGCAAATATCTGTCTCAGGAATACATTCCTCTGAATTACATTTGAACTCATACCTTAAACACTTAGGCCTGCAAAGAAATCAGTTACGCCTGATATCAGCGAGAATCATTACTTACTTTTGGATAGTAGTTATGTATGTCTGATCAACATAACAACCAGCTTCATCAGATGCATCAACACAATCAATCATTCCATTGCACCTAGACGTTCCCCTGACACAAGCTCCATATTTGCACCTGAAATGGCGTGGTGCACAATTCATAGATGAACACAAGCTTGTAGTTTCGTCTGAGTAATCTCGGCAATGACCAATTCCATCACAAATATTCTCCTCTTTAATACACTCTCCAGAGGAGCATCGAAACTCTCGATTCCTGCAAGAAAAAGTTAAGAATAACGTGCCTTTTAGAAATAGATTGCGTTAAAAGTTCTACCCTATGAATGGTGAAATGGTAGTAGTGTTAATACAGTGATCTTCATCTGAGCCATCAAAACAATCATTAATACCATTACAATCCAGCATTTTTTTAATGCAGGCGCCGTATTTACAACGAAAAAAAGGTTCTGGACAATAAACATTTCGACACTCGTGTACAGTTTCATCTGAACCATCACTACAATCCGCTAAACCATCACATAATAAGGATTCATGAATACATTCACCAGAAGCGCACTTAAATTTTCTTATACTACAAAAAAGACATTTTTAACAACTATACCAATCTAATATGATTGCTCACTACTACCAAAAGAGCATTCTACAGCAACCTAAAAGTCTTAAAAATAACCACATTTGTTTTTTTAACTCACTCCTACGCTAAGCTAATGTGTTACTCGCACTTAAGACACAGTACGTGAAACTATTACGTTTACTGAAAAAAACCAACGTCCCGACCTGCGCAGATTAGCACAACCAAGCACCCTCTTTTGCAGTGCTGCTTTCATAATCTTATTAGAGGCACTACGGGGCCGGTGCATGTCGTTAGTAATTTATGTAAATTGTTTGCAAACTGCCGGTCGTGCTGGTTCAAGCAACTAAGCATCGTTAGTGATCCCAATAAAAATAGGAAATGAAAACTACATAAAGGAGTTTTTTTAATGAGACGCTAAAGGGTACCAACGATCCGCACCTGGTCGTTAGTGCTTCAAATTAGGGTAAGGAATCAGCACCGATCAAATAGATGTCGTTTTCTTAAAGACTACTAGTGGTGCTAGTACAATAAGCTACTAGCGAGGAACTAACGTGTAGGTCACGTCGTTAGTAGTTTCATTAACCGTGCTAGCTTTACGCATTTCCCAATAAAAATCTGAAATATTACACACCCAAGTATAGCCATATTAGTTTTGTTAAAGTCAGATATCCAAAGACTAGGAAATTGTTTGGAAACGACAGAAGTAGAGAAAAAGTGTCCAACAGGTATAAGTGAGCCAACTTTAGAAATGTACACCAAAATGAGAAGAAACGAGACTAGAGTAGAGTTAGATTAATAAACCACCAAAATCTGCTAATACAGTACTAAAGAAATCCAAAATCCTAAATAATAACAAGCGCATTTCAAATCTCATTTAACTGTAAGGTAAATTTGGTAATAATTAACAATCGCCAGTGAGCACAATAACGCAAACTTAGTCCTGCAAAGGCTCACCTACTAAAGATTACAGAACCTAGTTTGTGCTTAATTCCTATTTAAAATAATTATGACAAACTAATGGTCATTGTTATTGATATTGTACCCCATTGTGCTATATAGATTAAATAATTTAGGTACCAAAATATATTCTATATATAAACTGATTGTGCAACTTAGTTAAATCCACATTTTGTTTGTGTCTAATTTCGTTTGTAATTATAATTATGAGTCTAAATTAAATCCAATTAATTTTGTACTTTGCCATCCATAATAAGGATCGGTTCTAATTCCATTAAACTCCCATGTAGCTGTAAACGTTGTTTTCTACTGATACTTTGAAAAAATTTGTTTTAAATTGTTTTTAATTGGATTATAATTAGTTTTGCAGAAAAATAGTTGTTAAGTGATTGTATTACAAACGTGTGTGGCTGATTATTTTCTTATTAAAGAATTTATGAAAAAGGTAAGTTTAAAATAATAGTTAACCACGTTACATTTCACAACTTCATTATTGCATCAAAGTCTGCCTTGTTGGAAAAAAAATGTAAATCCCAAATTAATTCTGATATTTTACATGATTGTGCCCAATTCGTAATTACATTAAACATAGTTTATGACAAGTTACAATATAGCATATACTTGTTACATTGCAGAACTTCATCATTGCCGACTAACCATGCTTTTGCCTAATTAGGCTCGTATTTATAACATGAGCACAAACTAATCCCTATTAACTGAAACGTGTTTATGTAATGAAAACTAAATTGGAAGCTTTAAGAGAACAGACGAACATCTTTATTCCTTAACCATTTAATTGTACTTAAGTAGTGCCTAATTAATTTGTTCTTAAGTTAGACCCAAATTGGACTCTGCGCACGTTTCACGTTATCCAATTATAGTGATTTTTAAAAAATAATTGAAGGTAATTATAAGGTTACTACGTAATTAGGGCCTAATTTAAATTTAATTAAATTTATAAAAGAACTTGCATATGAAGTAGCGACCTTATTCTAACTTTTGTAATGTTATTGATAAATCAAATGTAAATACGTAACTTCAAATTACATAGCTTAATTTATAACCAATTCTGAGGAATATTTTCTAAAATAGAAAACTGTGTGTACATTAAATTTTAGGTTATGTAACGAACAGTTTGTTTTGCAAATACAAGCTATCAAAAAATGAGAACGAAGCTAACTTGCCCAAGTTAATTTAATTTCTTACCATCACCATCAATTCCGTTTAATTTGTGATCAATTTGTAAATAATTAGACGATTTACAACACCAAATTGGAATTTGTTGGCTTCAATTGTATTGCAACTTTTATGTTATGGAGTTGATTATTTCTTTATAAAAATATTGCAAACCACGGATTACTGTGACCAATTTGTGCTTAACGCTTAATTAAACCTTCTTGTAAAGTATGTTGTTCGTTAATTGGACTCAAAGTGTATTTTATGCAACTGTCACTTTGTACAATTATAAGTGTTTTAAGAAACAATCTAAACAAGTAAGTATAGATGTTAAATATGCGATTTCTCGAATTTATATAAATAGTGGGCAATTACTGCCTAATTTAGGTTAAATTAAAATTATCAAAAAATGCACTTGAAATAACTGTTTCATTGTATTTTTATAATATTATGATTAAATGTGACATGTAATTTCAAATTACTTAGTAATACGTGCCTAAATGGAATTACTTGGTAAGCTAAAAAGCAATCAAAAACAGTTTCTAATAAAGCTATAAAGAAACGAAAGAAAGCTTACGTACCATAATTAATTGAAACTTTTTATCAATTCCCCTTAATTTGTGTTTAATTACTGGTTTAATTAAACACGGTTTTACAAGAGGCAAAAATAATACCAATTCATTTAATAGAGTTGTATTCTGACTTATACTATGCATTTCACTACCTTGTTATTAAAAAAAAGACTTGTAAATCAAAACCTGCGGTACCCTAATCCATAACTTAAAATCTGACCTAGTGAGAAATAGAAACAAGCTACAGATTATTAAAATCTAGAGATCGAAATGAATTCTAATATTTACAGAAAACAATAGACACTGTTTAGGACAAGATAAATCATAGCATAATCACCTCGCGTTGAAGAACGTCGTTATAGTCGCCTAATTGCGTCAGTGCTGAAGTTCAGTTGTATTTTCAGTGTGTATTTAAATTCACCCAATTACATTTCACTGAACCGTATTTATTTAATGAAAGCTGAATTGAAAGTTTTATAACATGTACCAAGCAGTGAATATTTTGTGCTGCGCCTAAATCTACTTAAGCTTGCAGGAACGGATTTTTAACCAAAAACACTATCAAAAAAAAGAAGCCGATATGATTTTAGTTAGTGTCTAATTTGTAAGTAAATTAAGCATGTATAATAACAAGCAAAGATAAACTTGGAACGGCACATCAACATCTCAACCTTGTCGTTATTTAATTGTCCTTAAGTAGTGTCTAATTAATTTATTCGTGAGTTAAACCCAAATTGTAGCCTACACAGTTTACTTTATTCAATTATTAGGATAATTATAACAAATAATTGAAGATAATTTAAAGATTATTACGTAAAAAGTTACTAATTTTTACTTAATTGTTTATGCAATTAGGGACTAACTTAAGTATGATTAAATTTACTAAAAAAAGGCATATGAAATGACAACTTTGTTACAGTATTTGTAATATTATTGATAGATTATGTATTAATGTATATCTTCAAATTACCTAGCGTAAGTTTGTTTTTTTTTACAACGATCCGTAATCGATCTCTTCCAAAAAGAACAAAACTGTAAATTACGTAATAAGTTATCTGGCAAACAATTCTTTTCTCAAATAATAGCAAGAAACAGTGTTTAATAAAAGCTGTCAGAAAATGGAAACAGAGGTAGCGTAACAAACTTAATTTAATCGTTTACCAATTCCGCTTAATTTGTGCCTAATTTGTAAATAATTAAGTACGTTTTATAAGAAGAATCGTAACTAAACTTAAACTTAATGTGATAAATTTATGCTTAACTCTTAATTAAGCTTTGTTGTAGTGATTCAGTTGTTTGTATGTAGCGCTTAACCAATTTGTTCGTTAGCTGGACTAAACGTGTATTGTATGCAACTGTTTTTCTATTCACCTATAAGTGTTTTGAAGAAAGGAAAGGAAATGCAAAGGGCCACGTGTTTCATCCCCTTCCCAAGGGGAAGCACGGGTTGCTTGAGCTCTCCACACTCTTTCAGCCACAATCATGGATTCCCAGCATACATACTTTACGTATGTATGCATGGTGGAATTAAGGATGGGTGTGGTCAGGATAGAATCTGAGGGAAAAAATACTACTCCAGCATTCGCCTAAGTAGTCGCACATAGTAGACGGTAATGGGAATTGAACCCATTACCTGCTAAGCAGGTCGTGTCACCACTACTCTACCAATTCGGTTTTAGTTTCTGCTTAACCTGGGTTGTATTTGCGGTGACTGTCTAAATTAGTTCACCAAATTTTATACTGTTTATGTAATAAAAATCGAATTGAAAGTTTATGATCTCTCCCAAGCAGTGAATAGTTTGTGTTGCACTTAAATCTAATTAAATTTACACAAATCGTTTTTTTAACTAATCAAACTGTATCAAAAACAAAAAGAAACAAAGTCTGGATACCAAAAGAATTTTTCTAATTGTGTTTAATTAGTGTCTGGATTGTAATAATGTTAAGCATGGTTTATAACAAATAAAAATAAACTTGATAGAACGGATCAATGTATTCATTCCTTAACTTTGTTGTAGTTTTCCATTTGTGTTTAAGTAGTGCCTGATTAGTTTGATTCTAAGTTGGCAGATCAAGATCCTTTATTGCTCAACAAACTTGGACTAAATAGTGCCTAATTACTTTGTTCTTAAGTTGGATCCTATTTGTACTTTGCAGAAGTTTTACTTTATGTAATTATAAAAGTTTTTGATGAGTAACAATATAAACCCCTGTATAAATGTCCATATTTGCAATTAAAGATTATTATTGATTTTATACTCAATTTTATATGAAATTGGTAGCTAATTGAATTTATAAAAAACGTGAAATTATAAATTAATTGTAACCTTTTAATGCCACTGTAAAAATTTCAAATTATTTATCAATGCGTGCTTGAACTTGTAGCATTCGAAATGTATCTTTCAATTGATAGAAATTTCCATGTTATGTAATTAGTAAACGTAGTATATTAATATGTGACAACCCCTCAAGCCCTCCCACTGTGGGTGGAGGAATAAAAACTGCGTTTATTTCATTTTTCTTTGTTTGCACCTGATTGTTCACTATTGTTGTTATACAAGGTAAAATATTTCGAACATTAGTACCGAATTGTTTCTTAATTGACATATTGGAATTTCAAAATTGCCACAGTAATAAACAATCTAAATTGGTGGGGAGGGGGAGGATGGGGGGTTAAAAATTAGTAGGTGATAAAAACATGATGGCACGCTCATTGCGAATTTCGAGCACTAGAATTTTTTATACTTGGCTGTTCTACTTTACACAAAGTTTGCTAATTATTTTAATTAATTTATCCTAAAAGTAGGCAATTAAAGTCGGAAGGGCTAACAGGGCTATTATCGTTATTTATTATTACCCTTCAATAAAATAAAACTGAAATTTAAAAAATAGAAAAGTTAAGTTATCACAATTCACGACAATAATAAAACAGATTTGATTACTTTAACATGGCAATAATGTGCAAGTTGAAACCTAAATTATAAACTAAAATAAACAATTTATTTCTATCTTAATGCTGTCAACACCTACGAAACTAAGCATAAACAGATTGGGGTACTATATAACTTATGCACGATCTTTTCTTAATTAGGGTAATGAATATCCTGTTTTGTTTTCAGTACAATTACTACATTCTACAATCATACAAAAAAATTTTTTTCTTGTATGATGCAATGTAAACTAATTAATGTTTACTTTTCAGCTCTAATATTCTACAACTTCATAGGTAGAAGGCACGTATACCCCATGCCGCCAGGTGCAATACCACCATCTCTACCATGGGCTCCTTAACATCGGGGCTCCAATTTTCTGAGTTCTGTAAGGACTGCCGACCACTATCTTCAACACGCACTAGTGAAGCGTGGCGTTTTAATGGCTAAACCCTTAAAATGACGAGTTCTAAAACAGACGCTATATCCCAGGTGAGTAGGGCAAGACGCCCACACTCTCACATCGATTCCTCGATCCGTCCCGAGGATTCTGGAGGGGCCAAAATCAAGAATAAGAAGAGCAGGATCTGTCAGGAATAAAATTCTGCCTCATTCGGATTCCCGAGAGGGCAGGACTCAAGCGACCTCGGTCATAGAAAGTACCAAGCTCTTAGAATCAATTATCAATAAACTTGACTCAAACAAGGTGACTGGCCCTGACCGTATTTCAGCTTTCGTCCTTAAAATTTTTCTCCCAAGGTAGTGCTTCTATTGTCAAAACCCTTTTCTATCTCCATGTTATCTGGAGAGTGTCCCTCATTACTGCAACATACGTGGTACCAGCTCGAATATTAATGCTGTTCATCTACACCTTGAACAAGTGCAATCGGACATTCTGTTTCTATCAGAAACACAAGTCTCTCATGGAAGCACTAATTCGCCTGACTTGCAATTTCCCATATACAATCTCCACTCTAACTTTCGCCTTAAAGGCGCAGTATGTGCGTATACCAAGGACAACGTAGATTGTAAGAGGATGTCAACTTTGGAAAACAACAAATTTGACGCGATTTAGTTCATTCTGGGACCCCAATTTGAGAAACTCTACTGGGGTTTATATTGGTCTCCCAATGATAATAACTTGCAAGACCTTTTTGATTACCTTAATCTGACAATAGACTACCTTTTATCACAATTTACATCTTGAGACATCTCAATTTTGGAAGATTTTAATGGCTACAACACAACTCCAATTGGCTTTAGTTTTCATCTACAACTAATCCCGCACGTCATACTGCAGAAGCATTTGCTGTACCCTGCGATCTCACACAAATGATTTCCGAACCAACCAGAATCCCTGACAACCCTAACCAGACTCCACATCTGCTGGACCTATTCCTTACAGCTAACCCACATGTCTATAAAACAAGACTCCTTTCCCCACTATACCAAATGGAAATCAAATAAATCTGTCGAAAATCACGCCGGTTATATTGCCGCAAAAGCATCATCACCAAAGTCAAAGAGTTGTTTGAATAACGTAAATTCAAAGAATTAGTCTCATGTTTTTTGGGTAGTCGTAAATTTTGGTCATTAGCTAAAGTCATCAGTAAAAACTCTAGTACATCTTCCTTTCCTCCCATGACGTCTCGCGACGGAGCTGTAGTAGCTGATCCTGCTAATAAACCTAACCTCTTTGTCGGTTACTTTACATCAAATTCATGTCTCAATGATTCTGGTAAAATTGTGCCGTCGCCCAAACCTACACCATAAACTAAGAAACCAATCCACTATCGATACAAGCTCCTAGAATCAACTATCAATAAATTTGACTCAAACAAGGTGAGTGACTCTGACCGTATTTCAGCTATCGTTCTTAAAAGTTTTCTTCCAAGCTAGTGCCTGTATTGTCTATACTATTTTCCATCTCCATTTTAGCTAGAGAGCATCTCTCATCGTGGAGGTTGGCATATGTCCAACCTATTCCTGAAAAGGGCGACAAAACCGATACCTCCAACTATCGACCAATAGCTGTCACTTCCATTCTATAGAAAATCATGGAAAAAGCCTTCAACCATCAACTACTTTCGTTCCTCGAGTGCAATAAGCTCCTAAACGACCACAGTGCAGACAGAGTTGTTCAACGGGTGATAATCCTTCATGTGTCACCCAATTTTAGAATAACACATTAGAGAGGTTTGGTGAAACAATTATAGCCGCTTTAGATATTTCAAAGGTTTTTGACCAGGTTTGACACAAGTGCCTACTTGCCAAGCTCACTTCGTTCGGCTTATCCGATACGCTCATCAATTGGATTTCCAGCTTTCCTGATAAAAGACGTACACGCGTTGTCGGCGATGGATTCTTTTCGAAAGAAACTACTATTAACTCGGGCGTACCTCAAGGATCAGTGATCAGACATTTCCTGCTATACATAAATGACCTCATTTCCTCAACAACTAACCCGATCCATTGCTTTGCAGACGACAGTACCCTACATTGTAGTTCTCCCACAACTATAAGTCTAGTAAGGACGTTAAAGTGAAAATGGCAGCCTCAATCAACCTAAAACATGTCCTTGAATGGGGAAGGAATAATCTACTCACGTTCAACGCCGACAAAACATAGTGTTGCCTTGTGTCCGCCAAGAAAGAAAGACCGATCATTTCCTGTTGTAAATGTGAATGGCTTAGGTCAAACTCTATTTCTATGTTAGAGATGTCCGTATCATCGAACCCTTAATGGGTTGACCACCTTTTGTCAGCCAGAAAAACAGCCGCCCGTAAACTGGGCTTTCTATACAGATCTAAACAGTATTTCACATCGCAACAACTCCTTTGGTTATATAAGGCTCAAATTCGATCTCATGTGGAATACAATTCCCACCTCTGGGTCAGTGCTCCCCAATACGCCCTTGATATGGTAAGCTATAGGGCTTATAATGGACCCGTCTCTGATTTCTGTCCTACAGTACAGTACAGTCTCTTAAGCATAGAAAAACAGTTTCGGTTCTTTCCTTATTCTATAGCTATTACCATGACAAGTATTCCTCCGAAATACACTCCTTAATACCCTCGCAGGCCATTTTCGCTAGGAACATTCGGTTGGATCATTCACACCATAATTACTCCCTCAAAACTCCATCTTGCCACACTAAACGGGCGCATTTTTTATTTTTCCAAACGGGGAATTTAAGGGAGCCATTCATAAATATTTCTAGGTAGCCTGACAATATCCCTAAACCCTCCCAGTGGTCCTGAGTGGCCGTTAGGCGAATCTTTGATTGTTCAGGAATACTATAAGTAAAAAAAAATTCCACCTCATTTCATCTTTCAATACCTAGTGTATTAATTTAATCCTCCCATATACCTAATATATGGATTCGGATTAAAATAAACAAATCGTGCGTCAATTTTTGTGTGCAGATTTAACACGCAATGGTTCTTTCTATCTGCACACAATAATTAATTCCACAACCATCAGATCGAATGTACGAAATCGAGTTAGAACCTGAAAAAACATTGGCATAATTTTAGAGTAAGCAATCGATTACTTCTATCAACCGCAAATGGGATAATTCTAACCTATTCACATATCGATTATATGAAATATGTAGAATTCGATAAAAATCAGGTAAAAACGTAATCATAATTTTATACTTATTTTAGACTACGTATGAAACAATACGAATATTCTGTCAAACCCCTTCGGATCGAATATATGGAATCAGATTAAAACCGTGTAAACACATAGTCATAATTTTAGGCCTATTTCAGTGTGTTCGTTTGAAACACAATAGATTTCAACTTTTTACCCCTGAAGGGTTAACCCTTATACATACTAAATATATGGTATTGGTATTAAAATCGTGTAAACTAATTTTCGATTAATCATTTAACTTAAATGATTCCATCCTAGAGTTAATTCCACTCCCCCTCCCCTCTAATTATTGATTAGATCGAATACGTTGAGTTGAACTAAAATGGAATAAAAACGTAACTTCAGTTTTAGACTTATACTAATTATTTGAACCACAAATGGTTAATCCCCCTATACGCCGACTATATGGAATCGGATTAAGACAGAAAAAACTCAATCCCATAAGTTTAGACTAACTTTAGACTAATACTTTAATAGACAATCGATTTTCTCTCACCCTTTCATAATTAGATTATACCAAGTATACAGAATAGGATTAACTAAAAATTATTATTAATTTTATTAAATACATAAATAAAAAGTTTACCTCAGTTGGATTTGAACCTACGACCTGTACTTTGCTAGAGTACCGCGCTAACCAACTGCGCCATCAAGGTTCAAGCCCCAATCGATGTAAATTTTGTCTTTATGTATGCTCACATTCCATTAATATAAATAATTTGATTGCAATCTCATTATATTTAGAATTTACATCAGTTCCACATACATAAAGACAAAATACATGAAATCGGTTATCTTACGAGGTAAACGGGTTATTTATAACAATGTAATAGCAAGGATATTGAAAATAAATAAAAAAAATTTGTATAAAAGTTGTTCATATTAAATTTTTCTATAACGTAAAAATATTTTGAGTGTACAAGGTGCTTCGTTGAGCCCAGGCGCAACCAAACTTTTTATTTTAAATGGAACACCCTGTATATTATTGCACATTCTGATTCTTAGTTTCAGTTTAGATCAACTTTATGTATCACATGTAAGTTCTAAAATGGACTGTTTCGAGTAATTCGACTTTTGTAAAAATTGACGTCTGTGTAACTTAGAGAGGTTCGGTTTGAACTATCAGATTAAATATGAATTGGCCAAACTTTCCCGTCTGTGGAAAATGGTAACGAAGACAGGATACAAATAGGTTGAATTTAAAAAACTCCGTTTTTAAATCGAACCTAACATTTTTATACATTTTTAATTAGTTTTTAAATTGTCTATCAAACATTGCGTGCAAGAGAAACAAAAATTTGTATCCAGGAAAGGAGAAAGACTCTTATGTTTTGGTATGTTGTGTATCTACATATTATGTAAAACAAAAAGATGCAAATCAAGGTCGCGCTCGACAGAAATCAAAATTTATATACAGAAAAGTAGATGGACATTTGTTCTTATGTATTGGTATGTTGTGTGTATTTACATATTCTATCTTTATGTAAAATAAAAAGACGCAAATCCAGAGCGGAAAAGCCTCACGTATGATTCTATGGATTCGTTTACGGAGGGAACAAAAATTTATATCCAGAAAAGTAGGATGAGACTTACTCTGATTTGATAGTATATTTTAAGTATTTATATGTTCTATCATTACCTAAAAAAAATTATAGAAAAGATTTGATCGATTTGCGCCCCCATGAATGAAATATTTATATTTCGGAAAAGTAGAGAAACACCCACTCCACTTTTATAGCATGTTGTGTGTGTTTAGAAATGTTATCATTATCTAAAATAAATGATCGAAATGCAGAGCAGAAAATGTCTCACGTGTGATTTTATTTGTTCGCCTTCGAGAGAGGAAAATTAATATATAGCAGAGTATAAAGACACTTACTCTTATGTTTTGGTATGTTGTGTGTATTTACATATTCTATCATTACGTAAAATGAAAAGATGCAAGTCCACGGTAGAACAAGCTCCACGTGTGATTCTATTGATTCGAGTCCGAGAGAAATCAAAATTTATATCCAGAAAGGTAGAATGACATTTACACTTATGTTCTGGTATGTGTGTGTATTACATTCTATAATTGTCTTTAACATAACGATGTAAACGCAGTGCGGAAAATGCTCCACGTGTAATTTTATCGATTCGCGTCCGAGAAGTAAAATTTATATCTACCAAAATAGAACTTACTCTTATGTTTTGGTATGTGTATTTACATGTTCTATCATTATATAAAATACGAACATGAAAATCCAGTGAGAAAGAAACCCACGTATGATTCTATTGATTGGCGTCCGGGAGAAATAAAATTTATACCTAGAAAAGTAGAAATACACCACTCTAATTTTTAGATATGTTATTTGTTTACATATTCTATCATTAAGTAACATAAAAGATGCAAATCGAGGGCGGAAAAATTCCACGTGTAATTTCTTGAGTTCGCGTAGAGAGAAATAAAATTTGTATCCAGGAAAGGAGAAGACATTTACTCTTATGTTTTGGTATGTTGTGTGAATGTTTGTATTCCTCATTATCTTTATTAAGTAAATGCAGGGCGGAAGATGCAAGTCTAGGGCCAAAATAGCCAACGCATAATTTTATAGATTTGCGTTCGGAAGGAATACAAATTTTATCTAGAAAAGTAAAATGTTCCACGTGTGATTCTATTGATCCGCGTCCGAGAGAAATAAAATGTATATCCAGAAAGGTAGAATGACATTTACACTTATGTTTTGGTATATTGTGTATTGCCATATTCTATCATTGTCTTTAACATAACGATGTAAACACTGGGCGGAAAATGCTCTACGTGTAATTCGATTGATTCGCGTCCGAGAGAAGTAAAAATTTATATCTAGCAAAATAGACAGACTCTTACTCTTATGTTTTGGTATGTTCATGTTCTATCATTATATAAACTAAAAATATGCAAATCCAGTGCGAAAGAAACCCCACGTATGATTCTATTGATTGGCGTCTGGGAGAAATAAAAATTTATACCTAGAAAAGTGGAAATACACTCACTCTAATTTTTGATATGTTATTTATGTTTACATATTCTATCATTAAGTAACATAAAAGATGCAAATCTAGGGCGAAAAATTTTCCACGTGTAATTTTTGGGTTCGCGTGAGAGAGAAATAAAATTTGTATCCAGGAAAGGAGAAAGACATTTACTCTTATGTTTTGGTATGTTGTGTGAATTTTTGTATTCCTTATTATCTTTAATGGGTAAATGCAGGACGGAAGATGCAAATCTATGATTTTATAGATTTGTGTTCGGAAAGAATACAAATTTTTATCTAGAAAAGTAAAAGTTACACGTGTGATTCTATTGATCCGTGTCTAAGAGAAATAAAAATTTATATCCAGAAAGGTGGGATGACCTTTGCACTTATGTTTTGGTATGTTGTGTGTATTGCCATATTCTATCATTCTCTTTAACATAACGATGTAAACACTGGGCGGAAAATGCTCTACGTGTAATTCCATTGATTCGCTGAGAGAAATAAAATTTATATCTTGCAAAATAGAAAGACACTTACTCTTACGTTTTGGTATGTTGTGTGTTTACATGTTCTATCATTATATAAAATAAAAACATGCAAATCCAGCGCGAAAGAAACCCGACGTATGATTCTATTGATTGGCGTCCGTGACAAATAAAAATTTATACCTACAAAAATAGAAATACACTCACTCTAATTTATTGATGTTAGTTGTGTTACATATTCAATCATTAAGTAACATAAAAGATGCAAATCGAGAGGGAAAATTCTACGTGTAATTTGGATTCGCGTGAGAGAGAAATAAAAATTTGTATCCAGGAACGGAGAAAGACATTTACTCTTATGTTTTGGTATGTTGTGTGAATTTTTGTATTCCCTCATTATCTTTAATAAGTAAATGCAGGGCGGAAGATGCAAATCTAGGGCCAAAATATCCCCACGCATGATTTTATAGATTTGCGTTCGGAAGGAATACAAATTTTTATCTAGAAAGGTAAAAAGAGACTTACTATATTTTTTTGGTGTGTTTTATTTACATGCTTTATCATATATATCTACAAAAGTAAAGAGACAATCATTCTAGTTTTTAGCATGTTGTTTGTATTTACGTGTTCTATCATATTCTAAAGTTAATTATTGAAGCCAAAGGCAAAAAATGCCCTACGTACGAATGTTATTGAAGAAATGTAGAAAGACAGTTGCTCTTATGTTATTGTATGTTTTGTACATTTACATATTCTGTCATTATGTAAAATAAAAAAATGCAAAACCAGGGTGGAAAAAGCGCCATGAATGATTTGATTGATTCGTATCCGGGAGGAATAAAAATTTATATCTGGAAAAGTAGAAAGAGACACTCTAATTGATAGTATGTTTTAACTATTTACATATTCCATCATTATCTAACATAAATTGTAGAAATTCAGGACAGAAAATGCTCTCTCTACATTTGATTTTATTGATTAGCGTCCGAAAGAAATAAAAATTTTAATCTAAACAAGTAGAAAGACAAGCACTCTAATGTTTTGTTGTGTTGTAAGTATTTACATGTTCTATCATAACTCAAATAAAAATATGCAAATCCGTGGCGGAAAAAATCCACGTATGTCTTTATCAATTCGCGCCTCTCAGAAATAAAATATGTTTGTCGCACATTTCAGTTTTTTTTATGGTAAAGTATGCATCTTAGCAACGTCTTCTGCAATATTAAGATATCCAAATGCAAATCCAGAGCGGAAAAGCCTCACGTATGATTCTATGGATTCGTTTACGGAGGGAACAAAAATTTATATCCAGAAAAGTAGGATGAGACTTACTCTGATTTGATAGTATATTTTAAGTATTTATATGTTCTATCATTACCCAAAAAATTATAGAAAAGATTTGATCGATTTGCGCCCGCGAGAATGAAATGTTTATATTTCAGAAAAGTAGAGAAACACTCACTCTACTTTTTAGTATGTTATGTGTTTAGAAATTCTATCATTATCTAAAATAAATGATCGAAATGCAGAGCAGAAAATGTCTCACGTGTGATTTTATTTGTTCGCCTTCGAGAGAGGAAAATTAATATATAGCAGAGTATAAAGACACTTACTCTTATGTTTTGGTATGTTGTGTGTATTTACATAGTCTATGATTACGTAAAATAAAAGATGTCCACGGTAGAACAAGCTCCACGTGTGATTCTATTGATTCGAGTCCGAGAGAAATCAAAATTTATATCCAGAAAGGTAGAATGACATTTACACTTATGTTTTGGTATGTTGTGTGTATTGACATATTCTATCATTGTCTTTAACATAACGATGTAAACGCAGTGCGGAAAACTCCACATGTTATTTTATTGATTCGCATCCGAGAGAAGTAAAAATATATATCTAGCAAAATAGAAAGACGCTTACTCTTATGTTTTGGTATGTTGTGTGTGTTTACATGTTCTATCATTATATAAAGTAAAACATGCAAATCCAGCGCGAAAGAAACCCCATGTATGATTCTATTGATTGGCGTCCGGGAGAAATAAAATTTATACCTAGAAATACACTCACTCTAATTTTTCATATGTTATTTCTGTTTATATATTCTATTATTAGGTAACATAAAAAGATGCAAATCGAGGGCGGAAAATTCCCTCGCGTAGTTTTATGGGTTCGCGTGAGAGAGAAATAAAATTTGTATCCAGGAAAGGAGAAAGACATTTACTCTTATGTTTTGGTATGTGTGTATTTACGTATTCTATCGTTACGTAAAATAAAAGATGCAAGTCCACGGTAGAAAAAGCTCCACGTGTGATTCTATTGATTCGCGTCCGAGAGAAACAAAAATTTATATCCAGAAAGGTAGAATGACATTTACACTTATGTTTTGGTATGTTGTGTGTATTTAGATTTTCTATCATTGTCTTTAACATAGCGATGTAGACACAGGGCGGAAAATGCTTCACGTGTAATTTTATTGATTCGCGTTCGAAAGAAGTAAATATTTATATCTAGCAAAATAGAAAGACACTTACTCTTATGTTTTGGTATGTTGTATGTGTTTTCATGTTCTATCATGATACAAAATAAAACATGCAAATCCAGCGCGAAAAAAAAACCCCACGTATGATTCTATTGATTGGCGTCCGGGAGAAATAAAAATTTATACTTAGAAAAGTAGAATACACTCACTCTAATTTTTTGATATGTTATTTGTGTTTATATATTCTATTATTAAGTAACATAAAAAGATGCAAATCGAGGGCGGAAAAATTCCCACGTGTAATTTTATGGGTTCGCGTGAGAGAAATAAAATTTGTATCCAGGAAAGGAGAAAGATATTTACTCTTATGTTTTGGTATGTTTGTGAATTTTTGTATTCCTCATTATCTTTAATAAGTAAATTAAACAAGATGCAAATCTAGGGCCAAAATATCCCCACGCATGATTTTATAGATTTGCGTTCGGAAGGAATACAAATTTTTATCTAGAAAGGTAAAAAGAGACTTACTATATATTTTTGGTGTGTTTTATTTACATGCTTTATCATATATAACTAAAAAGTAAAGAGACAATCATTCTAGTTTTAGTATGTTGTTTATATTTACATATTCCATAAAGTTAATTATTGAAGTAAAAGGAAAAAATGCTACGTACGAATGTTATTGAGGAAATGTAGAAAGACAGTTAGTTGCTCTTATGTTATGGTATGTTTTGTACATTTACATATTCTGTCATTATGTAAAGTAAAAAATGCAAAACCAGGGTGGAAAAAGTGTCATGAAAGATTTGATGGATTCGTATCCGAGGAACAAAAATTTATGTCTGAAAAGTAGAACGAGACACTCTAATCGATGGTATGTTTTAACTATTTACATATTCTATCATTCTGTAACATAAATTGTAGAAATTCAGGACAGAAAGTGCTCCTCCACATTTGATTTTATTGATTCGCGTCCTAAAGAAATAAAAATTTTAATCTAAAAAGTAGAAAGACAAACACTCTAATGTTTTGTTGTGTTGCAAGTATTTACATGTTCTATCATTAACTCAATTAAAATATGCAAATCTAGGACGGAAAGTACCTCTAAAGGATTTTTTGATTTGAGTCCGCGAGAATTAAATATTTATATATAAAAATTAGAGACACTCATTCTAGTTTTTAGTATGTTGTGTGTATTTACATATTCTATCGCAATCTACAATAGATTATGGCAATAAGGCTTCGTATCATTTTACTGATTCGTGTCCCGAGAAATAAAAATTTATATCTAGAAGCACACGTAGTCTTATGATTTGGTATGTTGTGTATTTACATAGTCTACCATTATATAAAATAAAATATGCAAATCCGTGGCGGAAAAAATCCACGTATGTCTTTATCGATTCGCGCCTCTGGGAAATAAAATATGTTTGTCGCACATTTCAGTTTTTTATGGTAACGTACGCATCTTAGCAACGTCTTCTGCAATATTATGATATGACGATTATTCAAAAGCTATTTGGTCCACTGTAAAAAATCAAGTGAAAAAATGAATCCCAACTTTACACACGTTCGTATCGTTTATCATCAGGTTTGAACCAGATCTTTGTATTTAAAGCTTCATCCTAATACCAACGCCAATAGATTTATCGATTAATTAAATAAAGTTTTCAAACATTGTGTGACCATTTGTTATTAATTTATTATCTGTTAGTAAATTTTAATTCAATTTCAAAGCATATTATTCAGAAAAACATACCACTTTTAATGTTATAAAAACTTTCGTATTAAAAACTCTCTTATGAAGCAAAAGGGGTTGTTTATAACAATGTAATAGCAAGGATATTGAAAATAAATAAAAAAGTTGTTCATAGTCAAGTTTTCTATAACGTAAAAATATTCTTGAGTATACAGGGTGCTTCGTTGAGCCCAGGCACAACCAAACTTTTTTATTTTAAAAGGAACACCCTGTATGTTATTGCACATTCTGATTCTTCGTTTCAGTTTAGATCAACTTTATCTATCACATGTAAGTTCTAAAATGGACTGTTTCCTAGTAATTCGACTTTTTTTTCTAAAAATTGACGTTTGTGTAACTTAGAGAGGTGCGGTTTGAACTATCAGAAAGCATGAATTGGCCAAACAATGGTAACGAAGACAGGGGATACCAAATAGAGGGCGCCGAATTTAAAAAAAACTCCGTTTTTTTAAATCGAACCTTAACTTTTTTTATACATTTTTAATTCGTTTTTAAATTTTCTATAAAACATTCATTTCCTTATATCTAACTTCAACCGTTTTATTGTTATTTTAAGCTTTAATATTATTTTAACAATTGTTCCTGTATACGACGTGGTAGACGTTTACACAACTGAAAAACTCATGAAAGTAACTGTTAGTTTTCAATACGTTATTAAGGTTTTAATTGTCATATCTCTTTGTGACCAAATTATTTTAAAAATGAATTTATCTACAGAAGAAACGGTAGACATGATTTTGATCTTTGGCGAATGCCAAAAAATTGTTTATTGGCATCAAAGATTTATAAAGAAAGATTCCCAGATAGAAGGCACAAGAAAAAAGTTTTCTGCGGACATTAGAAAGATCTACTTCAACAGGAAATGTATAATACACATCTCGTAACCGATATAAAGCAGTGACAAATGAAAAAATGAATATAGGGTGTTGTTTGCAGTTATTGATGACCCACAATTTAGTCAACGGACGTTAAGTTTTTATTTGGGAATTTCCTCTAGATCAGTTGGTCGAATGTTAAAAGAAAAACCATTTCGATCCATATAAAGTGCAGCTACGTCAAGAACTACTACCAACCGATTATGAGACACATTATGAGACAATTTTACAATTTGGTTTTATGGACAGATGAATCTATGTTTTATAATAGTGGGTTAGTTAATGGACATAATTATTATTATTATTCCGATGCAAATCCGCACATTGTTATGGAATGTCATAGACAATATAAGTGGTATATTAATGTTTGGGGTGGAAAAATTGGTACTCAGATTATTGGCTCACATTTCTTTAATCGCACTCTCACTGGTCAAATTTTTCACAATTTATTGAATATCCCGTATGAATTGTTAGAAGATGTACCTTCAATAATAAGACAAAACATGTACCTGCAAATCGATGGCGCACCTGCACACTTCAGTATTATTGCGGGACAATTATTAGACGAACGGTTCTATGAACGATGGATAGGAAGAGGGGGATCGATTGCTTGTCCGCCAAAATCGCCAGATTTCTTTCTGGGGTTATGTAAAAAATCTGGTGTATCAGGAACCACGAACTACTTCTAACAATATAAAACTGCGCGTAACACAGGTTTTCAGACAGATTACGCCAGAAATGCGCGTGTACAAATTCCTTTTCGCGAGTGAATTCGCTTATGTTTACAAAACGAAGGCGCCCACATCGAAGAGATACTTTGAACCTTTCATTAGTATACTTTTGTATATTAGTTTTAAAATCTTAATCCTAGTTTTGAAAATTGTTCAGAGAATAAATATTTTTCTTTTGTTTTTCATTTGTTTAAGCGCCTACCGCGTCGTACACAGCAAAAATTGTTAAAATAATATTAAAACTTAATATAACAATAAAACGGTTAAAGTTAGGTATAGGTAATGTAATGGATGTTTGATAAACAATTTATAAACAAATTAAAAAATGTATAAAATATGTTAGGGTTCTATTTAAAAAAAAACGAAGTTACATGTGTGAAAATTTAAAAATTCGGAGCCCTCTATTTGGTACCCCCTGCTTTCGGAACCATTTTCAACAGATGAAAAAGTTTTGAGAAATCATGCTTAATCTGATAGTTTAAACCGCACCTCTCTAAGTTCAACAGTTCCTGAGATATTCGATTTTCTAAAGACTGCAACAGACGTCAATTTTTACAATAAAATCGAATTACTCGGAAAAAATCCAGTTTAAACCTTACATGTGACACATAAAGTTGATCTAAAATGAAACGAAGAATCAGAATATTCAATAATATACATGGTGTTACAATTAAAAAAAAAATTTGGTTGCACCTGGGCTGAACGAAACACCCTGCATACTTAAAAATATTTTTACGTGATTGAAAGCTTGACTTGACCTTTATATAAACAATATGTTGTGTCAGTGTGTGAGTGTTGTGTGATGAATAATGTGTGAATTGATTTTGTATTTTAGAGATGTGTGTGAGAGTGGAGTGTGTAGTGATGTGAGTGTGATTGTACAAGTGTTGTGTAGTGTGGAGTTTCGTAATGATGTATGTGATGTAGTGTGAATGGTTAATTATGATGTGTAAGTAGTGTGATGGTAATATTAGTAATTGATTGATGTATGGTAGTGTTATATTGTAGAAGTGTTGTAGTTGTGAGTGTGAGTGATTAGTTGATAATGTAATATGTAGTTGTATAGTGCAATGTGTGATGATGATCGTGAGTTGATGGAAAGAATTGTTATTGGAAAGTTGTGTGATGTGTGATGTGTTAGTGTGAGTAGTTTTGTAGATGTGATGAGTGTGATTCGAAGTTGTGTGTGATGTGTAGTGTGTGTATGTGTGATGTGTGATGTGTGATGTTGTGTGTCGAGTGTAGTGAGTGTGTTGTAGTAGTGTGATGTTGAGTGTGTTGATGATGTGTAGTGCTAGTAAAGTGTAGTCAGTGAAGTGATAATTGAGATTGATTTATGTTGAGTGTGTAATGTTATGATTATTTATTTATGTGTTGAAATAATGTGAATATCGTTAGTGGGAAGGATGAGTTTGCAAGAGATGATATGATTGTGTTGAGTGTGAGGTTTGTTGTTGGCTATGTTGTCGTAGATCAATTTTGTCGTAAAGTAGAAATGTTCGTGTGATGTCGTGATGTCGGTCTGTGAGAATAAATGTGTCTGAGTGTAGAGACATTTACTCTTAAGCGTTGGTATGTTGTGTGTATTTACATATTCTATCATTATGTAAAATAAAAAGATGCAAATCCAGGGAGGAAGATGTCTCACATCTGATTTTATGGATTCGTGTCCGGAAGAAATTTATAGCTACAAAAGTAGAAAGAAACTCTAATTGATGGTATGTTTTAATTATTTACATATTCTATCATTCTGTAACATAAATTGTAGAAATTCAGGACAGAAATGTCCACATGTGATTTTATTGATTCGTGTCCGAAAGAATAAATTTTAATCTAAAAAGTAGAAAGACAAACACTCTAATATTTTGTTGTGTTGTAGTATTTACATGTTCTATCATTAACTCAAATAAAATATGCAAATCCGTGGCGGAAAAAATACTGTCTTTATCAATTCGCTTCAGAAATAAAATAGTTTGTCGCATATTTCAGTTTTTTATGTGTGATCTTAGACGTTTTCTATATTATGATATCCAAATGCAAATCCAGAGCGGAAAAGCTCACGTATGATTCTATGGATTCGTTTCGGAGGAACAAAATTTATATCCAGAAAAGTAGGAAAGACTTACTCTGATTTGAAAGTATATTTAAGTATTTATATGTTCTATCATTACAAAAAAAATTATAGAAAAGATTTGATCGATTTGCGCGAGAATGAAATGTTATATTTCAGAAAAGTAGAGAACACTCACTTACTTTTTAGTATGTTATGTGTGTTTAGAAATTCTATCATTATTAAAATAAAGATCGAAATGCAGAGCAGAAAATGCCTCACGTGTATTCTATTGATTCGCGTGCAGAGAGAAAAATTTATATCAGATAGAAAGACACTTACTCTTATGTTTTGGTATGTTGTGTGTATTTCATGTCTATGATTACGTAAAATAAAAGATGTCCACGGTGATACAAGCTCCACGTGTGATTCTATTGATTCGCGTCGAAGAGATGAAAATTTATATCCAGAAAGTAGATGACATTTACACTTATGTTTTGGTGTGTTGTGTATTGCCATATTCTGTCATTTTGTAACATAACGATGTAAACGCAGTCGGAAAATGCCTCATGTTATTTTATTGATTCGCATCGAGAGAAGTAAAATTATATCTAGAAAATAGAGAGACTTACTCTATGTTTTGGTATGTTGTTGTTTTACATGTTCTATCATTATATAAAGTAAAAATCAATCCAGCGCGAAAGAAAAATGTATGATTCTATTGATTGCGTCCAGAAATAAAATTTATACCAGAAAGTACACTCACTCTAATTTTTCATATGTTATTTCTGTTTAAATTCTATTATTAGGTAACATAAAAGATGCAAATCGCAGGGCGGAAAATTCCCTCGCGTAGTTTTATGGTTCGCGTGAGAGAAATAAAATTTAATCCAGGAAAGGATAAAGACATTTACTCTTATGTTTTGGTATGTTGTGTGTATTTACATATTCTATCATTACGTAAAATGAAAAGATGCAAGTCCACGGTAGAACAAGCTCCACGTGTGATTCTATTGATTCGAGTCCGAGAGAAATCAAAATTTATATCCAGAAAGGTAGAATGACATTTACACTTATGTTTTGGTATGTTGTGTGTATTGACATATTCTATCATTGTCTTTAACATAGCGATGTAGACACAGGGCGGAAAATGCTTCACGTGTAATTTTATTGATTCGCGTCCAAGAGAAGTAAAAATGTATATCTAGCAAAATAGAAACACACTTACTCTTACGTTTTGGTATGTTGTGTGTTTACATGTTCTATCATTATATAAAATAAAAACATGCAAATCCAGCGCGAAAGAAACCCGACGTATGATTCTATTGATTGGCGTCCGGAAGAAATAAAAATTTATACCTAGAAAAGTAGAAATACACTCACTCTAATTTTTTGATATGTTATTTGTGTTTATATATTCTATTATTAAGTAACATAAAAAGATGCAAATCGAGGGCGGAAAAATTCCCACGTGTAATTTTATTGGTTCGCGTGAAGAGAAATAAAAATTTGTATCCAGGAAAGGAGAAATACATTTACACTTATGTTTTGGTATGTTGTGTGAATTTTTGTATTCCCTCATTATCTTTAATAAGTAAATGCAGGGCGGAAGATGCAAATCTAGGGCCAAAATATCCCCACGCATGATTTTATAGATTTGCGTTCGGAAGGAATACAAATTTTATCTAGAAAAGTAAAAGAGACTTACTCTATTTTTGGTGTGTTGTATTTACATGCTTTATCATATATTAAAAAGTAAAGAGACAATCATTCTAGTTTTAGATGTTGTTTGTATTTACATTCACATAAAGTTAATTATTGGTAAAGGAAAAATGCTACGTACGAATGTTATTGAGGAAATGTAGAAAGACAGTTGTTCTTATGTTATTTGTTTTGTACATTTACATATTCTGTCATTATGTAAAGTAAAAAATGCAAAACCAGGGTGGAAAAAGTGTCATGAAAGATTTGATGGATTCGTATCGGAGGAATAAAATTTATTCTGAAAAGTAGAAGAGACACTCTAATCGATGGTATGTTTTAACTATTTACATATTCTATCATTCTGTAACATAAATTGTAGAAATTCAGGACAGAAATGCTCCTCACATTTGATTTTATTGATTCGCGTCCAAAGAAATAAAAATTTTAATCTAAAAAGTAGAAAGACAAACACTCTAATGTTTTGTTGTGTTGCAAGTATTTACATGTTCTATCATTAACTCAATTAAAATATGCAAACAGGTGGAAAACCCAGTTGATTGAGTCCGGGATAAAATTTATATAAAAAAATAGAGAACCATTCTAGTTTTTAGTATGTTGTGTGTATTTACATATTCTATCGCAATCTACAATAGATTGAAAATTCGTATCATTTATGATTAGGTCCGGAAATAAAATTTATATCTAGAAGCACGTAGTCTTATGTTTTGTTTGGTATACATAGTCTACCATTATATAAAATAAAATATGCAAATCCGTGGCAAAAAACTATGTCTTTATCATTCGCGCCTCTAGAAATAAAATATGTTTGTCGATTTCAGTTTTTATGGTAAGTAGCATCTTAGCAACGTCTTCTGCAATATTATGATATGAATTATTCAAAAGCTATTTGGTCCACTGTAAAAAAATCGAAGCTAAGGGAAAAAGAAATCCGAATCCCAAGCTAACTTCACACACGTTCGTATCGTTTATCTCATCTGGGTTTGAACCCGAGATCTTTGTATTTAAAGCTTCATCCCTAATACCCAACGCCAATAGATAGTTACCGATTAACCTCATAAATAAGCGAGTTTTATAAAGCAAATAGACATTGTGTGATCATTTGTTGTTAATTTATTATCTGTTAGTAAATTTTAATTCAATTTAAAAGCAATAATGCATATTGGATTCAGATTAAAAACACATGCTACCACTTTTATTATGTTGGATAAGCAAAATTCTTTTTTTTTATATATATATAACTCTCTTACTCGCATTTCCTACAGGCCGTTTCAGTTTCATCAGAGTTATCTCGGCAGTCACGTTTTCCATCACATTGTTGATCCTTATTTATACAAGCACCATAATCGCACTGAAACAAAAGTTTACTCGCACATCTGTAAATTCACTAATTAATTTGTCTTCAACACAATCGTTTTTAAACATACGGTATTATATTTATACAATCCTTTGTTTCATCCGAACCATCTTTACAATGAACAGTTCCATCACATAAATTTTCTTCGGGTATACATTCACCGGATTCACAACGTACCGACGAGCTACTATTGAAGAAATCAAAAATTTTCAAAAATTCACAAATCACTGTTACACTTACTTGCAAGATCGTACTCCTCGAACTTTTTCATAATTATCTTTAAGTGAACCGGCACTTATTATGTTAATATTCAAGTAACCTAGAAATAAAAACAAGTTATCATTGATATGTAATTATAACGTTGACCTTTAAACATTTAAACGTAATAACAACACTTACAAATCACCACAAGAATGCACGTATTCATACTTTTAATCACACTTAGCTCCATACCTACTGACTATCAACAAAAATTAAATTACACGTTTTTATAATCCCACTATTTAAAAATACAAGCAGACCGTAATATCATCAAATTCACTTGAAATCCGCTTGGGAAAAACACTCGCTCCAAACTGGAATTTCCTAACTGTGTATGCTAATCGTCGTCGTTATTGTTCAGATAATGATTTTATATACCAGTGTATGGAAATAACATGTTTTGTTATAAAGAAACCCTAATCATTGTGAAATTTTGCTAATTTTTACGTATTTTCAAAAAACCAAATTGCATTGTAGATTGCAGAAAGAGAGAGAAGCGAGTATCATAAAAGTGCGAGTACACACAATTTCGTAACAAGATTTCTAAGTATAATGGAAGTCTTTCCGCTTAATAAACACTAAAAGATAAAGGTAAAACGAGAATGTAAAGAGATAAATGGAAAAATAAATTAATAATTTTTCAATAAATAAATCAGTAATGGCAGATAACACAATTAAAACATATAATTTGCACCTAGTTGTACGGTTAACGGGTTAATTAATTGTTTAAGAAATATTTTTTTGCGCATACTTAATTAAGCGTTAAACTAACTACAAAAATACATTACTTAAGTTTTTTAATCCAAGCTGACCAATTACTTTGCTCATAAAATGAATACCTTAGAGTTAACTACATTAGCGAACAACAAAGATATTGTTTTAACAATTAAAACAAACGCCTATATACGCTTAATTATTACTAAATTATTTCATATGTTTAAGTAATTTTTATAACGCTATATACAACTAGTTTAGATATCCACAAAATCTAGCGTTGCACTTTATAATTCATAGAAGGTTATAATTATAGAATTGTACATAAAAACTAACTTACATTGGTGTACAGCCGAACAAGCTTACTCAGCGCTTACTTATGCTTAATTAAGTATAATATTACAGAATCTGTATGAACCAACACTTTCAAAACTAGCAAACCTTAGACTAAAGCACATTTAATTAGTAAGAAGGAAAAATATAATTTGGAATAATTCGGTAGAATTTAATTCACTTGAAACGTAACCCTTAATTTAAACCTAATGATATCCTCAATTGAAATTACTTTAAAATACACACGTTGTTGAAACACAAAATGTTAGGAATAATTCTACGACTTAATTAAGGAAAAGGGATGATTTTTGCTTAAAAATTGAACGTCATACGGAAATAGCAATTTTAATTACAACCGCTTGTTTTGAAAGTAATTATGAAAGCGTTTACTTAATCTGATTATTTAATTTTGGGACTCATACAAACACTTTATTGACATCTTATGAACCATCATACATATATTTATCATAAGTTTTTGTTATGAACGAATAAGTTCAAAGGTAAATAAATACTTATGTAATTAAAATTATTATTAATTTTATTACATTTAGAATTTACAGTTCTACATACATAAAGACAAAATTTGCATCGATTGGGGCTTGAATCTCGATGGCGTTGATGGTTAGAGCGGTACTCTAGTAAAGTACAGTCGTAGGTTCAAATCCTACTGAGGTAAACTTTTGTTTATGTATTTAATAAAATTAATAATAATTTTAATTACATCATACATATAATTTGGATAATTATAAAATTCTCATTAAAGCATAATTTTTCTTTACTAATAATATTCCTGAACAGGCGAAAATTTGCCTAACGTGCTAAAGCACTCAGCACCACTGGTAGGCGGTTAGGGATATGTTATTGTTAATTGAGGCTGCCATTTTGTCCTTAACGTCCTGACTAGACCCATTGTTGTGGAAAACCTGAGAAGAACTACAATGTAGAGTGCTGTCGTCTGCAAAACAATGGATCGGGTCAGTTGTTGAGCAAATGAGGACATTTATGTGAAGCAGAAAGAGTGTGGGAGCTACCACTGTGGGGTACGACCGCATTAATAGTAGTTCCTTTCGAAAAGAAGCCATCGACGACAACCCGTATACGCCTTTTGTCAAAAACTCTGGAGATCCTATTGATGAGTTTATCGGATAAGCCTAACGAGGTGAGCTTGGCAAGTAGGCACTTGTGTCAAACCTAATCAAAAACCTTTGAAATATCTAAAGCTACTATGACTGTCTCGCCAGACCTTTCTAATGTGTTTATCCAAAGTTTGGTGAAGAAGATCACCCGTTGAACGACTTTGTCTGAACCTATACATGTGGTCGTTTAGGAGTTTATTGGACGAAAGTAATTGGTGATTGATGGTTTTTTCCATTGATTTTCGATAGAATAGCTATTGGTCGATAGATTGAGGGATCGGTCTTATCGCCCTTTTTAGGGGTCGGTTGGACATTTGCCAACTTCCACGATGAGGGAAACTGTCCAGATGACATGTAGATCGAAAATAGTTTGAACAATACAGGTACTAGTTCGGAGTAGGATTTTTAAGGACGATAGCTGGAATACCGTAAGTCACATTGTTTGAGTCAAGTTTATTGATAATATCAAAAGTGGATTGGTTTGATAGCGATCATTGAGACCTGAATTTGATGCAAAGTAATCGACAAAAAGATTGGCTTTGTCAGTCAGATCACTACTACAGCTCCGGCACGAGACGTCATAGGAGGAAAGAAAGATGTTCTAAAGTTTTTACTGATGGCTTCAGCTAAACACCAAAATTTACGACTACCCAAAATACATAATTCTTTGCATTTACGTTCTTCAAACATCTTTTGGACTTGGTGATGATGCTTTTGGAACTATTCTTGCGGCAATATAGCCGACGTGGTTTCGACAGATTATTTGATTTCCACTTGGTATAGGGTTTATGGCTTGGATAATGCATCAGTGCAAGCCCTATTAAACCACGGTTGGGAACACGCATGTCCTACCAGATTATGTTTTCCTTCACTAACATATCATATGTAGGTATAAAGGTTATGTAATCGACTTTTTTTCGCTATCGCTAAATCAACTTATTAGCTGATTTTACAACTTTTAGCCAAGTTTCGCCAAGATCGACCAGGATCTTGTGTGTGTCACGTGTGGTGCGTATGTGCGTGTGTGCATGTGCGTGTGTGCGTGTGTGCGTGTTCGTGTGTGTGTGTGTGTTGTGCGTGTGTGCGTGTGTGTGTTGTATGTGTGTGCTGTGTGATTGTACGTGTGTGTGTGTGTGTGTGTGTGTGTGTGTGTGTGTGTGTGTGTGTGGTGTGTGTGCGTATGTGCTGTGTGCGTGTGTGCGTGTGTGTGTGCGTGTACGTATAGTATATCTGTGGAGGTATGTTAGTATCCACGATAACTCTAGAACGAAAACACCTGCATACTTTTCATTTGGCTAGGTGATTTAGATTTTAGAAATCCAGCCGCAGATTTGTGACGGATGGTTTTGGTTTTATTATATATTTGTAAAACAGCTGGATATTTCAAAGGTATTAAAATACCCTCAAACATATCGATTAATTATGTTCTATGCAATTTTTGATACTACGGGTAATTTAACGGCAAAAATTTCTAAAGTAGAATTTCAAACTTTTTAAATATCTGAATAACGACTAATTTTATAAGAAAACGTGTAGACGTATTTTTAAATAAAGATTTAATTTTATAACGTTTCTTTATAAGGTTTCTTAATATAACGTACGGAAAGTCTAAACATTAATGAAAATGGTTAAACTGTATTATTGATACCTTATAAAACCGGGCGACTTTGGAATTTTTTAAGTTATCATGTATATACGTCTATTAATTTGTATCTGACATGAAGTTTTAAACGTCATTCTGACATATATTATTGTTTTTGTTTTTATAAGGTTGCTTGTTTTCGTTATGAACATATAAACGAGGTCGCATAGTTACCCTAAAAAATTATAATTAAAATTATTTCATTTCCTAATTATTTAAATTAGCATCTAGATTGTTTTCACAATGTTCCTATTTTCGTTATGAACTTATTATAAAGGAGGTTGGATAATTATCCACAAAAATATTTCATTTCTTTCAATTTCCATTTTGTAAGTTGAAGGTCTGTGGTGTTACACCAGATATTTTTGAAATGTATAACTCCATGCCTTCAAGTAACTTCAGTTATTGAAAGAGCAATGTTTGAAGAGAGGACCGTTTAAAGAAGCGATATACAGCGGCCGAGCCAATGCCCACTGTCGATATTTATGCGCAATGAATTTTAAAATAGTTCGAAAAACTACAAAAGTATCTTTAGTATCTACTACTTTCTTGTTCAGGTTTACGGACAGGTATTCTATGCCGGTCCAAGCATATTGTTACGAGACTAGAAATTTCTGAATCAACTAGATTATTCAAGATTCAAACACGTCGGTATTATCGAAGGTTCTCGATGTTTGGTAACTCGTATAAATGACGCATCGCCCGGTACCGGGGCAGTTAAGTTTTAACACGAATAAGTGAACGTTATACTGATTGAACTGTAATCTGTGACGAATAAATATTTCGTCGTTAGAACTTGGCATCTACCTACGTAACAATATAATATTAATTTTGATATGGATGAACCAGGCCCCAGTAACAAACGTAGTCGTAATTGAAGATGAAAATCGACAGTTTCATGATATTTGGACCGAAAATACTTTTTATTTCATCGCATAACAAAATTGTCTGTTTAATATGCAAGAGTAGTGTTTCTGTTCCAGTAATATAATGTGAAAAGGCACTATGAAACCCAGCATCCTACTTTTACCAAATTAACTGGCGAAAATCGAACGAAAAAATTGTCACTTTACAACGGGAACTAATAGGTCAGCAAGCTATGTTTACAAAACCAATTCAAGATGGTGAAACAGCTATTGAAGTTAGATTTGAAATATCTCGACTAATAGCGAAAACTTGTCGACCTTTTAAGGATGGTGAGTTTGTTAAGCAATGTTCGTTTACGGTTAACGGGTTAATTAATTGTTTAAGAAATATTTTTTTGCGCATACTTAATTAAGCGTTAAACTAACTACAAAAATACATTACTTAAGTTTTTTAATCCAAGCTGATCAATTACTTTGCTCATAAAATTAATACCTTAGACTCAACTACATCAGCGAACAACAAACTACACTTAGATATTGTTTTAATAATTAAAAACAAACGCCTACTATACGCTTAATTATTTGGTATGTTTTAAGTAATTTTTTATAACGCATATATACCTACAACTAGTTTAGATATCCACAACATGTAGCGTTGCATCTTATAATTCATAGAAGGTTATAATACTTATAATTATAGAATTGTACATAAAAACTAACCTACATTGGTGTACAGCCGAACAAGCTTACTTGGCGCTTACGTATGCTTAATTAAGTATAATATTACACAATCTGTATAAACCAACACTTTCAAAACTAGCAAACCTTAGACTAAAGCACATTTAATTAGTAAGAAGGAAAAATATAATTTGGAATAATTCGGTAGAATTTAATTCACTTGAAACGTAACCCTTAATTTAAACCTAATGATATCCTCAATTCGAAATTACTTTAAAATACACACGTTGTTGAAACACAAAATATTAGGAATAATTCTGAACGACTTAATTAAGGAAAAGGGATAATTTTTGCTTAAAAATTGAACGTCATACGGAAATAGCAATTGAAGTAGTTTCAATTTTAATTACAACCGCTTGTTTTGAAAGTAATTATGAAAGCGTTTACTTAATCTGATTATTTAATTTTGGGACTCATTCAAGCACTTTATTGGCTTCTAATGAACCATCATACATATATTTATCATAAGTTTTTTGTTATGAACGAATAAGTTTAAAGGTAAATATGTAATTAAAAATTATTATTAATTTTATTATATTTAGAATTTACATACATACATAAAGACAAAATTTGCATCGATTGGGGCTTGAATGTCGATGGCGTTGATGGTTAGCGCGGTACTCTAGCAAAGTACAGGTCGTAGGTTCAAATCCTACTCGAGGTAAACTTTTTATTTATGTATTTAATAAAATTAATAATAATTTTTAATTACATCGTACATATAATTTGGTATAATTATAAAATTCTCATTAAAGCATAATTTTTCTTTACTAATAACATTTCTGAATAGGCGAAAATTTGCCTAACGTGCTAAAGCACTCAACACCACTGGGAGGCGGTTAGGGATATTGTTATTGTTGATTGAGGCTGCCATTTTGTCCTTAACGTCCTGACTAGACCCATTGTTGTGGAAAACCTGAGAAGAACTACAATGTAGAGTGCTGTCGTCTGCAAAACAATGGATCGGGTTAGTTGTTGACGTTTCTTTATAAGGTTTCTCAATATAACGTACGAAAGTCTAAACATTAATGAAAATGGTTAAACTGTATTTGATACCTTATAAAACCGGGCGACTTTGAATTTTTAAGTTATCATGTAGTCTATTAATTTGTATCTGACATGAAGTTTTAAACGTCATTCTGACATATATTATTGTTTTGTTTTTATAAGGTTGCTTGTTTTCGTTATGAACATATAAACGAGGTCGCATAGTTACCCTAAAAAATTATAATTAAAATTATTTCATTTCCTTAATTATTTAAATTAGCATCTAGATTGTTTTACAATGTTCCTATTTTCGTTATGAACTTATTATAAAGGAGGTTGGATAATTATCACAAAAATATTTCATTTCTTTCAATTTCCATTTTGTAAGTTGGAAGGTCGTTGGTGTTCACACCAGATATTTTTGAAATGTATAACTCCATGCCTTCAAGTAACTTCAGTTATTGAAAGAGCAATGTTTGAAGAGAGGACCGTTTAAAGAAGCGATATACTCACGCCAGGGCAATGCACCACTGTCGATATTTATGCGCCAATGAATTTTAAAAATAGTTCGAAAAACTACAAAAGTATCTTTAAGTATCTACTACTTTCTTGTTCAGGTTTACGGACAGGTATTCTAGCCGGTCCAAGCATATTGTTACGAGACTAGAAATTTCTGAATCAACTAGATTATTCAAGATTCGAAACACGTCGGTATTATCGAAGGTTCTCGATGTTTGGTAACTCGTATAAATGACGCATCGCCCGGTACCGGGCAGTTAAGTTTTAACACGAATAAGTGAACGTTATACTGATTGAACTGTAATCTGTGACGAATAAATATTTCGTCGTTAGAACTTGGCATCTACCTACGTAACAATATAATATTAATTTTGATATGGATGAACCAGGCCCCAGTAACAAACGTAGTCGTAAGTTGAAGATGAAAATCGACAGTTTCATGATATTTGGACCGAAAATACTTTTTATTTCATCGCATAACAAAATTGTCTGTTTAATATGCAAGAGTAGTGTTTCTGTTCCAGTAATATAATGTGAAAAGGCACTATGAAACCCAGCATCCTACTTTACCAAATTAACTGGCGAAAATCGAACGAAAAAATTGTCACTTTACAACGGGAACTAATAGGTCAGCAAGCTATGTTTACAAAACCAATTCAAGATGGTGAAACAGCTATTGAAGTTAGATTTGAAATATCTCGACTAATAGCGAAAACTTGTCGACCTTTAAGGATGGTGAGTTTGTTAAGCAATGTTTAGATATCGCCGCAAAAAAATATGTCCGGAAAATGCAAAGAAGTTTAAGAAAATTCAGTTAAATCGGATGACTGTTCAAAAGAAGTTACCGCATTAGCAGCTAATATAGAACAGCAATTAGCTACGAAATCGAAAAGTTTTGACTATTTTTCTATAGCACTTGACGAATCTACAGATATAAGTTCCAGTGCTCAACTCTTAATATTTTTACGAGGTGTAACACAAAATTTTGAAGTGAGTGAAGAACTGATTGGTATGAGTTCATTGACAAGTCAAACCAAGAGTGACATGCTCAAAGCTCTTCTGGAAAAACGTTCTATAATGGATTTGGATTTAACAAAAATATCTGGAATTACGACTGACGGAGCACCTTCAATGGTTGGAAGTACATCTGGGATAGTAACTACGTTAAAAGAGTATTTACAAACTAAAAACATAAATACGAAGGAATTATTGCAGTTTCATTGCATTATACATCAAGAGGCCCACTGTTCAAAATTATTGGGATTTGAAAATGTGATGAAAGTTGTAGTACCTACTGTAAATTTTATAAAATCACGAGGTCTCAATCACCGACAATTCAAACAATTTCTTGAGGATATTGAAAGCGAATATGGTGATCTCCTGTTTTACACTGAAGTAAGGTGGCTAAGTCGTGGGTTGACACTATAGCGGTTTCTTAACTTGATTGAAGAAATCAAAATATTTCTGGCGGAAAAGAAAAGGACGTCCGAACTCGACAACCCTGATTGGCCGTGTGATTAGCGTTTCTTGTAGACATCACAAATCATTGAATGTCTTAAGTACGCGACTCAAGGCAAAGATCTATTGATTTCGCAGTTATACTCTCATGTTTCGTCCTTTCAATGCAAATTGAGTCTTTTCAGGACACAAATCAATTCAGCCAATTACGGTTATTTTCCGAACTACAAAAAATTATGGAGAAATTCAATAAAACTGATGTCAATTTCACTTATGTTGAAAAAATTAATATTTTGATACAAGCTTTTCAAGATCGTTTTGTAGATTTCAAAAAGTTCTATTGGACATTTTCAGCAATTCTTTCAACATTTCGAAAATGCGCGGAATCAATGCAGCTTAAAATGATAGCATGCAAAATGATGATAATTTACGAAACAAGTTAAATGAAGGTAATTTACTCAACTTCTATCGTTGCGTTGATAAAACTTATAAAAGTTGCGCATAAATGCTTGAAATGCAAGCTTATTTGGATCGACGTACATTTGTGAACAAACGTTTTCAGTGATGAAACTTAACAAAACAAAAAATCGAAACCGTCTGGCAAATGAAAATTTGAAGCAATTTTACGTGTCGACAAGTAAAGTGGAGCCAAATATAAAAAATTGTTAATTCAATGCAATGCCATGCATCAAAATAATAAAACATGAAATATTACATTGTACTGATTACACTACATTACGATTACATAATTACAACAAACATTTTTGAATGTTCTTTTCTTTTATCATTGTTATTCATACTATTTAAAATAAAAATTTGTGTGTTAATAAGTATTGTTTGTACGGCCCGTCCCTGGTTATAATTTTAGTGGCCCCTGTTCATAAGTCTGTGCATCACTGGTTTAAAGCAATACTGCGCCAGGAAGGTTGAAAAAATCTCCAATTCAGTTGGCCAATTTAAAACACCACATAGTTCTATCTGTTTTCGAGTAACAATGGATTTGGTATAGTGGAAGTTATTTCGATTAGGCAGTGGTCCAATTGAGCAAGTGGGGAAAGGACTTTTGTTTTGTAGACAGTGGTTAAAGCCTGTCCGGTAGAACTGAACGGGTATCGGATTAACAAGGAGGATTGTCAATATATGGTTCTATTGTGCTTGAAACCGCCTTAATGCTTTGCTGTCTCGTACTTATTGTACGTGACAAAGAAAGATGGATATATTATGAATAATGCCTCTATTTCTGCCGAACAAAAGCGTTTGCAACTTTCACACATAATGACAAGGCAATAAGAATCAGATGCAGGTAGAATAGAAATTCAATAGGTATAATAAAATGCCAGTGGTTCTCAACACTGCTTTAACATTACATTTAAAATTTATGGAAGAATGCAAGTTTTTATAATAAACATTTATAAAAGCCATTCATAATAATGAATATTCGATTAAGTATAGGTATTTCAATTTACATTTAGAAAGTTCATTGTATACCTAAGTATGGTAATGACGTTTTAGTGTACTCCAATTACAAAAGAATCCAAATAAATATGCAATACTGTAACAATAAGTAATTAATAATAGATTATTATACCATTTAGTAGGTACATATAGGTATAAATAAAACAACTGCAATATCTATATTATCATTATTCTTTGAGTTGCATTTCTTCACAAATTATATAATGTTAAAGCAGTGTTGAGAACCACTGGCATTTTATTATACCTATTGAATTTCTATTCTACCTGCATCTGATTCTTATTGCCTTGTCATTATGTGTGAAAGTTGCAAACGCTTTTGTTCGGCAGAAATAGAGGCATTATTCATAATATATCCATCTTTCTTTGTCACGTACAATAAGTACGAGACAGCAAAGCATTAAGGCGGTTTCAAGCACAATAGAACCATATATTGACAATCCTCCTTGTTAATCCGATACCCGTTCAGTTCTACCGGACAGGCTTTAGTTCAAGGAACAGGTTTGAGGGATGTGGTATGGTTAGAGTTGTCAAAGATTCTGGAGGGTTCGGAAATAATTTGTGTGAGATCACAGGATACAGCAAATACTGTTGCACTGACCTGCTGGATTAGTGGTGGATGAAAATGAAGCCAATTGGAGTTGAAAAATCTGGAACACTGGAACTGTGGCAGGATCTGTAATAAGCAAAGTAAACCCACTTACCACCAATTGGAGTTGTAGACATTAACATCTCCCAGAATTGAAATATCAAGATGGAAACTGTGATAAGAGGTAATCTATTTTCAGAGTGAGATAATCAAAGATCTTAGAAGTTATTATCGTTGGAATACCTATACAGACAACAGTAAAGTTTCATAAATTAGAGCCCAGAATGTTTGAACCAAATCGCGTCAAATGTGTTGTTTTCTAAAGTAGACATCCTCTTACAACTCACGTTATTCTTTGTACGGACATACTGCGCCTTTAATGAGAAAGAGTGGAGGTCGTATTTGGGAAATTGCAGGTCAGGCGAATCATTGCTTCCAGTGGAGAAAATTACTTACTGCAACGACGTTCATTATCTAAATGAACCACGCCTCATACTTATAAAACTTGTAGCATTATTATGATTTATGTATATTATAAATAAAGCAAAATTTATTACTTGTTCAAGATGTAGGTAAATAGCATTAGTATTCGACCTGATACTGAGTGTGTTGCAGTAACGTATCCGAATGTTGATACTTTCGATGACCGAGGTAGCTTCCAGGCATCCGAATGGGGTAAGATTTTATTCCTGGCATATCTTGCTCTTCTTAGTCTTGATTTTGCCGTCCACGACCCTGCCATAATCATTGGGCCGGATCAACGAATAGATTTGGGAGTGTGAACGCCTCTCATTGCTCACCTGTATATCTTCTGTTTTAGAACTCGTCATTTTAAGGGTTTAGCCGTTAAAACGCCACGATTGGCTAGTGAGTATTGGCGAGTACATAAGAATAAAGGAGATTGTGGCTCGCAGTTACCGAACTCAAAAATTGGAGCATCAATATTAAGGTACGCAAAGGTGGTGGTATTCACTGGGCCGCATAGAGTAGGGTATACATGCCTTCCACCTATGGAGTTCAGAATATTAGTACTGAAAAGAAAACATTAATTAGTTTACATTACCTCACACAAGGAAAAAAATTTTGTACGTCTCTAGAATATAGTAACTGCACTGAAAACAAAACAGGATACTCAATAATAATTAAAAAAATGATTGTCCATAGGTTATAGTACCAATCTGTTTGTGGTTAGTTGCGTGGTACTAACAGCATTAAGATTAAAATGATTTGTTTACTTTGGTTTATAATTTAGGTTTCAACTTGCATATTATTATCATTTTAAACTAATCAAATGTGTTTTATTATTTTCGTGAATTCTGATAACTTTTCTATTTTTAAGTTTCACTTTTATTTAATTGAGGGGTAACAATAAATAACGATAATGACACTTTAGGCTACGGACATTAATTGCATAATTTTAGGATTAATTACTTAAAATTAAAATTAAATATAGTAACAAAGGTAATTTGTGCGCAGCACAATTTTACCAGAATCATTGAGACCTGAATTTTATGCAAAGTAATCGACAAAGAGATTGGCTTTGTCAGTCAGATCAGCTACTACAGCTCCGGCACGAGACGTCATAGGAGGAAAGAAAGATGTTCAAGTTTTTACTGATGGCTTCAGCTAAACTCCAAAATTTACGACTACCCAAAAGACATGAGACTAATTCTTTGCATTTACGTTCTTCAAACATCTTTCTGGCCTTGGTGATTATGCTTTTGGAACTATTCTTTGCGGCAATATAGTCGGAGTGATTTTCGACAGGCTTATTTGCTTTCCACTTGGTATAGGGTTTATGGCTTTGCAATAATGCATCATTGCAAGCCTACCCGATTATGTTTTTACCTTCCAACGTACATATGCATATGTAGGTATAGAAGGTTATGCAATCGCCTTTTTTCTACTATCGCTAAATGAACTTATTAGCTCATTTTACAACTTTTGGCTAAGTTTCGCCAAGATCGACCATGATGTGGGTGAGTGTGTGAGCGTGTGAGTGTGTGAGTGTGTGACTGTGTGAGCGTGTGAGTGTGTGAGTGTGTGAGTGTGTGCGTGTGTGAGTGTGAGTGTGTGAGTGTGTCTGACATGAAGTTTTAAAAGTCATTCTGACATATATTATTGTTTTTGTTTTTATAATGTTGCTTGTTTTCGTTATGAACATATAAACTAGGTCGCATAGTTACCCTAAAAAAATTATAATTAAAATTATTTCATCTCCCTTAATTATTTAAATTAGTATCTAGATTGTTTTTACAATGTTCCCTATTTTCGTAATGATCTTATTATAAAGGAGGTTGCATAATTATTCTACAAAAAATATTTCATTTCTTTTAATTTCCATTTTGTAAGTTGGAAGATCGTGTGGTGTTCCACATTAGATATTTTTGAAATGTATAACTCCATGCCCATCAAGTAACTTCGGTTATTGAAAGAGCAATGTTTGAAGAGGAGGACCGTTTAAAGCAATACTCACGCCAGGGGAAGGTTGCAAAAAAAATCTCGGAATTCGCTCCAGTTGGCCAATTTAAAACACCACATAGTTCTATCTGTTTTTCCAGTAACAATGGGATTTGGTACAGAAGAAGTTATTTCGATTAAGCGGTGGTCCAATTGACCAAGTGGGGAAAGGGCTCTTGTTTTATAGACAGGTGGGTTAGTTGTAAGGAATAGGTGGAGGAGATGCGGAGTATGCTTAGAGTTGTCAAAGATTCTGGAGGGTTCGGAAATAATTTGTGTGAGATTACAGGATACAGCAAATGCTGCTGCACTGACCTGCGGGAACACTGGAAATGTGGCAGGATCTGTAACAAGCCAAATACACCCACGTACCACTAATTGGAGTTGTGGACATTAACATCTCCCAGAATTGAGATATCGCAAGATGGAAACTGTGATAAGAGGTAGTCTATTTTCAGAGTGAGGTAATCAAAAAGAAGTTATTATCATTGGGAGACCTATACGGACAACAGTAAAGTTTCACAAATTGGAGCCCAGAATGTTTGAATCAAATCGCGTCAAATGTGTTGTTTTCTAAAGTAGACATCCTTTTACAACTTACGTTATCCTTTGTACGGACATGCTGCGCCTTTAATGAGAAAGTTAGAGTGGAGGTCGTATTTGGGAAATTGCAGGTCAGGCGAATCATTGGCTTCCAGGGGAGAAAAATTATTTACTGCACCGACGTTCATTATCTAAATGAACCTCGCCTCATATTTAACTTGTGGCATCATTATGATTTGTGTATATTATAAATAAAGGCAAAATTTATTACTTGTTTAAGATGTAGGTAGATAGCATTAGGATTCGACCTGATACTGAGTGTGTTGCAGTAAGGTATCCAAATATTGATACCTTGGATGACCGAGGTAGTTCCCGGGCATCCGAATGGGGCAGGATTTTATTCCTGGCAGATCTTGCTCTTGTTAGTCTTGATTTTGCCGTCCACGAGTCCCCCCTCCCCCCTCTCCCAGGATCATTGGGCCGGATCGACGAATACATGTGAGAGTGAGAGTGCCTCTCCTTGCTCACCTGTATTAATATGAATTGCAGAATATTAGCACTGAAAAGAAAACATTAATTAGTTTGCATTACCTCACACAAGAAAAAAAATTTGTACGACTGTAGAATATAGTAACTGCACTGAAAACAAAACAGGATACTCAATAACCTAATTTAAAAAAAAAGATGATTGCCCATAGGTTATATAGTACCTCAATATGTTTGTGCTAATTTTTGTGGGTATTGACAGCATTAAGATTAAAATAATTTGTTTACTTTGGTTTATAATCTAGGTTTCAAGTTGCATATTATTATCATTTTAAACTAATCAAATCTGTTTTAATATTCTCGTGAATTCTGATAACTTTTCTACTTTTTAAGTTTCACTTTTATTTAATTGAGGGGTAACAATAAATAACGACAATGACACTCTTAGCCCTACCTACTTTAATTGCTTACTTTTAGGATTAATTACTTAAAATTTAAATTAAATATAGTAACAAAGGTAAAAGTTAGGTTAAATTTTGAATTTGCAGCCAAATAAAAGTACAGTACAAAATAATATGAAGTATAATTTAATAATTAAAACTAAACTAATATAGTACCAAAAATAAAAGATGGATTAATTTTTAAATTTACAATCAAAGAAAAATGTTCAAAAACTTACCAGATACTCTGCAACAAGTACTTAGAATTTTCTTTTAATTTACGGCTCCTCCATGTATAGTCAAATCTTTTGTATTTTATAACTGTTTCACTTTACCCTATCACAACATATTGGTTGTGATTGGTACCACAGAAGCAGTATTTGTTCCAGTTTGACATTATTCCGATAAACGTAAACGTATAGTTTGCACTTACCACGTTTGATGAGTTAAGACATATTATAGAAGTAGAGTGGGCCCACCTGAGGGCCAACGACGCCCGCCGTCTCGACTCCCGGGATTCGTGTAATCACCGAGGGGCGTCAGAACACCCACGAGGCCAATTCCCACTCCCATGGTTTCTTTTCAACTTCTATATGGAATTTTCAACCCTTCATGGTATTTTTAGCCCTAATTGCTACCCTTTTGGCCTGGGGGTCTGTTTCTTTTCAGGCGCGATTTGCAAACCCTTGACAGAATTTTCAGCCCTTGACGGTATTTTCACCCCTAATTAAGGTCCTTTTGTTCGTATTAAGAACGCCTTTGTCAGTATGTCCCCAGTGTTTAGGGGTGTGGGGTGGGTCACGTGACACCCCAGTTAAGTCCTCGGTCTCTGGAGGCTATGCAAATGTGCGTGTTATGATTGATGGACTCGGGGGTAGACCACACTCTTTAGCTTCGGCTTGGTCCATGGACTCAGCCCCCTGGCTTCTGATTGGTCGAGGAGCGGGGCTTGACGGCCATTTTGGGGGCCATTCTGTCGGTCACGGCGGAAAATTTAAAATAGTATCCTAATAAGGGTTTCACAAGACTTCTGATTTATGAGACATAAGCAAACTCCTCGAAATTTTGTATGACGTCCTAATCAAAGCCATTTTGTACGGTGAAATAGATTTAAAGGTGTTGATCTGAAATCGTGTTCTATCAAAGCACCTTGGTCATTGCCGGTAATTAAAAGATAAGCGGTTTCTTAATAATTTATTATGAGTAATACTATTTCTACATCTTCAACAACATGTCAATCTCAGCATCACAGATTGTAATTGAATATTAAATTGGTTGCTTTCCCTGTTGATCCTAACATTGAGACATCTCTACTATTCAGCCTCTCGTTAAATTGATGCATACGCTAGTCCTCGGCTTTGAAAACACTCAATTAAATTCGGTCGGCTCTATAACTACCCTCTCGACGTGCTTTGTTGCTATGAATCCAAGATTCAACTCCAGACTCCAACTCCTTAACATTTTTAAAAGGTCTGTCGATGTGGATAAATCCATATTTGAAATTATAACGTAGAATTGAAAATCTGCACAGGTAATTAGAAACAATCATCTAACAGCAATGTATGGAGAGAACGTCTTGAAAGATTGCCAAATATGAGATTACATCTCGTGGTATCATCAGTAACCTCTGCTAGATCTCCAGTAACTGTTTACTTCTCAACGGTTGTTTCAATGTCTTTGACGTCACGTTCAGTTTCTTCCTACAGGATTGCATCATCGTCGTCGTTACACTACGAAGGCCAGTCCGAGTACATTTGTTTGATCTTGTGGAAGTTATCGACGTAACCTGAGAAAAGACCTCCGCTCTTATTAATCCTGTCGTATTAGCATACCTGGTACTCCCGCACTTCAAAAACTTCTAAGACTCGGTATCCTAATTCTATAGCCTTTGGAAGCTGGTCCGCAAGGTAAGTTCCAGTAAATTTAAGTTCGTCCTGCGTATGTGTGCAATCATGCTGGAACATGGTTTCAGCACAGTTTCTACACAAGACGCACCTTAAGAGGTAGGATAGGATGATACAAACCTGATGGCGGGAGCACAATACACTTGACAAGGCCCTCAATAGTGTGCAAGTCGAGGTCAAGGCCCTCAATAGTGTGCAAGTCGAGGTTTAAGCACCCGGTACCAATGCGAAGTGTGGGATGCCCCACCAGATATTTTTTCACGTAGGGGTATAGTGAACAAACATCCAAATACCTGATTTGCACATCCTGTTCTGCCTTATAGTATAACTTAACCGCATTAGTACGACATCCGAGAAAGGTATCGTAGGGATTCAGATGTGACTGATTCTGCACGTTATTTGAGCTAACAAAGTCTCTTGCGTTCGTATTTTGTTTTAAAAATGACCTAAATTTACATTCCCAAATTTCAATTAAATCATAGTTAACGTAATAGGAACGTGTTGTGATGTTGCCACCGTCTTCTCACGACGCAAAAACAACGAATTAGGCTCGCATTTACTATTACCAGGTTGATCGTGGTAACACCTTTCACAACCGTGGAAATAGCAACCGTGAAACTGACATACGGTGTTTGTATCATGACAAAACCCATCAACCAGTATACCTTCCCTTAATCGTATTTCACGCGCGTTCCCGGCGTGCTGAATACGTCTGTCTTCAGAATGCTCTAGCTAGAGAAGCCATTGAATAGCAATCCTCAACTGATTGTCACCCAACCTGTATCCACCGTTTGGAATGAGTTCAATAGTATTTTCGCGAATAAAGTTTCGGCGGAAAACAAGACTACACGCACCAGCGATCGTGCAGGATTCTTTAAACGGGTCGACCTTGTTTTCGGCGACAAACCTCTTTCAAAGGCAGGCTTTTCTAAGGATACTCACGTCTTGCACGCAATAAGGCACAATTTCGTTTTTGAAATTAAAACGAGTGCCCTTTGCAGTTTCGTCATAGTACCACTTTATAAAATCTGCTCGAGCATCGGAAGACATTTCCTTGACACCGTAAAAGTGCATGGCTGTTAAAACGCCATCATAATATTGCTTTTGCACTGTGTTAAACAGGTGCGAGAAGTGGCCTTTTGAACCGGGAAAGTTACAGGTTTTAGGGTGTTTGGATAGGGCCATAGGTAGGAAGTTTAAGCTATCAATGGATTTTATAGCAGGTGAGTGACATGATTATAGTGCCGATACAAATATTTTGGGATTCCATGTAGAGGGATTTTTTAGGATTTTGTTAAGTCATAAGATTTGGAGTTATGAGCTATGCAATGATGGTTGATCGTTTCTTGGCTAAGGATGAAATGTAAGAACGGGGTTCAGTTACAGGAGAGGTTGAAGATATGTGCTGGCTCTATCGATATTAATACAGTTGTTGCAGATATGCTGAGTAACACAGAACGTAGGAGTATGAATGAAATTGTTAGTAATGCTAGTAGGTGTATCTTAGGGGCACTCTAAATAGTAAAAGACAGAACTAAAATCTTTCGTGAGTTTTTTCGAGTCCGCTGTGCCTTTGGATATATAACAGAAGTGACGGATATACTTTTCGGATTTACAGATGGTACAATGTGCAAAACCACATTTATGAGGCATTACACCTCCATACACTCCTTAAACAAGTGCGACAACATTAGAGTTTGATACATAAACCGCTAAGTTTGTGGTTCTGCAGACATTGATTCCCGCGGAAATTCCTATTACACTCACCGTAAACGATAGAGTCCGTAGACTGGCAAGGGGGACAGTTATGAGAAGAGGGGCAGGTGTTAGGGCAATTATTGTGGCGTTCAGCGCAATCAGTTCTATACCTACAGAATTTGCAAAAATATTTTGTTGAAAAGGCACTGGTCAAGCTCGTGATAACACTATAACGCGCGTCTTCAAAAATTGGGTTTAAAACTTCACGGTTGGGATTTCGCGGGTTTTAAAAATAAACTGTCTGACCTAATCTGTGATTATACACAACTATTGTGTAATTAACTAAATAATCATGACATTGCTGTATGTGCTCGATATTGCCTGCGTTATTTAAATCGACATTAGGCAGCGTCCGTTAACCCAAAATGGCACGATTTTTTTTAAGGTTTCACAATTCAAGATCAGCCTCAGCTACAGATATGGAAACCACTAAAGCCATACCTAAACATAAATTGCTTTTATTATTATTACTTATGCCAACTTTACGGCTGCAATACTCCGTAAACCCCATCATGCGTTCCCTACCATATCCCACAGGCAAAACAGCTACGTCTACTTGTAACTAAGCCTATCATTATTAAAAAAACATACATTACTCTGCAATATTTTTTCTAGCGTGGCCATCATCACAGTTGAGCTTAGTTGATCTGCCCGTCTGAATGAAGTTCCTAGGGGTTTGTCCGGGAAATTGGTATTAGTTAGGATTATCCCAACCCTGTCTGCTGCAATAAACCCTGTACACACTTTTACGCATCTAGAGAGTTCTGCAACAAAATGTAGTTTTAGAAAATCTTAGTGCAAAAAAAAGTTATTACTGCGACCCTTAAGCCATGTAACTGGTGATTGACTGACCGCATCTTTGAATTTAAAGACAACCCTCTTTGCTATTGTGTTAAATTTCCTGATAAACTTTTCGTGTGTAGACACGGTTTCAAAATAGCGGTTATCCTCTAAGTTAGTTCCATTACCTTATAAGGTTTCTGTTGTGCCCCGTAATTAAAAATACAGATTAAGATGTGCAAAATATAGATATTAACTTTAAATACAAACACTTAAATTCAAAAATATATGATTTATACTTACAGTGTTGTCCACGGACCCACTTGCAGGTTGCGGTGGGATTTGGATGAAGAAGTTGACGGCATCTAAAACAATACATCGATTAATATGTTACTTTTATAAAAAAATATTTCTACTTAAAGCGTCAGTGTTTTCCATTGAAGATGGACCGCAACTACCACCTTGTACTTAGCACGTACCTAGAAATAAAATATTAGTAACAAATTTTGAGAATACTGAAATATTACTTACCAGTCATTAACGCAGCCTGGATTTTCTGCGTGACTTCACGTAACCTCTGGAAACGTTCTTACTCAATTGGTGTTATGGTTTCACCACCAACTACACGTTTAATAATGATGAAGTGCATCTCCACCATCTCATCTTCGGTCATTAATTCACCCTCGAAAATATTTCGAAGAGAAGAAATTGTTAAGTTAGACATTATAGCACAGTTTTGGCAAGCTGTATGAACTGTAAATGAAGTTAGAGCGTGATTCATTGGCTTTTGTAGGCGCACCAGTTAATTATCCTGGGGTTTTACGTAAAACCTTTCAAAACAGGAGAAACAAAATTGTTGAAACAATGGCAACAGCGTAAATACATTTTCATGGTCGTTTTGTAACAACCTTTTTGTGGTTGTATTAAAAATACGTTAATCTAAGATCATTAATTTATTTGGCGTAAAATTAGAGGAGTTTTTAATTATTTAAATGTAAAATTTGAGACGGGTCAACTTAAATTGCATTTCATAGAACATATATTTTGGGTGTAATATTATATAAATATAGTTCCCTTTCTTGTAAAATTGGACTCCGATCATTGAGTGCGCACTGCGTGACAACCTCTTGAGGGGATTTAGAGAAGCAATTCTGAAAGCCTCTATTTTTTCTTCACTTGCTGCAGAATGTTTAAGCAGTAGTGATTGTCATAATGGTTTTTACTTAATTTTTATAGAGGGTGCCATCATATTTTGGTGGTGAGTTATTTTGTAATTCATTATGTTTTAGCTAAAGCCTTTGCTTTTTTAGGCACTTCTACCTTTTCACTTCTATTTTACGTACTTAAGTACCCTCCCTTATGTATATTCATTAAAGTACTTATATTTATATTTTAAATGGCTCTTAAGTTACTTATTTACACAAGTTTCTCTTCACTCAAATAATATCATATTGGAATGCAATTTTAATTCAATAAGACATCAAGAGTAAGAAAGAAAGAAGTAGAAACGCTTTCATCTTGATTGACCGTTCCGCATCCGTAGTTAATCACAGGAAGCTGTCTATAGAAACTATTATGCTGTGGAATTTATGTGGTAAATTTTATATTTTTTAAGCTTAGCTTTAAAACCTTTTCTTACCTCTCCTTAACCATCCATTTATTGAGTAAATAAACTTAATTGCACATTGTTAATTTTGTTATTTATAGAAAATTATTATTGTTCATTATTTAGGGTTTTGTTATTTTCCTGGACAAAGATAACATGGCGCTCGAGCATGCAGTTAATTATATTTTTTATAATTAATACATAATTTTTTATTAATTAGGCATAAGTAAAATAATGAAGCTATTGAAACGCAGGCAGTATTTCAGGTGCGTTAATTGAACCCCCCTATCTCAATCTACTGATGAGTCAACGGCACTTTATTTTATACTTTAACTACATTATTGTTATTACCATTTGGCGATAATTTAATTTTATTAAGGTTACAGTTTCACCTTTCACATATTTTCCTAATTAACTGACCTTCCAAACATTCCTTAGATGTTTTTTGTTTTTAAAACAGGAAGACAAGTTGCGTGATAACAGTGTAATTACATTTTCACCTTTCATATATTTGCGTAATTAACTGATGTTCTAAAGTTCCTTAGGTATTTTGTATAGATAGCACTGTATTATAAATTGATTCAACTGCAAGGTAGTTTGATTTTTTAAAACGTTATTTCTATACGTAAGATGGTGGCAGAAGCTGTTCAAATGAACGTCTTTAAAACTAGGTTTAAAACTTTACGATGCGATTTAGTGTGTTTCTTCACTGTATTCGATTTCAGCTAATCAAAAACCTTAATTTGATTTGCTGCAGGGTGATTTTTGTAAGATTGAATCTAAATCAGCACACTTGTTTTTTGTAAGATTGAATCTAAATCAGCACACTTGTTTTTTGAATTGAATGTTCTAGAGGTTTCGTTCAATGGAATCTATCTTAATAAACTTAAAATACAGGTAAATCAATGTGAGCATACTCATTTATATGTTTGAGCATGTGTTTCTTGCCAGCATTCGAGCTCAATAAAAAAAACCTTAATTGAGGGCGTTTTTGTAAAGTGTAATTTGAGGCAATGCAGTAGTTTAAAATTGTCTGTTCTAGAGGATACGCTACAATGTGAATTAGCTCAATAAAATTAAAAATTCAGTTAGATTAAGTTTAGAATTTTCGTTTATACGTTTTTGCATATGTTTTTTGACAGTATTCGAACCCAATCAAGCAGAAATCTTAATCTGATGTAGAGTGTTTTTGTAAGATATAATTTGAATCAACACACTCCTGTATGAATGAAGTGTTCTAAAGTAAATGCTCTAGATTACGTGACCTTTCATGGGTCGTGTATCGGGAAAGTTATACCAAAACAACCAGTAAATTTCGTATATTTATATTTAATCACTTCGAAAATATTAGCTCTCCTAATTAAAATTAGAGAAAGTAGATAGACCGTAAATAAAATGTCTTATTTAAAAACCAGTGGATATATTCTTAACTGAAGCATTATTTTTTTAATAAGTAAAAATAAACTACAAATTATAATTAAATTATAGCTATATTGCATAATTTCAGCTTTTCGAAATGAAAATTTGAGTAACGCTAACTGTATGTTCTCTCACCACACGGCCTTCTAGCTTGAAGCATGGAGAATAAAAGATTTAATGATGGGAAACAGAGGATAAAACGCATCACTGTTTTTACGACAGTAGTTTTCAACCTGTGAAGATGAAATGAACTCTCCGTATTATGAACCCACAATCGATGATATTCGAGATTTCGTAAATTATTATTGCATAACACCTGCTGGTGATGCAATCGTAGAGGAAGAAAATGCGCGTGACGTCAAAGACATGGAGAAAACCGCTGAGAAGGAAACGGATACTGGAAATCTAGCAGAGGCTGATGCTGATACACGAGATGTAATCTCATATTTGTCAATCTTCCAAGACGTTCTCTCCATACATTGCTGGTAAGTGATTGTTTTTAATTACCTGTGCAGATTTTTAATGCTGTGTTATAATTTCAGGTACGGATTTATCCACATCGACAGACCTTTTAAAAATGTTAAGGAGTTGGAGTCTGGAGTTGAATCTTGGACTCATAGCAATCAAGTACGCCGAGCTGACTGAATCTAAATTAGTGTTTTTCAAGACCGAGGACTAGCGTATACATCAATTTAACGAGAGGCTGAATAGTAGATATGTCTGAATGTGAGGATCAACAGGGAAAACAACCAATTTAATATTTAATTAGAATCTGTCATGCTGAGATTGACGTATTGTTGAAGATGTATAAATATTATTACTTATAATAAATTATTAAGAAACCGCTTATCTATTTATTTAGAACACGATTTCATACATATCGACACCATTGAATATATTTCACGGTACAAAATGGCTTTGATTATGACGTCATACCAAATGGCGGAAGAGTCTGCTTATGTCTTATAATTCAGAAGTCACGGCGTCTTGTGAACCCCTTATTACGATACTATTTTAAATATCCCGGCCGTGGCCGACAAAATGGCACTCAAAATGGCCGTCAAGCCTTGCTGCTCGACCACTCAGAAGCCAGGGGGCTTAGTCCATAGACCAAGCAGAACCTCAAGAGTATGATCTACCCCCGAGTCCATCAATCATAATACGCACATTTGCCTACCCTCCAGGGGCTGGGGACTGAATTATGGGTGTCACGTGACCCACTAAACGCCCCTAAACACTGAGACAGACTGATAAAAACGCTCTGAATATGGACAAAAAGGCCTTAATTAGGCGTGAAATTGCCGTCAAGGGCTGAAAATTTCGTCAAGGGCTGAAAATTTCGTCAAGGGGCCAAAAGGGCAGCAATTATTGCTAAAAATACCATCAAGGGTTGAAAATTCCGTCTAGGGATTGAAAAAACCACCCGAAAAAAACCATGGGGGTGGGAAATGGGAACGGCGTCGTTAGCCCTCGGGTGGGCTTTACTAACTATAAATGTACCATTCGATTAGTAAACTCAAATGCTTAATTATGCATTTAAGTACATAACATTTTTAAATAGTTTGCATTTAATTAAGCATTCTGTTAATTACAATACAAAAATACACTTAATTATGAGACTATGACGCCGCAATGTTACAAAAAATTAATCACGGAATTAACTATGTCTTGATTTAAGTTTTAGAAGCGACATTTAATTGATTTTTAATTAACTATACATTTAGGCAGTCTGTTAGTAACAACCATCTAAACTTAAATTAGTTAACACATTTTGGTACAACAGTGCTTCTTTCAATGAAAATTAAATACTTACCTTACTCTTAGTTATTAACCCAATCATTTAGTATGCTTTTAATTATAAAGTCATCACAAGTCTACTTGGTGAAAATCGGAATATAGATAGTATCATTCGTAAATCTTACACGTAACAAGAAGAGTGAAGCGTAAAATTAATGACCATTTAGTTAATATAACAAAAAAACAGTTGGAAATAATTTAATTGAGTTAAGCACTTAGTTGACACTTGTTTAAATATAACAATCACATAAAGATTACTTAGTTTATTCAGTATAGTGCATGTCAGGCGCTATTAAGAATCAAACGGAATTAAGAAGGTCAATTTAATTTAGAATTAATTATGGAAGTATTTGTTTACAATAGTTTGTTTATTTTTCGAACACACAAAATCGATGATTAAAGACTAATCTAGCTTAAACGTATTATCTGGCGTAATTTGAATATTCAAACTTCAGCTTATTTACCGGTAAGGCTTTATAATTTTTGCATTATGGCCATTCTTATTATAAGTTATATAGATAGTGCTAGGTAACAGTATCTGGAAACTTTTTATGTAAACACGTAATAAACACTTAATTATACGTTTAATGACCTAATTGGGACATACCTAAAATTACAAAATAGATGCTTCACTAACTGTTACTCGACACTTTGATCAGTGTACTCAAAAAACTAGTTACTATAGCACAAAATGTGCGGTTAATTATACATTTCATTACTTAGTATGTTTTAAACGTTTTTAGATCATACATTGAGCATTAAGCAATAAAATAATCAAAAAATTGTGTTTTATGGTTTTATTTCAAACTTAGTTATAAACTGAGCATTTAGGTGTAACGAACGTTAGTGGACAGCAGTACACACTGAGTTATGGCACGTAATTAAATATTTCATAACATATAGTTGTAGCGGGAGCTTTAGGAAAACCAAAATTTCGCGCTAAATTATACGAGATTAGATATTTACATATTATTTGTCTGGATAAAGAAATGGTTATTGTCTATTTGTATTTGAATGTAATTAATATTAAGATGAAAGGCTTGAGTTTAGTTTAATAAGATATCTATATGTTCAATTTGAAAATATTTAAATACGCGGAATTAATGTGATGGAATGAGATGACGCGTTTATAATAGTGATGTTCAGTTTTTAAAACAGTCGCATATAGTGAGCTAGCCAAAACGGTCGCATTAAGAAAGCGAACAGAAAGGGTCGCATAGAAAAATAAGAGATCAGAGTTCGCAGTCACGCTGGCCTAGAAAGTGTTAAAATTACAAATAAGAATTGATTAACGGTGATAGGGAAGAAGTAGAAAAGCTTCCCATTAAAATAATAAAATGTTACGTAATAAGTGAAGATAACGCGTGTTGTATATCTCCGTAATCAATTGTGTTTAAATAGTGAACAATAAATATAATAGACAGTAATCGACCCAAATTAGGAAATCGAAGTATAAAGGACAATAACTCGAATTTATTGATGTGTAAAAAGGGAGCATTCGCGGTTTGTAAATAGCTTGCATTTTGTTGCGCAGGCTATTTGTAGTTAAATCTGAACAATTAAGTAAAAACTGAATAGTGAAAACATATAGAACAATTATTTACTATAATTATTAATTGATAAAAGAACATTAGAAGTGTATTTAACTACACAAAGGTATAAGATAAGGACAACAATAAAGAAACGGTTGCAGGGTGCCGGTAGATAACATCATCGGAAGATCAGGCTCTAACCCATCTGAGGCCCCCTTATCATCGGCCAAAAAAACGTCGGCATTACATCATGAGTTGCAACGAAAATAAGTAAGAACCTTTTTTGTTTGTGTTAATAAAAAAAACTTTTTTGTGTGTTTGATTTCTTGAAACTTTAGATATGACTGCGTTTAATTCTGCTAAGGATTTTATTGGTTATATCTCAGTTTTAAGAAGGTTATCTTATATTATAGGTTTGATTTTTATATAGGTATGTTTGTAAACAACGCATTGATGCATTTTCGTTCAGATTTGGAATTTAATTAAATGAGTATAACGTTTTATTCACTTTTATTGTTAAAGATTATTAATATCACAAGCCTACACCATTATTGAATATATAAATGCAGAAAGAAGTCAACTAAATAGGAATCCAGATAAATAAATGAATCAAAAGGAGACTAATTTTTGGGCAATGATAACAGGAATCGTTTCTTTATATTAACTTTGAGCTAGCCCTTGCAACAGATTAAGAAAGGAGTTAGTAAGCATAAAGCTTAACATTCATGTACGCAAACCGAAATTAAGCAAAGTAAAAATTAACTAGTTTTAATAAAACGTATTAAAAAATAATCATCGAGATCATTAAATTTTGTTCAATGATGTTGATATTATAAAAAAGTTTAAAATAACTCAAATCTTATTTACTGGAGCGGGTTAAATAGACAAAAGTAGTATCTAAGGGTACTACGCCCGTTGCATAGTATATTTTTTAACAGCCATACCATCGTTCTACTTGTCCTTATTTAACTACATATTTCAACTTATTGTAAAGTTTTGTGAGTTTTTATGTATTTTTAAATAACCAAATGGCTGAGGGCCCCAAGAGTGCTGTGCAATTAATTTCGAAACAAGGTTTCTAGGTATAATTGAAGTCTTGCCGATTAATAAACACCAAATTAATCTAATGTATGATACCAAATTTACAATTTGCAATTGAATCGTAATCTAATCCAAGAAACACAAAGTTAAAGAGATAAATGGAAAAATAAGTTAATAATGTTTCAATAAATGCCAGCTTTAGGAGAAAAAAATATAGTAACTGACAAAATTTGAGTTACTTAACCTTGATTTGGGATTAGCTATATAATACTTGGTATGCCTTTACGTTATTTGGGGGATACAGATAAACACTTAACTAAGCTTACCGGATCCAATTTTGCTCAAATTACTTATAATTAGGAATACAATTGTATAATAATTTTCATTAACAATCTAGAGTTAAATGGGTGATGGCAGATTACGCACAGTTTTTTATATGGTCCAATTAAAAGTAAACATATAATTTGCACTAAATTCTACGGTTAACGGGTTAATTAATTAACTAAGAAATACTGTATTGATTTTTTTAGGAAGCGCATACTCAATTAAACATTATACTAACGACAAAATTAAATTCTAGCTGACCAATTCCTTTGATCATTAAATAAATACTTTAGACTTAACTAGATTAGCGAAAAACATACTACTCTTAAACATTATTTTAAAAATTAAAAAGAGACGCTTACTATACGCTTAATTATTGACTAAATTATTTGGTATGTTTTAACAAATTTCTTATAGGACATAAGTACGATTAGTTTAAATATCCACAACTTGCATTGTATTTTAAAATTCAGAGTAGCAGAAGCTTACAACTATAGAATAGTGCATAAAACATAAAAACTACCATAGATTGGTATACCCTGGAAGCTCACAGATAATTAGACTTCCACTTACTTATGTTTAATTAAATTTAAAATTAGAAAATCTGTATAAACCAACACCTTCAAAATTAGCAAACCGTATATTAGAGCACATTTAATTACCTACAAGGAGGAATACATTCTTAATTATTAATTATTTTTTAAAGTGTACATAAGCACTTAATTGGCCCTTATGGAATCACAGAATATTTTTTTATTTTTGAGGAAGCACATACTTAAGGCGCCTAAGGGAACTCTGCCATTCATATTGCTGAAATGGCCATTTTGGACGTAATCATCTAATAAAGGAAAAAAACTATGCGTAGGACAAATTCTATGTAGTATACTGATCAATTAACGTAAACCTTCTGGTTTACGTTAATTAAATATTTAAGTTACAATCTTGGTCGAAAGTACTGTAAAAGTAGTAGCTCTCCGTAGGAACTTTCGGCCAAGATTTTAACTTAAATATTGAATTTTAAACCAGAACTTACTGTAAACTGGTGTCCACTAATCTCCGTTGGACCTAATTGCTTACTTTATAACTAAGTTTGAATTGTAAACCGTAAAACACAATTTTTTTATTAATGCTCAATGCAGTTAAAACTTACTAATTAATTACGTGCATAATTAAATGCACATTATGTAACTAATTTTTTCAGTTTACTAATTAAGGTGTCAATTTACAGTTAGTAAAGCATTCGCCTTATGATTTTAGGTATCATAATGAAGTTTATTAAACCTATAATTAAGTGTAAATTATGTGTTTACCTCAAAATCTGCCAAATACTCTTTTTCTGTTACCTGGCACTTCCAATATGACTTATAATGAGAAGGGCCATAACGCAAAAGTTATGTAACTAAGGGTAAATATGCTAAAATTAAAATATTGAAATTATGCCAAATAATATGTTTAACCTAGATTAGTCTTCAATTACGTGATTTTAAAAAATAAATACCATTATAAACAAATTCTTCCATACTTAGCTTTAAATCAAATTGACTTTCTTAATTACAATTTCCGTTTTGTATTTAATAGCGCGTAACATGCAGTATACAGAATAAACTAAGGTAGAATAACTGATGTAGTGTACAATTATGTAAAAATTGTTTTTTTGTTGTTATATTTAAACAAGTACTTAACTCAATTAAATTATCTCCAACTATTTCTCTGTTATATTAATTAAGTAGTCACTAGTTTTGTACTCCACACGTCTCGTTACGTATAAGATTTCCAAATGATAATATTTATATTACGATTTCCACCAAATAGTATTGCCATGACTTTATAATTAAAAACATACTAAAAATTTAGATTATAACTGAACGTAAGGAAATTGTTTAATTTCATTGAATTAGACAGGGTTGTACCAACATGTGTTAACTAATTTAAGTTTAGATGGTTGTTATTATTAGGATGCCTAAAGGTATAGCCAATTAAAAATTAATTAAATGTCGCTTCTAAAATATAAAGCAATGCATAAGTAATTTAGTGATTAATTTCGTGTAACGTTGAGACGTCATAATATTATAATCTAGGCTGTGTCAATTTAATTGTTTTAATGTTATAATTAAGTGTGTCGGCCAGTTTCAATTAAAAAAAATCATGGAAATAACTAATTATGTTCTGGTGTTCGCTAATTCACGCTAATGTAAAGCATTATATAATTTGAATAAAACAATGAACATTCTATTGTAATTGACTTAATGCTCAATTAAATACAAATTCTATAACCATAATTATGTACTTAGATGACTAATTAAATGCACATTGTGTGTTAGTTAAGTATTTGAATTTACTAATTGAATTGTAGGTTTATAGTTAGTAAGGTTTTTATGTTTTCATTAATTATGTATGTGCAAAATGTATGTTTACGTTTAATGTAATAATGTTAAACTATAATAAATACTCTCCCTCTGTTACCAATCACAACCAATACCAATACCAGGGTAAAGTAAACAACTTTAAAATGTTATGGCTAAATAAGCTTTAATGAGAATTTTGAAACTATGCCCCATAGTCAATGTTATTGGTAATTAGGTGTCAACAAAGAGTTTATGTGAGTCCCAAAAATAATCAAAATAAGTAAATGCTTTCATAGTTGCGATTAAAATTGAAATTTCGTCAAATGTATTAATATATAGTTACTAATTATTGCACGCCACAACTAAATCATGAAAAATTATTCCTAATATTCTGTGATTCCATAAGGGTCAATTAAGTGCTTATCTATACTTTAAAAAATAATTAATAATTAAGAATATATTCCTTGTTGGTAATTAAATGTGCTCTAATATACGGTTCGCTAATTTTGAAGGTGTTCGTTTGTACAGATTGTCTAATTTTAAATTTAATTAAACATAAGTAAGTGGAAGTCTAATTATGTGTGAGCTTCCTGGGTATACCAATCTAAAGTAGTTTTTAAAACACTATCCTATAATTGTATTCTTCTGTTACTCAGAATTCTAAATGCAATGCAAGTTGTAGATATTTGAACTAATCGTATTTATATCCGATAAGAAATTAGTTAAAACATACCAAATAATTTAGTCAATAATTAAGCGTATAGTAAGGGTCTGTTTTTAATTTTTAAAACAATGTTTATGTGTAGTATGTTTTTCGCTAATGTAGTTAAGTCTAAAGCATTTATTTAATAATCAAAAGAATTGGTCAGCTTGAATTTAATTTTGTAGTTAGTTTAATGTTTAACTGATATATATATATATATATATATATATATATATATATATATATATATATATATATATATATATATATATATATATATATGTATATATATTCTGAATACCTTATCTTTAAAATAATCGTATTTAAACATTTGTCAATTTAAATGAATTGTAATAATTTAAATCTGGAGTTTTTGCTAAATAAAAATATTTTGTATTCAGTGTTTTGTATTTGATTGACTGTAAAATAGTTCAATATACTTAGATTTTGCAATTCACCTGGCTCATGACGCAATTTCAGGTCGATCATTAAGTTGAAAAATATTAAAAGGTCACTTCTATTACCAATAGATATAACTGGTTATGCAATTTTGCACACGCTAAAGTTTTATCTCAGCTGACTCAAATAAACAATAAAAGTAAATTAAACAATGGGTAGATATTGACCAAATTGCAGTATGTACAAACACGTGGCTTCAAAAATCACAACAAAAACCAATTCTTATAGGTTAAAAATTCCCCCAAAATCTTATATAATAAACACATTAAAATAGATAAGGTTCGATTATCCTTTTACTTATAATAAGAAATTTTAGCTCAGCAAGCTATAATGAACTTATAAGGCAATCGGACATTTATCTTTTAAACGAAACCTAAAACTAGTTCTTACAAATTACGTTAGCTAATCCTCTGTCCGTGATATAGTGAAGTCTATATGGTTCGCTTCTCGTAATTAGTTATTTCCATGAATTCTTTAACTGAAACTGGCCGACACACTTAATTATAAGATTGAAAAATTAAGTTAACACAGCTTAGATTATAATATTATGACGCCGCAACGTTACAAGAAATTAATCACTCAATTACTTATGCATTGCTTTATATTTTAGAAGCGACATTTAATTAATTTTAATTGGCTGTACGTTTAGGCATCCTAATAATAACAACCATCTAAACTTAAATTAGTTAACATATATTAGTACAACCCTGTCTAATTCAATGAAATTAAACAATTTCCTTACGTTCAGTTATTAACTAAATTTTTAGTATGTTTTAATTATAAAGTCATGGCAATACTATTTGGTGGAAATCGTAATATAAATATTATCATTTGGAAATCCTATACGTAACGAGACTTGTTTGAGTACAAAAATAGTGACCACTTAATTAATATAACAGAGAAATAGTTGTAGAGAATTTAATTGAGGTAAGCACTTGTTTAAATATAACAACAAAACACAAATTTTACTTAATTGTACATAAAACGGAAATCGTAATTAAGAAAGTCAATTTGGTTTAGAACTAATTATGGAATAATTTTTGATAACGATTTTTATTTTTCAAAATCACTTGATTGACGACAAATGTAACTTAAACATATTATTTGGCATAATTTAAATATTCTAATCTTAGCATATTTACCCATAGTTACGTAACTTTTGCGTTGTGACCCTTCTTATTATAAGTCATATTGGAAGTGCCAGGTAACAGAAAAACAGTATTGGGTAGATTTTAAGGTAAACACATAATTATAGGTTTAACAACTTCATTAAGATACCTAAAATCACAAGGTGAATGCTTTACTAACTGTAAATCGACACCTTACTTACACCGTAAACTGAAAAAATTAGTTACATGATGTGCATTTAATTATGCTAATTAATTAGTAAGTTTTAACTGCATTGAGGATTGAGCATTAAGATAATAAAAAATTGTGTTTTACGGTTTATAATTCAAACTTCGTTATCAAGTGACAAGTAGGTCCAACGGATATTAGTGGACACCAGTATACAGTGAGTTATCACGTAATTAAATATTTGATTGCATATAGTATACTTTTTTAACAGACATACTGACTTTCTACTTGTCCTTTAACTACTATTTTAACTTACAGTTGTTAACATATTGTGAAGTTTTGCGAATTCTTAGGTTTTCAAATAACCAAATTGCAGTGTAAATTGCAGAATGAGAGATAAACGAGTATCACAACAGTGCGAGTACACAATTCATTTCGCAACAAGATTTCTAAGTATAATTGAAGTCTTGTCGATTAAAAAACACCTATACTAACGTATAACATCAAATTTAAATTTACAATTGAATAATAATCTAATCCTAGAAACACAAATGTTAAAAAGATAATGTAAAGAGATAAATGGAAACATAAGTTAATAATTTTCAATAAACATGAGTTTTAGGAGAGAAAATTACATTAATTGACAAAATTGAGACACTTAAACCCTTGGTTTAGGGTTGGTTATACAATTATGTGCTTGGTATGTCTTTATATAACTAACCTTAACACATGCAATTTGGCTACAATTAGTTTAATTAGGCATACAATTTTACAACCATTCTCATTCTCGATTTAAATTTAAACAGGTGATGATGGATAACATAGAAACGATATTTGACATGGTTCAATTTAAAGTAAACATATGATTTGCACCTAATTATATAGTTAACGATTAATTGATTAAGAAACATTTTTTTTTATTTTGAGGAAGCACACTTAAGGCGGCTAAGGAGAACTCTGCAACTCATATTGCTGAAATGGCCATGAAATGGTCATTTTAGACGTAATTATCAATAAATAAAAAACTATGGTACACATTCCATGTAGTATACTGACCAATTAACGTTAACCCACTGGTTTCAAATTAAATATTTAAGTTACAATCTTGGTCGAAAGTTCCGTAAAAGTAGTAACTCTCCGTAGGAACTTTCGGCCAAGATTTTAATTTAAATACTGCATTTTAAACCAGAAGGTGTACATTAATTGATCAGTATACTACATAGAATTTGTCCGTGCATAGTTTTGTTTTCGTTATTAGATGATTACGTCCATAATGGCCATTTATGGCCATTTTAGCAATATGAATTGCACAGTTCTTCTTATCCACCTTAAGTAAGCATTAAACTACCATATTATATTACATAAGTTTTTAAATTCAATCTGACCAATTCTTTCGATCATAAAATGCATACTTTAGACTGAACTACATTAGTGAACAACTAACTACACATATTATTTTAAAATTTAAAACAAACCGTAAAATTATACGCTTATCTACAATACACAGTATTACAGTTTATAATTCAGAGTAACTGAAGCGTATAATTATAGTAATGTACATAAAACTACCTCAGATTTATATACAGCAGAACAAGCCTAATCATGACCCAGGAACCTCACATGTAATTAGACGTCCACTTATTTATGCTTAAGTAAATTTAAAATTAGACAGTCTGTTTAAACCACCATCATCAAAATTAGTAAACCATAGATTAGAGCACTTTTAATTATCAGGAATAAGAAACATATTCTTAATTATTAAATATTTCTTAAAGCATACCTAAGCATTTAATTGACAGTTATGGAAAAACAGCACATTGGAATAATTTTCCATAACTTAATTAAGGAAAAGGGATCACTTCTACTTAGCCGTGTACTCAATTAGTAACTATAACTTAACAAAATTCTTAGAGGCAATAATAATTGACAATATTTCAATTTTAATTACAACAGTTATTCTGGAGTTAATTATGAAAGCGTTTACTTATTACGATTATTTATTTTTGGGACTCACATAACATTTTATTGACGTCTAATTAACGGTAACAGATACTATGATGCATAATTTGTCCAAATCGTACTAGGCGTCGTGCAGGCTTACCGAAGTAAGCAGGTTGCCAAGCCAGCTACATGGAAATGGGTGGTGTCGATATAAGGAGTAAAATGATTGAAAGGTAGTTATAGACACCTTACACTTACCATGAATCTACAACTGACAATGCTCAGTCCAAGAAAAATTGTCTCTAGGCGCCACCACAATCTTAAAGTAATAGTCTTAGGCGGGATGTTAAATTAATCCTATTTGACTGTTGAAGACAGGATTGTAGCCTACTCAGTAAAACCATTCACAACTCAATTACGCTCCAAAAGCTTAATAAAACATTGAAATAAACGAGTCGTCGTAAACTTAGTGATCACACCTGTATATTATATATATATATATATATATTCCAAGTTATAAAATGATAATTGAATACTTTTTAAGTACCCTATATACATATAAATTTATATTTCTAACAGTTATAAAACTCTGAATTAAGTAATTATTACCTAATTTAGAAAAATCAACAAAACACTCGTTTGTTGCTGAAAATTTAATACGTAACGGTCAGCACCATTATATATATATATATATATATATATATATATATATATATATATATATATATATGACAAGTAGAGCGTCGGTATGTCTGTTAACAAATATACTATATGCTATCAAATATTGAATTACGTGACCTAACTTACTGTATACTGGTGTCCACTAATCCCCGTTGTACCTAATTTCTCACTTTATAACTAAGTTTGAACCGTAAAACATAATCTTAATGCTCAATCCTCAATGCAGTCAAAAGTTACTAATTAATTACGTGCACACAATGAAATGCACATTATGTAACTAATTTTTACAGTTTACTGATTAAGGTGTCGATTTACAGTTAGTAAAGCATTCACCTTATGATTGTAGGTATCTTAATGAAGTTATTAAACCTATAATTAAGTGTAAATTATGTGTTTACCTCAAAATCTGCCAAGTACTGTTTTTCTGTTACCTGGCACTTCAATATGACTTATAATGAGAAGGACCATAACGCAAAAGTTATGTAACTATGGGTAAACATGCTAAAATTGGAATATTTAAATTATGCCAAATAATATGTTTAAGATCGATTAGTCTTCAATCAAGTGATTTTGAAAAATAAAAATCGTTATAAACAAATTCTTCCATAACTAGTTCTGAATCAAATTGGCTTTCTTAATTACGATTTCCGTTTTGTGTTTAATAGCGCGTAACATGCAATATACAGAATAAACTAAGATAGAATAACTAATGTAGTGTACAATTAAGTAAAATTTTGTTTTTGTTGTTACATTAAAACAAAAATTAAATCAATTAAATTATCTCCAACTATTTCTCTGTTATATTAATTAAGTGGTCACTAATTTTGTACTCCACACGTCTCGTTACGTATAAGATTTCCAAATAAAAATATTTATGTTACGATTTCCACCAAATAGTATTGCCATGACTTTATAATTAAAATATACTAAAAATTGAGTTAATAACTGAACGTAAGGAAATTGTTTAATTTCATTAAATTAGGCAGGGTTGTACCAACATGTGTTAACTAATTTAAATTTAGATGGTTGTTATTATTAGGATGCGTAAGCGTACAGTCAATTAAAATTAATTAAATGTCGCTTCTAAAATATAAAGCAATGCATAAATAATTTAGTGATTAATTTCGTGTAACGTTGCGGCGTCATAATGTTGTAATCTAAGCTGTGTTAATTTAATTTTCTCAATCTTATTAAGTGTGTCGGCCAGTTTCAATTAGAAAATTCATGGAAATAACTAATTATGTTCAGGTGTTAATTACAAAACAATCAACATTGTATTGTAATTAACTCTCAATTAAATGCAAATTCTTTAACTATAAATATGTACTTAGATGCCTAATTATGCACATTAAGTGTTAGTTAAGCATTTGAATTTACTAATCGAATTGTAGGTTTATAATTAGTAAGGTTTTACGTTATAATTTATAAGTTGTAATTCATTAATTATATATGTGCAAATTGTATGTTTACGTTTAATGCAATAATGTTAAACTATAATAAATACTGTCCCTCTGTTACCAATCCTAACCAATACCAATACCACGGTAAAGTAAACAACTTTAAAATTTTATGGCTAAATAACCTTTAATGAGAATTTTGGAACTATGCCCCATAGTAACTGTTATTGGTAATTAGGTGTCAATAAAGAGTTTTGTTAGTCCCAAAAATAAATAATCAAAATTCTTAGTTGCCTTTATACAATCAATTTTATATTACTAACGATTGTACACAGGTACTTCATTCACTGTCAATGATGACCACTAATCTCTTAACTAAAGTAACGAACTTTTAGTTCTATTACTTAAAGGGTTACTTAAGGCTTTCTTTTTATTATTATCGCACGCTCTATAACTAAACACTGTTTTATTATTAAATCTGCTTTTGCACTTTTTAAATCCTTGGAGAAAATCATTATTCCTTTCACATTTAAGCTGTTTTAATTGTAACGTTTATATACGATCTGCCCTCAAGAGGGGTTATTGCAGTCATTAAAATATGTACTGCAGAACTTAGTTTTTACAAAAAAAATCCAACACTGACCATTCTAAGGTCCATTAAACAAACTTAAGCTGTAACCGTGCGATTCTCTCCTACACTTTTATTAAACTCCCCTTTTATACTTTATGCTCGCCATATTATCAATCTCTTCGCGCTAATGTCAAAATTTACCTATCACAATCGTGTATTTCGTGCGTCGCTTTGCCGAGTCGAAACCTGATACGGAACTACCGCTATCGAAAGGAAGAAAAACGTAGTAATCTTGATTTACTTTGTAAGTTTACTCACAACTCTCCGAAAAAAACCATCAATTATAATTGTATTCAGACCATAACTCAACTTTCCATCAAAACCTCTCATGTGGGAGATCTCTATTTCCGCACAATTTAACCAACTCCAGCACATTATGATAACTTTATTCTTAAACACGCACTCAATTATCCATTATTGCACCATATTACATTTCTACAAACAAAAATATGCATACACAGCCCTTTCTGAAAGTTAATACAATTTCAATATCCTATACTCACTCACTTATACATCTACAACCACTTCTTATCTGAAAAGCAACAGACCAGTGGCAATCCAGTAGCCTTTTACCAGTGCCATCCCATTAAAAATTGTCCTAAAACATTATCTTTTATCTAAATTTAATGCTTTCAACATAAAAATCTTTCTACAATATTCAGATATTCTTTCATATGATACCTAATGCTTTATTTAAAATTCCAGTGGCGTATCATTTACACAAATTTACATTCTACATACACAGAATTTCTTTTGGTGCGTGTGTGGATGTACGTTAGTATGCACGATAACTCCAGATGAAAAATTTTGTATTTAATCTTGTTTTCATTTGGCTTAGAGCTGATTAGATTTTATAAAAAAAAGTGTAAACGTGTTTTTTAAAGAAAATTTAATTTTACATAAATGTTCTTTATAAAGTTTTTTAATGTAAAACGAAATAAATGTAAAAATTAAATAAATATGATTGAAAATGCTGAAGCTGTATTATGGATAGTTTAGTAGAAGCGGGTCGCTTTGAAATTTTTTTTAAGTTAACATGTATCTACCTGACGAAGATTTAAACGTCATTTTGACGTAGATTACTGTTTTTGTTTTTACAATGTTGCATGTTTTCGTTATAAACGTATAAATAAGAGGTTGCATAGTTATCCTTAAAAAGTTGCAATTAAAATTATTTCATTTCTTTTAATTTATGTTTGCGTCTAGATGTCTATCTGTATGTCATGAAGTTTTAAACGTCTGTTTGACGTAGAAAAATGTTATTAAAATTATTTTATTTCTTTTAATTTCCACTTTGTAGGTTGGAAAATCGTGTGGCGCTCCACACTAGATATTTAGGACCACATTAATCATTGAGCATTAATATAATAAAAAAAAATGTGCTTTATGGTTTTTAATTCAACCTTAGTTACAAAGTGAGCACTTAGGTCTAACACAGGTTAGTGGACACCAGTACACACGGAGTTATAGCACGTAATTAAATATTGGGTCACATGTAGTATATAACAGCCATACCGGCACTCTACTCGTCCTTAATTAACTACATGTTCGAACTTAAAGTTCGAAATTAACATATTCATATATTGTGAAATTTTGCGAATTAACTACCTTAATAACAAAATTACGTTCTATGTGATTCCTAAATTCAGATAGGCTGATGATAAAATGAGCACTCTACGTCTAACATGGATTACCGAACACCAGACCGTACTTAGTTAAGCAGAAATATTGTAAATAACATATAATTTAATTACTTATGATTTACTTACTCCACAACAGCCACATAGATAATTCGCTGACTTTTAATAAACCAAGAATTTAGACATTGCTACATACATAGGAAAATTAGACAATCTGTTAAAACCAACAGTACTAAAACTAGCAAACCGTAGATTAGTGAGCATTCAATTAATTCAACACCGGAATGTTTAAAAAATTTAGATTTAATATAGTTAAAAGCAAATAGATAGTTTGTGCTAAACAACGTACTTATCTGTTATATACCCTTTGAAACATATATAAGCACTTAACCCGCCCTTGTTGAACCATAATAGCAAAAAATTATGTGGCACAATCTTCCATAATTTAAGTTAGTAAATTTTGCATACATACCTGTGCATTCAGTTAGTTCTTATATATTGATATACACTACAGAGCACATGTCGAGGCCTAATTGAAACTTTATTAAGCGTAGCACGGAAATGTAATTGGCAAAATTTGGATAAATTTAATTAAAAATAAACCAATTACGTAAGCATACGTTAAGACAGACACAGGCACCTTTTTAGTACTTAATTATACATTCAAATAATTAAATTAAATTAAATTAAAATAAATTAAATTACATTAAATAATTGTAAAATTTCGCCGCATAAAAATAATTAAACTTGTGCAGATGATTTGTACTTAGTTGTATGTAAAATTGCTTAATTAAGACATGTATTGTAAATTATAAAGTAAAAACCATAAATTTACGCTAAGATTAATCAAATCAAAGGCGTAACTGTTGTAATGCACAATGTGCATTTAATTCTGGATTTAACTACAAATCACTTATTGTTTGGAACATGTAACATAATTACGTATTAAATTAAACGCAAAATTTTGTTACATGTAATGTTTTAATTAAAACTAACGGTTGACTCTAATTAGAAAATAAGCTATTCAGATCAAAATTTTATTAGACAAAGGATAAGTATATATTTAATTGTGTGTGATAATTGTGAAACTTTTGTACTAATTTGTAATAAAATTAAATACCTTTTGTAACAATCAAGAATAAATTTGGAACAACAATCAAAATCATTATTCTTAAAAGATAGTATTGTAACTACTAAGTTAGTTCCTTATCAAACAACAAATCAAAAATACACACACAAGCTGACTGCCAATTTTGTGCTTAATTATATACTATATACATCAGGCTTCACACAATAGAATATAATTTATACAAGTTACATTCGTCAACTGTGTTATTGCATCCAACTGTGCTGCAGAGAGTAGAAAATTCTTAATCTAAATATTTACGTAATTGTACCTAATTGAGTTTAATTTCTAATTACAATTAACATACCCTATTTTTGGTTCTAATATTATTTAATATTTACTTTGGCCCTGGTTAACAAACTCGTACTTAATTTGAGTTTACTCAGTACAGTTAAATTTACGTAATGAACATTGAAGTCGAAATTATTATTATGGTATGTTTTAATTAATGCTTAAGTAGTGAACAATGTGCATAGAGCGTAAAATCAATTTGGTATAGAGAAAACATGTTTTAATAAAAACGAAAAAGAAAATTGTATTGAAATTTTTAGGTTACGTAGTTAAACATTTGTCAAAAGAAACACAAAATGAAGCAGACCTTATAACACATCTAAGCTGGAAACAACAATTATACACACTTCGCTTTAAAATCAGTAATTTGCTTAGGTTTTTTACTTATTAAACTATTAATCACCGGAAGCTTGGATGCATGAGTTACAGGGCATCAAAAACGGACTGGCTAATAGCTAGAGAAGTGATTGCCTTTGATAGAATCAAATGGGCAAGCGATTCATTCAAGCCATATAAATCATCGAGACCTGACAAAAGATTCCAGGCGATGCTACCTAATTGCCGTACCCTGCACCATTCGAAAAGCTAATCTAGCAATTAAATATCTTCCTCGGATATGGAGAGTCACTTCAGTAGTCTTTATCGTCCTATTTGCCTTATGTCATTCGTCCATAAGGCAATAAGAAGATTACTCGATAGACACTTTAAGGAGGGATTATTAGTAACTAATTTACTTCACCAGAACCAATTTACCGATTAAGCAGGACTGTCAACAGAGACAGCACTTGATCACCTCATAATAAGAGTTAAGAATACCTTACAGCACAAAATGTCGTGGCCTAGAGGAGACCTGCTGCAAGTGGATGGATTGCATACTAAGCAGTTGAGTGGTGCATACAGCAAAGGATCTATGTCTCTAGGCTACGTCGATTACCTGGTCACCTTGGCAGAAGGAAAATCTGTAAATACAGCAAGGGAGCGTATGCAAACCACCCTCAATGTAACGCTTAAGAGACAAGGCCTAAAAGTCAGTCCTCAAAAAACCACAATAGTACCATTCACGCACAAACAGAAAACAAAGTTCCTCGGCCCTCTTCTTCTTGGCGGAAAACTTATCAACTTGTCAGTGGTAGTAAAATACTTGGAAGTTGTAATCGTCTCCAACCTAATCTTGAACCAAATGCATTGATAAAGTAATAAAAAATCGGAAATCACACTCGCTGTGGTAAGACGTACCTGTCATAAAACATGGGTACTGAAACTAAGTATGGTATACTGGCAATACACCAGAGCAGCAATAACATACGTTACACTGGTATGGTGGCCAACAGCCATCCAGGAAACGAGAAAACTAAAATTATGGAAGAAACAGGGACTTGCTTGTTTAGGAATTACGGGGAAACGCCTACCGCTGCAAAATAATCTTTAATGCGTCTTCCTGCCCTTAAATTTATTATTTTGGGAGAAGCAAACATCGGACTTCATAGGATTCAAAATCAGCGGAACAAGGCACGTAAAACTGTACAAGAAAAGTTAATTAAGAGCATTGCGGGTTCCATACTCGAAATAGGAGCGGACCACATGGCGCCAAAAATTGTTCAAGGTAACTATTGGTAGTCGAAAATAGGGACGTAAGCAAAGTCAGGAAATTTCTGAGGGAAGTCTGGTCTGGTACACTGACAGGTCAAAAACCGGGAGCGGAAGCGTCTACTGTGCAACTCCAAGCGAAAGAATCACAACCTAGATTGGAAAATACGCAACCGTATTTCAAACCGAGATATATGCGATACTGGAATGTGCGCGCGGCAGACAGCCAGAAAGCCGCTATAACGCGTTATTACAATTGATCTGGATATGCTACGAAGAACTCAACAATCTGGCAGGACCTAACAACGTTACCCTAATATGGGTTTCAGGCCATTGGGGAACCGAAGGAAACGAAGAAGCGGACAGGGAGCACTAAAACTGTTTTACGGACCAGAACCTATTCTTTGAGTAACTAAGAACCCTGTCCGCATATACATCAAATAATGGATTTCTGATCAGCATAAGAATTACTAGATTAATAGACCAGGATTGACACACAGCAAGGTCTTCATACATAGTTCACACTTAAAAATAACCTCAGAACTCTAACGGAAGCGCTAACTGGACACACCGCTGTTAAAGTACAACTAACAGGAGCCCTCAACTGCAAAGTCTGCACTGTAGAACCTAAAAGTGTTATGCACATTTTGTGCAATTGCGATGCGCTATCTAAGAAAAGACTGCGCATTTTCGGATATCCCAAATGGCACCGAAATATTTCAAAACACTCCCTGTGAAGGACCTGCGTGATATGCTACAGGGACTCAACAACATAGATTACATGTGAGACCGACCAGGGAGAACACAGTTAGTCTAAATCGCTGCAGTGCCCTTGGAACAATTAGAGTCGGGCAAGTGTTGCCAAGAAAAAAACAGTATTAATTACGTCACATGAAAACGCTCTACAACACTTACAAAATACTGATTTGCATCTAATTAATGGTTAGTTAAACGTAATACGAGAAATTTGAACGCTAGATTAGGTGTAATACATACTAATTAACATAAAAAATTCCAATTAAAACAAAAATTAGTCATGAAGTTTTACAATCTCAATCCAAACTTATATTGGAGCTAACGGGTAACACGAAAATAGTATTTGGCATAATTTGACAAAATTCAATTAAAAGTAAACAAATAATTTACATTTAGTTACATACATAAAGTTTTATTAATTATTAACTTACATTTTGATTAGTACACTCAAAATTTAATTATCACAGCACATAATGTTCCACATCATTATGCACTTAATTAGTTATATAAAAATTACTGTTCATTAAGGCTTTAAGTTAAATTCACTTTACTAAACTAGCCAGTATAAGACGCTTACTAAGACACTTTACTGTTGGTACAATTTTAAGGCGCTAACGTTTAACGAAACGTTTTTTCCTAATTACAAAGTTTGCATAGAATTTCCTAATTGAGACTAACAGATGCTTTTAATTGTAGAATTATTACTTAAGATCTATCTTTGATTTCTAAACAACAGAACGTGTTGAGTTAGTGTGATCAGTAAGCTTGACATGTAATTAAGCAATAAATTACATAAGCTTAATTAAACATAAAATTAGACATTCTGCATAAACCAACACCTTTAAACTTAAGAAAAGATGGATTACTGAAAATTCATTTAAGATAACAACGAAATATCACTTGAAATAATTAATGTAAAATCAAGCACCTGACTTACCTTTAATCACACCGGAATATTAATTATTTCTTAAAAAATAAAACTAAATTTACTTATATGTACACACAACACAATATTGTAGTGAGCAATATTCCACGATTTAATTTAATTAGAGAAGACTTAATTTTTACGTGGTTCAGAACTTTATTATTATATCTTAATATATTACCTCGAGCGGATGCAACCAAATAATGGATGCCTAATTAAGTACAATACGGAAATGGTAATTTTTTTTTAATTTTGTATTATCTTATTATTTATTAATTTTTGATACACATAGAGACCGTGATGTTTGATAATTACAACTAGAACCTAATTAATAATAGAGTATAAAAAATTGTTGTGCTCTTTCATAGTAATCTAATTTTTTTTTTGCCCGTGACAGATGACACTGAAATAGAATTTGTGGTACATAATTCAATTAAAAGTTAACGTATGACTTGAGCTCAATTATATGTTTAATTACTTAATCAAAACATTTTAAATTATAAAACAACTTTACTAACTATAAATCTACACTTCTTTTAATAAATTCAAACGCTTAATTACTAATGCATGTAAAGCGCACTTATATAATTATACATTTTATTTTTGAGTACGTAACATAAGGTAAGCATTATGTTAATTACATAATTATGCTATAGACATTATTAATGTTACCAAATGTGCGAAATGTTTTCTCATTTTAATTAGGTATATAAAAACCAGGTATTAATTTATTTAAATTATGAGTAATATAATTCTAAATAAGGATATTTCTATTACGTTAACAGAATGAAAAACTAAGAAACGTCGGTAATTTACTTCTTTTATAGCTTATCTGTGGTTTTAATGAGTAGTAAATAATTAACCTCAAGACGATTGATAAACGAAATACCAAATGAATCATTGACACATTAAAATTTATGTATAAATATATACTTATGTAGATATGTATATCGCACGTTTTGGCGTAGAAATTAATTATTAATTGGTCTGATTTCGTCGCAAATTTTGCTTTCGTGTGCTAATTAATTGGCTATTTTAAAACATTAGATCTAATTTAATTATTTGTTTAAAAAAAATTTTTTTGGAAATTCTTTTGTAATACTATTGCGAGTTGTTGCAACACTAATTACCTGTAAAAAATTTCAAAACCAGTGCTTATTGTTAGTACCTTTAAGATTGGTACACCTAAGTACAAACTGGATGAGGCGGTAAACATAGGATGAGCATGGGATGAAGATGGTGCCGATGTGTGACGCCATAGCACATGTAAATAAGTATTTTATAAATGGTTTAAATATCGGTTTCAATGCATAACTGCTAGAGTGCTGGTGGTGTAGTGGTAGGAGTCGTGTTCCACGCTTTTGGTGCAGGTTCGATTCCCGGCTCGTGCACTTTTTTTCTCTTAGGCTATTGTACTTTTGTTTATCTAATCCAATTATGTTAGGTTACAGTAGTTTTGTCTTTCTTATCTAAAATAGATGACGTCACACATAGGAACTATCTTTAACCTATGCTCATCCTCATTGTTTTGTTTACCGTCTCCTACAAGTTAGCAGCACCCGTCATTGCACATTATCTGTATACGATAGTATAGGGTGACATCACACTTTAGTGCGTGTTATCTGTACATTTTGGTAGAGATTACCAACACACGTTGATGGTAATTATTTGTACACGTTTACACAAGTCGGCAGCGCACGTTACTTCTCATACCTACACTTTATTACAGACAGGTAGGATACGTAAGTGCTAATTATCTATGCAAAGTAGTACAGTTGGTCAGCACACACTTTACTGCTTATTATTTAAACATGAGAGTACAGACTATCAGCACACGTTAAAGCTACTTGCTTGCACACATTAGTACATGCTGACACCACACGTTAAGCCTTTCATCTGTACCATTTCATACAACTGGTTAGAGCTTATTATCTGTACACATCAGTACAGGTTGGCAGGATACGTTGGTGATTACTGTTTATACACGTTATCAGAAGCAGGAAGCCACGGAATTGCACATTATGTGTACACGATAGTACAGGATGGAATCACACTTTAGTGCGCATTATCTATACACTTCATTAGTTAAGTTGATCGGCTTATTTCTACAGTTTTTCCTTTTTGAGAGCGACATTTTTAGAAGCGGGCTCTTCTTCTTGCGTCATCAGGTTTAGTCCGGAGAAGATGTGTTTTCGTGCTCGAGTCGAATTCATGTGTTATGTTTTTTCTCAAGCACTTGACTACTTATTGCGCAGGTGTATTGCGCTTAAGCTCTTCGCGCATTATTGGAACCCACATGGGTTTCCTTTCCACGTTAGCTTGGCTTATTGGATTTTCTACCAGTGAGATGTATGTGACTTCTTTGAGTTTCCGGCGAGTTATATTCCCGTCCTTTTGCCACTATCGTTCGGCGATCCTTGATTTTTTTGTTTCGCCCTTGCGGACGTTGTATCATTGCATTTTACTACAGGCTGATAGGATACGTAACTGCTAATTATCTGCGCTAACTAGTACAGTTCACCAGCACACTTGTTAGTGATTATTATTTAGATACGCTAGTACAAACTATCAGCACACCCTAATTGCACATTATGATATACTGGCAGCACACGATAACGTTGACGCTTACATTAGTAGAAGCTGACCGTACACGTCATTCCGAATTATCTACACACGGTATTACAGACTGGCAGGACACTTTAGTAATTCCTATATGTACATGTTAGTATAGATTGGCAACACAAGTTAGCGGTAATTGTTTGAACACGTTAGTACCGGTGGGCAACTCACGTTAAGTGCTGCCTGTCTCTGCACGATATTACAAGTTGGTATGATGCTTAAGTGCTAATTATTTGTGCGTGAGTACAGTTGGTCAGCCCACTTCATGTCAGTACAGACTAACAACACACGTTAACATTAATTGCTTGCGCACATTAGAACATGCTAACAGCACACGCTAATGCTTCTATTTGCACCCGTTAGTGTAGTTAAGCAAAACACGTTAGTGCTGATTTTCTGTATGTATTAGTCCATGCTGGCACATTAACGTTCTCATCTGTACATGTTGGTTCAGGTTATCAGCACGGGTTATAGTTTATTGTCCATATACAGTACTGATTGGCAACACATGTTGGTGGCAATTATTTGTACACGTTAGTATAGGTTGGAGGCATACCATAGCGTTTATTATTTGTAATGATTAGTACTAATTGGCAGTACAAATTAGATATGATTCTCTCTACAGGTTATTATAGACTCCTAAGATACGTAAGCGCTAATCGTCTATGCAAGTTAGTACTGTTAGTTAGCATACTTGTTAGTGTTTATTATCTATATATGTTAGTGCAGACTATTAGCATACGTTAATGCTCATTGTTTGCCCACATTAGCACAGGTTGGCGGTACACGCTAATGCTTCTACGTGCACCCGCCAGTAGAGATAATACAGAACGCGTTAGTGCTTATTGTTTGTGTGAATTAGTACAGGTTGGTACCACTCGTTATTGTTTATAATGGTTGACGTTTTGTGCAGATCGGCAGCATACAATAATACTCATATCTGAGTACGTTTGTTTAGGATAGAAGAACGGGTTAATGCCTATTTTTTGTATAAAATAGTACAGGTTTGTAGCGCATGTTAATGCTTACTGCTAGTACCCGTTAGTACAGGCGCACAGCACACGTTAGTGTTTACTGTGAGTACATCATAGTACAAGCTGGCAGCACACGTTATTGCGTATTATCTGTACACGATAGTACAGACTAGCATCACACTTCAGTGCCTATTATCTATGCACGTTAGTGCAAATTGGCAATACACGTTGGTGGTAGTTGTTTGTATAGACTCATAGCATACGTTAGTGTTTATCGTTTGTTGTTGTTGGTAAATGTTGGCATCGCAAGTTGATGCTGTTTATCTGGTTTTCATAGCTTATTATTTATTCATGTTAGTGCAGAAGCTTACCAGACGTTCATGCTAAAAGTTTGCATACATTAGCACAAGTTGGCGATACATGATAGTACACCTGTTAGTATAGATAATACAGAACGCGTTAATGCTTACTGTTTCTACAGGTTAGGACAGATTGACAGCACAAGTTAATGTTTGTAATGATTAGATTTAGTACAAGCTGGTAGCACACGTTAATGTTTTCAACTGTATTCGTTTGTTCAAGTCAGCTGAACGAGTTAGAGCCTATTGTCTGTATACATTACTGCAGGTTTTCATTGCTTATTGATTGTATTCGTTAGTACAAACTGGAAGCACACCTTGATGCTCACTGCTTGTACACATTAATACAAGTGGATAGTGTACGTCATTGCATATTATCTGTAGTACAGCACACTTTACTGCTTATTATCTATGAACACTAGCACAGATTGGCAAGACACGTTGGTGGTAATTGCTTGTACATGTTAGTGCATGCTCATGGGGTAGTGCGGAAATTGTAAGAACGAGGAAGGAGTTTAAAAGTAATTTTTAAGATACTCAAATACATTATTAAGTTCTAAACTCAATTAATGTGAAATTGTGTATTTTACCGGATTATCCCAAAGATAGCTCGTAAGCTTGTAAGCTATAGGGCAGTAACCAGATAAACAACAAAATGAAAATTACTCAGTGAGAAAACTGACAAAATTTAGCATAAACAGCCAAGTCCCACACACACGCACGCATGTACACAAGCACGCATATGCACTCGCTGTTACGGGAGTAACGGATAGAATTTGATGTAACAAATAAGGGAAGAGGTGCCGGTAGCTCAGTGGTTAGGCTGGGCGTGATATTAATTAGTATGTATGATAATTTGTAAAACATGTCACAACAAGAAAAGTCACAGATCAAAGGGCACCAGTTTGTGTAGAATCGAAAATATCAAGATCTAGTCACACACACATCGGAGTATTCCACAACAAAGTTTAAAACAAACAAAAAACTAGCTTACCTTACGTCGCATAAACCATATGAATCGGCAAATCAAAATAAAATGACATGACAAAAGACCCGCGGATAGGCCATCAACGTCATTTACTCTAAATCTACTTCACGTTAATTCTTATCAGTAAAGTTGTAGATCCTAAAAAAAACTAGCAAAACAATCAAACAGTAATATCACTCCTAAATTATTTACTTTAAAAGCTCTCATCAAAATCATTAACAGTAAATAAACGTCCTCGCTGCAAGGTTGTGTAATTAAAAACTACTACTAGTAAATTAGCAACATGAACGTAACAAAAATATTTTACCTTCTAACTTTATATGATTCTCAAATAATGTTAATACTGAGACGAAAATCACACATAATCTTACATGCAATAACGAATTAATACGCTTAAATTTTACTAAGACTATGTATTATGATAATATAACAAAAATCATAGTACCTCTACAGATGTTTTAAAGTTACAAGCAAATGAATTCACTTCCTAAAGGAGGTAAAGCACTACCTTTCGTTCGTAAAATTTTAAATATTAAATGTGAACGTCGGGATGAAGCTTGCAAGATTCGGAATTTTTAAAATCAAATAACCTTAATTTTAATTGCCACCTTATTGTTATAATGACACCGTAGGAAATATAAGTTTTACATACAAAAACGCTTGAATCCGCTTCGGTAAAATTATACCAATCGCTGAATGGCGCTTCTACGTTACACAATAAGAGAAAGTGTGTTTATCCGCTTAATCAAGTACAGAATAAAATTTTATTAAAATCACCAAAAATAAGCAGAAAAGTAATTACCTCGATTTGCAAAAAAAATCAGTCTGTTTTCCTCTATGGCTTACAGCAAATTATCGTGCAATAGACCATCCGTAAATGATTGGAAAATAACCAGGAACTTTCAATTTATTTTTACAGACACGGCATAGTAGGACTCGACAATTTTTCTAACGTCAGCTTCAACTAAATGATTCTTTAACTTACGTTCGCAAATTTAACAACGAAATTAGTTGAACCAGGACCAGGTAGTCTAATTACTGCTTCGCCGGAGTTTACTTTCACAAACATTAATTGATTTACACTTTGTACTTTATATAGCCAAATTTTGTTGTATCAATATATTTACAGCAACATTTTGTTTATCTGAATAAGCTGTGCGTGAATTGTATTATAAAACAAGAGAAACCGAAGCAGCTTTCTCGGCGCAAAATAAATTTACCAAAACAGAATGGCACAATCCACTTAAGCTCGATATTATGCCTTGGAGAAAAATATTTCAAGCCCACATTTGACACAGAAAACCCTCCGATCGCTAGAACTAAAAATGCGACATCCTGTTTCGACATACTCAGCCCTGTTCCTCAAGTAAACCATCTATGCGCTTTCCATTAACAATTTTAACCGAAGAACTGGTCAATCATAAGATACAAAGAATTACTCAACGCGTGGCAGATTTAAGTACGATAGGGAAAAATAAACATCGAAATTACGAGCATTTATTTTCATAACAATCTATGATAACCAATTTAACTTCCAACCCAGACTACTCCTTTCAACGCAATAAAACACAAATTTAAATACAATTTACGTAAAGCTACATTTATGGTAATTCAACAATACGATATCCAAATACATGACTATTTGTAAACGAAATCAATTCTACTTCAATTTCATCCTTACGTGAAAACGCAACGGATTAATATCATACACGCACCACGCACACTCGAACGTGCACGCTGGCATAGACTCATGCACATCCATGCAAGCACACGCACACGCACACGTGCACGCACACGCACAGGCGAGCGAACGTGCACGCGTACACAGAGATGTACTCACGTACAAGACGCCCAAGCACATGCACACCCACACGCAAACGCACATGCACGCGCATACGCAAACGGACGCGCAAAGACACACGCACACACACACATACACACACGCGCGCGCCCACACACACACACACACACACACACAGACACACACACACACACACACACACACGCTCACACACACACACACACACACACACACACACACAGACACAGACACACATACACACGGATACACGAACTCTCGTACACACGGACACACGGACACATGGATATGTGGACACATGTACACAGACATACGTACACACGGACACACGGACACATAGACACTCAGACACACAGACTCACGGATATACGGACACACGGACACACGGACATTCGGACACACAAGCAAACAGACACAAAGACACACACGCCCAGCGACACAGGCACACTGACACACAGACACACAGACACACAGACACACAGACACACAGACACACAGACACACAGACACATAGACACACAGACACACAGACACACAGACACACAGACACACAGACACACAGACACACAGACACACAGACACACAGACACACAGACACACTGACACACAGACATACAGACACACAGGCACACAGACACACAGACAGACATACAGACACACAGACACACAGACACACAGATACACAGATACACAGACACACAGACACACAGACACACAGACACACAGACACACAGACACAGAGACACATAGACACACAGACATACAGAGACACAGACACACAGACACACAGACACACAGACACACAGACACACAGACACACAGACACACAGACACACAGACACACAGACACACAGACACACAGACACACAGACACACAGACACACAGACACACAGACACACAGACACACAGACACACAGACACACAGACACACAGACACACAGACACACAGACACACAGACACACAGACACACAGACACACAGACACACAGACACACAGACACACAGACACACAGACACACAGACACACAGACACACAGACACACAGACACACAGACACACAGACACACAGACACACAGACACACAGACACACAGACACACAGACACTCAGACACACAGGCACACATACTCACGCACACAGACATACCGACACACGGACGCATGGACACAAAGACACAGACTCATGGACACGCGGACACATACACGGGCATACGGACATTTGCACACGCAGACACACAGGCACACAGACCCACTTGTAAACGGGCGCTCAAACGCTTACTTTCAATGTTGATTGATTTGCAACGCTCATTACAATGGAAATAATGTCCAATGTACAAAATTTATTTATAACAACAAAAATATTAACACTGATGTAATACGAGCAAATAATATAACGTAGACTTAAAGCCAGAAAGGTATAGATACTAGGTCATGTTTACCATCAAGCAAAGCCTTGACTTCTCAAAATACGAGCATAAACATCAAAACGTTTGGCAACACTGGGTATGAACATTAATAATCATAAGGGCTAAAGGCCACATAAGTGAAAAACCCGTAAGTTAAATGAGAATTTAAGGGATATCACTTCAGTACATACACGTGTGGCTTATTCAAATTAGTCACCTGTTAATAAACAACTAGCTATTACCTGCGAGATATTTGGAAGCAATAAAAATGTAATCCCTACCACTTACGGGATCTGTGCATTCCCCAGTTAGTCAAGCTTGTTGCTCATCAAGTAGCAGTAGACACATCGACGAACGCTACTACGTTGTGGATCTGCCCACTATGTCGTATAAGGTATAAGATCAGCAAGTTCAAAAACGGACCATGAGTACAATAATGCAAGAAAAAGTAAAACGAACAGAACGTTATAAGGAAATTAAACAATTCCAAAAGGAAATAAAGAAAATAATCTGTAACAGATGCTAAGGTTTAACATACTCATTATCCCTTTTGGGAAATTATGTTTTTAGCGGTTAACTGTAGTTACTAACTAAATTTGCGAATCAAATTGCACAACCTGAAATATGATGTGATTATAGCCGAAATTAATTAACCTCCCAATCGGTTGGGAATTGGAAAGACCGTTGATTAAGAAGAACAAAATCTCTTTCTTTCTGCAATTGGTCTCCAAAATCTCAAGTTTCGGGTCAAATTTTACATATCGGTATACAATTTAACACATGTATAATAACTTCTCACGTATCTAAGGAATATGATGTAGTGAAACGTAGTCAAATATTTGGTCCTTTATGTGAGAACTAAATGTAACGCTCATCAGATGGACTAAAATTACTTGTATCATCCAACTGCAAAGCAGTTTTCGATCGCTTCCATAATAACAGAAGTTGAGGTCTTGATTGGTGAAATGGTAGGGAGTGGGAATGTCGTTGGAAGTGCTGTAGCAACTGGGCAGAATAAATCTTTGAGCAAAAGTGGAAAATGGTTTGAAGTGATCGTTGTGCTTATAAAGCACTTTCGATCGAGATAGTAGAAAATTAATTCTGAAAAGACGATGTAATCAGTTCTTAAGGTACCGAACTGTTTAAAAATCGTAGGTTCTGTGGTGGTCATCAGCAAAAGTGGCGTAAGGCCGATGAAAACCTAATTCTGTCGCCATGCTTGTCAAGTCACTAAATTGTGCATGGCGAGCATTAAAGTCACCAAGGATACTAGGCTAGGCTCGATGTCTAATTTAGAAGATCTAGTGAAAAGGAATTGGGGCTTGGTAGGGAGTAATATGAAAAAAAAAATATGTAGGGAAGTTCACCGTCACAGTACAACATTGGAGGTACAATAGGTGAGGAGGTAATTGAATGCGGGTGAATGGAACACTATTATTCACTGTTAAGGCGTTACCACGAAGCCCGTCATGTATACTGTTCTGTTCTGGGAGTGCTAGTGGTAGAAGTTCAGTTGCCGTGTGTCAGTTAACTTAGGTTCTTTATTGTGGTTGTGAAGTAGGTAAGTATTTAGGTAAGAAACGTTTCCGACGGATGGTGTTATAATGTCTATGACTGTATGTTTAAGAATTGGTTACCCGGATAATGGAAACCACCGTACCGGTGCCTCTTACGCTGGTCAACGTTTGGCCCTGAAAAATGGAACGGGACGTAGTGTTAAGGATCCCATTAATCCTATTACACTGAAGGGGGGCATGTTTGATTGTCAGTGGTTTGTGATGTGGTATATTTGAAGTTGAATTCTGATTCATACAATAAGTAAATTTTACTTAATTTTAATTAAAACTGGAAACACACGTGCTAAGTAAAAATGTTCTTATTAAAAGAAAATAACAGTTACAAAATGGAAATGCAGAAATAAATGTCATTTAACATTTCTGTGCAATTCAGGTGCACAAGAGGGCAGTGCTGTAAATATATTTGGTAACAATAAACATAATACTTTGACGACTACCTGTACGGTTGCCAATGTTCGATTTCAAGGAATGAAAAAGTAATTGAAAAGGAGAATATGATTCGAATAGGTTTACAAATAGCACGATTTTGCGGATGTTTAATTCAACGACAAAAGGTGCATTGGATAACTGTTTGGCGAATATGAGACCAACTCTTCTTTCCACAGAGCTGCAATAAAATAATTTCTCTTAGGAAAGATTAAGTTGAAAGGCTTTCATTTTTTCATCAATCAATCAACAGTAAATGTCTTTTCAATTTTTGAAAAATACAAAGGGTCTTCATTCCCGCCAACAAATACGTAAAAGAAGGATGGAATAGTTGAATGGTTAGTCTTAATAAACGTAACAACACAGCAAAACCTATCAAAGTAAGCATTCTCGACTGTTGTGGGCTAACACGGGAAAAATTATGTCATATATAGGATTAACAAAGTTGTTTATACAGGATAGTCACTATGGGAGTATTACCACCTTATCACCGTGAGCCAAATATAATAGATCTAATGTACGCCAAGTTAAAACGAGAAGTTGCGCCAAAACAGCACTTCTAAATTATGTGATGTTCGTAACCTGTAAATTAGTAGGGGAGGCCGAGATATTTGGCGCAGGGGTAAATTGGCGCACTGCTATTTTCGATTACAGCAAGGATCTAACAACATTGGAGTAACCGATGATTTTAATGTACGTGACAAAAGACACACTTATAGAACGTTTCAGTCTTCTTAGCGGAGTGGTGCGGTGTGGGCGTACCCGGTACGTAAATTTTTACATTATTGGTCAATTTGTTGTTTTGAGCGTCCTGGATCGAAAATGGCTTATCAGTCGAAGACTTGTTTACTACATTTATGAAACGACACAAAACGCTTTCCATCTGAATCTCCGGAACCACCAGCTTCGCAAGAGCGTCGAGTTTCAATACAGCAAATGGAAAATCTTACCCAAATCTGCAATCCGAATTAAAGCGTTCGCAATCTGGACCAGAAGACATCTTTAACATGAATGAAGTAGGAACCATGACTGTGTAAACCCCCATAACATTGTGTATGACTCAAGCAAATCAGAAGGATTGCTTCGCAAGAACGAGGAAAGTTGGTTACGCTAGCAATGGCTGTTTCGGCTATCGGAAACAGCATTCTTCTTTAAGACGCACGTGATTTAAAACGGTCCCTTTGTAGTGTGGGAAACGTTAATCCTTCTGGATGGATGAAAGCAGAACATCAAATCAACAACCAGTGTGGTTGATTTTAGATAATCACGATGCCCAACCGTTCTTTCACTTCGACCACACTGTTAACATAAGTTACAGCCGTTGGATTCCTCTGTCTATGAACCTCTAAAAAATATGTGAACTCTGCTTATCATTCCTAGATAAGAAATCGCCCAAGAATTACCATATTGATTTACGATGTACCAACAATTTTAAAAACTGCTTACTTTTGGCAACTACACCAAACAATATACGGCGGGCTTGGAAGTTCCAGGAATTTATCCTTTTAATCGGGATACCTCGATGAGGTCTAACCTCAATAAGCTAACTTGGTTGATGCTCAAAAAGAAAAACGATCCGAATGTTACCCAACCTACAGATAATGAAATGCAAGTTTAAGTTTAGCATATGTTTATTGTCAAAATTAAAATTATTTCACTCTCCCATTCTCAGAGTGGTGAAAATTGGCGCAAGGACTTAATTTTTCTTATTTTCAAAAAAAATCATGAGTTACAAAGAAATGATGTATTTCGTATGTACAGGGCTAAAACTACAATATTTTTTGATTTTCGTAGTATAAACCACAAAGAAATTAAAATGAAAATACTGAGAATTGCGCCAACCAGTCCCGGTCTCCCTCACCTTCCACAGAACACGTTCTATAGGTGTAACACAATATACGGGAAATGCTAACAATGTAACTTATTTATTTCGACAATTTCTAGAGTTATACTCAGGATTTTATGAAACTTGACATTTGTCATAATCATGGTTGTAAAAATAATGGTTGTAAAATAAATAGTTATTTTCGTTATCACTTCTACGTCAACAATTTCACAAACAAAGTGACTTATTTGAGAAAACTATTACGCTGATATTCGTATAAATTAAAATTTCAGGTTAATCATTAAATACAAATCGGTGCATTTTTTATTTTTCCTGATTGCAGTGTATAAAACCTCAAAATAGATAAGTTGTGGTAATGACAACAAATAAAGCATTCAAGATTAGATAAATTATTCTATTATGTGTGCTCATTTAGATTTCCAGTAATTATCGATAACAATTTTTCAATTATAAGCGTACGTGTAAATCTGTGAAGTTTATTAACGAATGTGAAATCTAAATCATTGTCTCTGTTGTTTGTTCCAATAAGAAAGATTAAAATTAAAGACTTTGCTAACGATATAATTTCTAATTTTTAAAAAGCAAATAACTCCATTTGTTAGTCCCTTAACGCTTATTATTAATTATCTTTAAATATAGAATATTTCCAGAAAGTCTAAAACTTGAACGGTTATACCTTTGTTTAGAAAGGCGATCCAGAGCGTTTGATAACTATAGACGAATAAGTTTACTGCCATATTTTTGAAAAATTATGTGCAATAGATTTATCACATTTTTTAAATAGAAGATATTCAATAATAGCAAACGTTGATTTGTTTGAACGTATACGTCTGTACTACTGTTTTGATTTTCTAAAAAGAAATCAACATTAACGTTGGACAAGAAAATTTTATTGTTTAAAAGGAATAACTATTTCTAAAGCGTAGCTCGTGAACCATACTTTTAAATTAAATATTTCAAAAGTCAAAATGCAGGTTTACCGTGTTTAAAAAGGATCCAGACAGATGATAACATAGAGAAAATTTACTGATACTTTAAAAATGTGCAATAATGTCATTTTTTAAATAGAAGATATTCAATAATAACCAACGGTTGCATTGAACGTAAAAGCATAGATACTACTGTTTTGATTTTGTTAATGAAATCTCTATTACGTTGGACAAAAACTTTGGGTGTCTTTCTGGACTTATCTAAAGCGTATGACTGCGTGAACCATGACATTTTGTTAAATAAACTACAAAAATACGGAGTTAGAAGTACGTCGCTTAATTTAGTTAAGTCATTGTTAAAAAACGAACACAACAAGTTAAACTGTTAAGAGACGGCAAGACCCATTATTCGAAAGCTATCGGACTTGAACGGGTATTTCTCAACGCAGTAGCATCGGGCCCTTACTTTTTGTGTTTATTTAAACGATGTATCCGATGTAGTTGGTTACGGAGGGCATACCTTAATAAATTATGCAGACACCTCTTTAGTTATTAGAGCAGAGGAATGCATTAGCTTGCAGAATGAGACACAGTAAATAGTTACAGGGATTGAAAGCTGAATGAATAAAAATGAATTAGATTTAAGTACAGATAAATCTCAATATGTTTGTTTTAAAAACACCAATCAAATTCGTTTAACATATACCTTCCAGAAAGTCCCCAAAAATTGTCGATTTGCGCAAAATTTTTGGGAATTATCACTGATGAATATTTAGACTGGTCTATCATGTTGATGAATTAGTACATAAATTAACAATCTCTGTTACAGTATCAGAGTAGTTAAACGCATAGTAAAGCACGTCGTACTTAGGCCGATTTACCATGCAGCTTTTGTCGCAAGATTGCGTTTTGGTATTAATATTCAAAGGTAATAAAAAACTTACTAAGTGGTAGTTCGTATTACACATAGGTCGCTCCTCTTATACTTTATAGGAGTAGAAAAAACCATAGTACAGGGCTCGGTTGGTAATGCCTATTACGCACTAGACATGCGTTCGCTCTTGCGTAATAGGCCACTAAATAAAATTGAAACGTTCAAAGCTGTATGGTTTACAAAAACCGCACGCACGTAAAGTATTTTTATCTATCAAAAAATCACTAATTCGAAATAGAGTTGATAGATATAATAAAATCGTTGCGGTACTTACTATACCTTAACCTATCTGTGAACAATATTTACCTATTCTTAAAAACTAAAAATTAGCGCCAAATAGTTTGGTTGCTAAATTTAGTGATATTTTATATTGTGAATCAGCCTTATAGTTACTCCTCCTAGTTAAAAAATTAAGCAGCATTACTTATTATGTAAAATGAGTAAGGGTCAGCCGGTTAGGGCCAACTGGGCAATGTTAATACTCCATAAAATTATGAGGGATTGGACAGGTCAACTGGGCAAAACTGATAAAATTAGACGAGCCATTTCCCAAAACAACACACCAGCTCGCGTGATTGCTGAACCTAGGATACTTGTGTGCGTTATCTATAGAAACAAGTTTAGTTACATTAGTTTTGTATATCTACTCTAGATTAGATAAACAAAACTACTGTAACTAACAGAATTAGATTAGATAAACAAAACTACTGTAACCTAACAAAGGTAAATTAGATAGAAACTACTTTAATCAAAAAAAATTGCATGTGCCGGGATTCGAACCCGCATCTACCACGTGGCAGGTTGCGACTGCTACCTATAACCCACCAGCGCTCTTGCACCCTTGCACTGAAAGTGATATTTAAACCTTTAATAAAAATTCCTATTTGTGTAGCTAAGGCATGGTCAACTTCCACCAATAGGATTTCATAGCACCATAAGTCTACTAGGTTTAGAAATCACGCCGCCAACTCGGAAAAGCAAATAAATTGAATAAATCGCTAATCCTCTGTAGGTAAGGTAAGATGGGATTTCACGTTAAATGGTGCCTTGGTAACGAAACACTTATATCATCGATTTTGTTTAAACTAAAAATATCTAAGTACCTATATAATAAAGCACACATTTCATAAAAATTTAGTTTACAATATTTCTCATCCGTAATTCAATTTATAACATTAGTTTCTAGAATTTCTATTTCTAAATATGAGTGTATGATCACGTTCAGAGTACCGACAAACAATGCCGCTTTTGCAAATTCCCACGAAGGAGAAGTAATAATAAACAGTAAACTCGGTTAGTGCAAAAGGTCTCTTATGAAAATCGTTTCTTAATATACTATTTTGAAATCAATCAAATTTGACTTGATTTTGGAGATATGAGTTGAGTACAACAATTAGTATTTTACCATTCATCTTCCTGTTTTGTGTGTCATTTACAATTTTATGCTTATTTTAAGATATCAATTATGGATTAGTTAAAAGTTTAATCCTCATTTTACATTCTGGTAAAATACACAATTTTATTCTTAGCGGTTAAATTATTCATTGATATAATAATGATCTTGTTACCTACAATACTTATGCAGAATCTTTCAGAGAAATAGTTACAAATATTTTCAATTCAAATGATTACAAACATACTGAAAGCTTAATAGTTTATTCATTTCTGGTTTACTTTAAGATCGTACAGTTGAGTAATTAATTGTGGATTTATTTATTATTTCCACTATTTTCGAGAGATGTTGAACGTCCATGCTAGGCTGCTCTCGTTTTATCAAATATATTACGATCTTGAAAACGTTATCATTTAGTTATACAAATAAATGTTGCTTTGATTAACAAAAAAAATTAATTAAAAGGAAAACTAGGTTAGTTTGGTATTTAATGTGTTTACACCTGTCCCATGCATTGTCATTTCTTTTGTATTTTAGATTTTTGTCAATGTGCCGACAGAAAAGAAGGTTCTTTACCTAGACCGCCTACAATCAATTAAGGGGACAATGTAAAATATTCCGGGTTCGTGTATCGTCAGGATTTTATGGTTTAAGCACCCTTAAAGTAGTGTCAATTCCGCCAATTTTTATGAGATGCATATTTATTAGTATGTTTTTGGACTGTATTACTAAAATATGCGATTTTAAAGGTAATTAAGACAAAGAAATAAGATCGTTATATGAATCCCCATTAACTGCTCAATTGGACAATGCAATTTTCAAATTTAGTGAGGAGGTAGGAAATTAACTCGAAGGAACATTAATTGAAATGAGGTCGTCTTAGATTTAAAGCTTGATAAACGTATGGTTGGTTGTGAAATTATGTTGATACCATATTTATTTTAATGCAAAACATTAATAAAGAAGTACTTGGGAGCGGCTGTATTTTATGTTATTTATAATTATTAGTTTTATGAAATTTAAAGCAATGCGAATGCACAATCCCGTGACCTCTCGACATTTAATTGAAGAATGATATAGGTTATAAACACTGTACTTAGAAATTACGCACGAAATGGGAAATGGGAACATTTTAAGTAAAGTTTTGGACGCTCGAAAGGGGAACGAACGAAACGGGAAAATACCGTCCACACTACCTAAGAAAATTATTTTGCAGGATTGTTGTATTATGGTTTTTACGCAAATATGTTTAATGAATTGAGTTGAGGTCGAAAGAGTAGTCCTTAACCTCGAGAAAATGCATCAAATGGGCAATGTATCACTTAAGTAAGCAAGGTGCAGCTAAATTAATGACTGATACGTCAATTACACGATGAAACTTACAGAGTTACATTACTTAGTAAACTTTTATTAACACTGTGTGCGCAGAAATGGATCCATCCACTCCACCATGAAGGAATGAAACCAAATCTATTGCTTTGTAAATGAAAATGAAATACTAAGTGTTTGTTGTTTATTCATCATTCCTGAACTTCTGACTTGTTCGTTTTATCTTCATAATGCACCTACATCAACGTTTTTCAATATTAATCAAATTTGAGAACTATGTGTTGTTTTTGTGTTAAGTTTTCGGCGAAATACATTGTTTTCATTAGTAAGATTTACTAATGATCAAGTATTGTACATCTGTCTCTACAAGGTAATTTCAACTGATACGAAGGGAAACTTGTACACCAAGTACAAGAATGGTTCAAGATATAAGGCTGTAGTAATATCAAAGAGCGGTAAGTGATTTTATTTTTAATTTGATGTAAGCTTTATGCCCGCATTTTAGTAACTTTCATCCTATTTACAAAGTATTCGCTTTTATTTTTCAAAGCCAATTTGAATATTAAAATGTAGCATTTAGTATATGATTTTCTGTTTGCCTAAACACTTTTAACCGGAACACATAGGTTTTAAACCCTTCAACAAATCAAATTACCTATTTAATATATATGAAGAATGATAACGTGTTACATTTAGTAACAGTTAATAGTTAAAACTGCTTTGTAGTTTTAAATAATTAAAACAAGGGATTATAATAATAACTACTAATACACCATTTCTACTTCAGCTATAATTTTGATTTTGATTGCCATGTAGTAAAATAATAATTGTTATTATTAGTACTAATGAACTGCTTGTCAATCAATAATAATCCATTTTCCTTAATTACAAGTAAATTATTTGTAATTTTAATTGATTTTGTTGGATTCCCGATTTATTAATTAACTACTAGTATTATTAAGTAGGTCAATTTAATAATGATTTTATTGTTTATTAAACATAATTAATGAAATATAAGGAAACTTAAAGCAACTTAATTTGACAATGGAATTCACAGAGCTGCGCCTCATGCAAGAAAATTTTAGGCGCCCACTTCCTCTATAAGTAGTTTTTTGCTCGTTTTTGTGACTTTAATGATCGGTGTACGGTATACAAAATAAATCAAGTGAATCCAGATATGGCGACCATTCAATTGGTCCACTACGACCAATCCATTTTCTGCATAATTAATCTAAATACTGACGGACGGTAAGAGCGTAATGAGGTGGTACACCATTTTGGAGAAATCTAAGTTCGCTTTGAACACTTCATGTCAAAAATGTTTAAAATAAACATTTTCTTATAACGATAGAAAAAAATAAAGTTCATTGAATTTTTATAATTTTGCATTATTGTTTGAAAATTGTTTTTTAATAATCCGCTAATCTAAGGTGGTAACTAGGAATTTAAAGACCTTTTAAATGAGGTATCACTTGAGGGGCCGGACAGTTCGACCACGAGCCGGTTATCTCTATAATTACATCGTTCAGTTCGACTACGACGGCTCCTCCATCGAATTAAGGTGCTAATTAACTCTTTCTAAGAATCAAAACAATCACTATGTACCTTATTAGGTATGATTAAAGTAAATTATAAAACTAGAGCAGATGTTACCATAAAAGCAAAGCTGTACAATGATTTGAAGAAGTTAAAAATTAGAATAGTTTGTTTTTATGATTAAAATGTTTAGTATCTGTAGAAAAGTTAATAAAACAAGTTACACAATTTATTTAAGGAGTGTGTTTTTAATGACATAGATGACCATATCAACATAAAGACTAAATTTATTATTAAAAACATAGTATTTAATTGAATTCTAATCCAAAGATACGCCGAAACGTTAAAACAATGGTAGCTAGGAAATACTTTTTTACAACCAACCTAAGAAATCGCCATTATTTACCTCATTCCTTTAATGAGAAGTAAACTTTTCTCCCTAGGTGAATAATGATTTCATTTGGCATTAGAAACCAAACCTTATAGGTTAATACTTAATGAATTATGTCATTTCGTTTGTCACTTTTACATTTCGTTTGTCACTTTTACATAGTAAATTAGTATAAGTTATTATAAGGTACAGGTCGTAGGTACAAATCCTACTCGAGGTAAACTTTTATTTATGTATTTAATAAAATTAATAATGTTTTACATAGTGATTGTTAGTTTGAGAAATAACGTCCATTCTACACAATAATATTCAAACGCTAATTCAATCAACAAAAATTTTGTAATTTACTTGGTCAATAGTACGCCGAAACTCAACTCAATCGGAGATCGGAAAGAAGTTGATTTTTTGACCGAATACAATACTTTGAGCCCCCTGGGCGCAGCCACCTGATCTTGAACTCAACTTGTCGTATATTTTTATGCTAAAAGCTTAAGTCCTGAATTTCAAGGTCCTAGCTTTATAAACAAAAATTTTGACCATATTTGGCCAAATTTGGCCGAAAATCACCCCCTGGCCTTATAACTCAACTTGTCGCATATTTGTGTGCATGGTATTATGCCAAAAGCTTAAGTCCAAAATTTCAATGCCCTATATTTATAAACAAAACTTTCGACCATATTTGACCCAATTTAGCCGAAACGCAGCCCCCTAACATTGAAACTGAACTTGTGGCACATTTTTGTGCATGGTATTATGCGAAAAGCTTAAATCAAAAATTTCAAGGCCCTAGCCTTATAAACAAAAATTTCGACCATATTTGGCCAAATTTGGCCGCAAAAGTCAAACCAAAAAACACATATCCGTGTATTGTCATCAAGAATATGCATGTGTGCCAAATTTTAGCCCAATCAGAGATCAGGAAGTTGTTGAACATTCAATTACAAGATTTGAACCGGACAGATAAAGTGAGTTGAATAAAAGCGTTAAAAAATATTACACAAATACTGTACGATTTTAAAATCAACAGTAGCTTTAGCAAAACGATGTCACCGAGAAAGTAATATTTTAAATTCGACAAATACAGCAAAAACAGTATGGCAAGATATTAAAAGACAGTCTGGTAAAACAAAATCTACCTCACAAAACATTTCCTTGCACTGACAAGGTAGCACTATTTCAAAACCAGTCAAAATTGCTAATAAATTTATCAAAATGTTTACAGTTTCAGATGTATTTCCACAAGCGAGTAATTTCAGTTTAACAACACAAACCAATTTTCAAACTTTTTTTCTCTCTCTGACATCCTCAAATGAAGTATTGAATATTCGTAAAATACCATCTCTGTTATTAAAAGGATGGTATTTTTCTTAAGCTCACCATTGAGCGAATTAATAAATAAATCTTTTTTACAAGGGGTAGTACCATCATGCCTAAAAATTACGAACTATACACCAATATCGATATCAAACGTCTTTTTAAAAATTTTGGAAACTATCGTTTGTACACGCTTAAAAGCATATTGTCAAATTTTTTTTTGCTCAACAATAATCGGCATGGATTTAGCAATGTAAATTAACTTGTACTGTTATGTATAATTTGTTAAATTATATTTACTCTTCAATAAATAAAAAATAATTGTGTCTTGTTTTGCGACTTCTCCAAAGCATTCGACCTTGTCAGAAATAATCTTTTGCTCAAAAAGTTAGAACACTACGGCGGAAGAGCAATACCACAAGGATCCATCCTGGACCAATTTTGTTTAATATATTTATTAATTATATCGCAGAACAAGCGCCTGAACTAATAACGCTCTATGCAGATTATACGTTTTAATTATCTTTTGTAACCATAAATGAATTTTATGCTAAGGTTGAAAATTTGTTAATGTACCTGGAATAAGGCTAACCGGTCAAAGCTGATCGTTGAAAATGCTAAATTTGTGATAGGATCACGATTTTCTAGCGATTTACCGTCAAATCTTTGCTGTTGAGTTGAGATGTATGGATGAATTTGTTTTACGTGTGTCGCAACCTTTCAGGATGGTGTGTTTCGAGCTTAATTTTTTTTTTGTTTGTGAATTACTATTCCGTAATTTAAGGAATGAGGTTTGAAATCATCGGTAATTGGCTTCTAAATTTATTGAGTTTTTCGTAATATTGCATTTAAATTTTGAGAGATTGTTTTCCTTATTGTTCCCCGGTTATTGAATGTTGAGTAGCGTTTTATTTGTAAATAGTTGTATATAAGTTTAAATAATGTTATTTCGTTTGATTTCCTTAAAATTTAATAGAAAGTTTTGTAAAATTAAGTAACTTAAAGAAAGAACGTAGATTTAAATGTATTTGATATCATTCGGGCGACATGGAGTCGGTTAATTGCAGTGGTTCAGTTTAATATTGAGTATGTTGGTTTTGAGTCATAAAGATAGAATGTGGGACTAACTGTTTGAACTTAAATGAAAATACCGAGATATTTTTTCACGTTGATTCTGCTGACATTTAGAATTTTGAAAATTATCGAGCCCTCACGTTTGAGAACGAAATTTGTGGGTAGGGGATATCATATCTTCTCCTTCCGTTTCTTAATTGGTGGAACTAGATTAAATGAGATTTTTTGTGAGTGGTGGGATTCGAAAATCCAAGATGGAATTTGGTAATAATTTGGGGGATTCGGCTATTGACAGCGTTACTGGGACGTTTGTTGTTACGGCTTAAGGGGTTGGTTAGAACGTTGATAGATTGGACCTTTTGGTGTTTACCGAACGAACTTTCGTGTTGTGAGGGCAGTTACCTACTTTTTGAAGAAAACCTGTGAAGGGATTTTAAGTGAAATTGTTCAATCACCAAAGGACAAGACCTAGTGCCGATTTCGATTTTACGTAATCAAGTTACCTGGGGATCACCGTCGTGTTATTTTAGTGCTTCTGTGACCTCGTTGGTTTATGTCGCTGTTGCGGATTTATTAAATTAACGTTCTTGGAGTGCCACTTAATTGCCGTGCAGGGCGTGTTGAAGTACAAAGAAACTTTCGCAGAATATTAAAACTAGATTTATATAAATAAAGTTAATAACCTTTTGGGATTGGTAGTGTAAAGAAAACTATTTAAAAGATAAAAGTTATCGAGCAAGTTGAGCGCACAATTCATTATTTTAAAAGAAGTTTTTAACTAACGCAGTAACACTTTACCGAGATTCAATCAAGGAACCGCTGGAAAAAAAAAGAAATAGTCAACATTATCACTCTTCATCTTGTGTCAGACTAGGGAGATTCCGTATCCGTAATAGCAGTAGTTGGTCATCGGGTTCATTTTCGATTGTGGTAACACAGAAGAGGTGCTAACTTAGACATTAAGGTAGTATAACATTGTGTTTTATTGAGTATTTTCAAGAGCTTTTGCGTGTGTGCTTTAAATGATTTTCTTTGTTAACGAAGGTTTGAAAGCGGAGTCGGTTACCTTTTAAATTAAGTTGTTGCTTTGGTTTAATTTTGTAATAATAATTCTGACGCTCCGCCTTCACACTCTTCATTTTTGTATTAAAGGGCAATTGACCCTGAAGTAGTGTGGTTTAATAATCCACGAAATATTTAGGTTAAGCAATTTAGAACGGCGTTACGCAGAATTCTGGCCAGACCTCCCGTCGCCAATTAAGCATTCGTTTTTTTTATACGCATTATCGTATGTTCACATTTATATTATTTTTTTAAATTTATTATAGCTTTGTTTAGGTATCATAAATTTGTTTTAATTCTGTGAAAACCCCTTTTGTGTTACATAAAAGTTTTTTTAAATTGCAAATTTACCGCTAATTTAGGAGCTTAAGTTTTAACGTAACGAAGTTACAGTTTCTTTATTGAGTGATAGCGTTAATGATATTCAGTGTTTTATTCGATTTGTAGTTGACTATGAATTCATGTAGAGTGCATCCATTAAGGGTGATTTTTTGTTTTGTTTTGTTAAGATTATTATATTATGCCTAATTATTTACACTGAGGTGTAGTAACGTAACGTAACATTATTGAGTGATTAACACGCTTTTATTTGTCAGGCGTGTAGTGCTATTTTGAAGCCCTATTTCAGGTGGTTTGCTGAGTTGCTGTCGAGGACACCTGGGATTGATTGCGGGTAGGTAGGCGTATGTTTTTTGTATGTTTAGACACGCTATGTATTCGTAATTTTGGCACGACGTCCCTTATTTTGACTACCAAACATTCTGGCGCCCTTAACCGATCTGATTACGTCTTCATCCCCTACTTTGACTTACGTACGATTTACTATTCTGGATGTGCAAAATTTATCAACATCTTACCCACTCCCATACGCTGACTGGTCGGTGCAAAAAGGCCAATTTTATCTGTAATCCCGTTCTACCACCCGTTTATACCGTTACAAATTTATGACTTTTTATAATTGGTCTCTGTCACTTTCCAAAAAATTTACTATTAAATAATACACCGGCTTCAACTTTTCAGGTTTGCAAGTAGATCGTCGCTATCTTTTCATAGCAACATTAATCAGCTAAATTGTAAACTAAACTCCGCTTGCTATACTATCCGCCACAAAAATATTATTTCCATTAATGTATTAATCCAGACTTAGTTATTTAGAAAAAAAACTAAAAATGAGCCGAATTTTCAAACTCAAATATCTTTGAAACCGTCGCAAATAAAGTTAAAACACAAGAGAAGTAATTGACAGATATTGCTACGAGCTTTAACATAAGCCTATTTTTAAATTTATTTTGCATAATAAATAATAATAAATCAAAATCAATTGAGGGATCGCATCGCAGAAGGTGCAGAGGTATTTAGATTGAAACCGAATATTTTCCAAAATATTCGGTTTTCACTTATAAAAAGAACCAGAAGGTGGACACATCGAATATTTAATTTAATTATTTGCATCCAACTTCGTATTATAATTATTAACACAATTGATTGTTTTAAGTTATTATTATGAATTTATTCTGATTAATAAAATAAAATAAAATTGTTAAAAAAATCGCAACACCTAGTTGAATAACTAAAAGTATGTCATAAAGGAAGCATCAAATCAAAAGTTTACAAGAGCCAAAAAAGTTAGATAGATCATCAAACTACTACAAAAAATGGTTCATAGGCGTTCGTCTGAAAAAAATGGGGGGTTAAAGGTTACCACACCCCTCTTATTTTTCTATTAGTTCTTTGAATTTTTTACTTAAAATCATACAGAAGGTGCACTTAGAAAAGAGTAAGATTTGTACCAAATTTGAAAACGATATCTTAAAACACACCAGAGATAATAAAAAAATACACTTTTAAAAAGAGAAGTTTGACACCCTGTATATCGAAAAGGAAGCGTTCAAATGAAAAGTGACATAAGAAACGTCCCCTTATTTCGTCCCAAAGAATATGTGGTTAACGGATTGGCCTACTTTTTTGTAACACCCTGTATAAGAACCGCCACAATGTTTCTAAGCAAGCTGATACTAATGATCACAAAACAATATTTGCCAATAATTTTCATACGGGTTGAGTTTTTTTCTCATTATTTGTATGGGGACTTCGGAAACCATAAGAGTTACACATTTGCTTAAACGGGGAAGGATTTGCTTCCTTACAAGACTAATGCAGATACGCTTTTGTTGATTTAAGAAAATGCACGACTTACTAGATATTTGTGAAAAAGTAAAATTCTCCAAAATTGTTCCAGTACTTCAATTCGTTTATTTCTAAAGATAGGTAAAAATTGTTTAAATACAATTTGTAGCTAATTTTGTGGCGAATAACGTCACGGTACTAGTTTTTTAATTATGCTTAGCATTTTGAAGTTATAAAACAAAGTTGAATTTTCTTAATGGAAACCATAGTTGGCTGAAATGAGCCAGAAAAATTAGCAAGACGAATACATTTTTATTATTGTAAAATTATGCTGATAATAATTCATAAAAGAATTTATTCCATTTCAGAATCCAGGTGTGTTAACAAACGTCACATTTGCGAGTAGAAGAGAGGCACCATGCGCCATCTTGGATTTTGATGTCACAAAGTTGCCCCACGTGGGAGCCCACATTTTCCACCCTACAGTTTCTTTCCGGAGGCTTTTTTCAACCCCTTGATGGAATTTTCATCTCTAATTAAAGCCTTTTTCGTTTTAACTCGCTTACTTGAGGGGGCGTATTTTTCACCCTTATTTTATGGTTTCTTTTCGGTGGTCATTTTCAGTCCTTGATGGAAATTTTAACCCTGATTATTTTTGTTTCTATTAAGAGCCCTTTTGGTGGGGAGCCCCTGGAGGTTAGGCAATTGTGCGTATTCTTTTAATTCCTTTCTACGAAATTTTATTTATACATTGGGGTTGTATTCTAATAAGGAGGCCTAATGCTATAATGTAAGACAGGTGTATGAACTTGTGTTAGGGTTTGATCTTGCGTGGGGGAATTTGAATGACAGTAAACTTTAATTATAGAACACTTATTTTTATTGTAAATATCATAATTAAAAAAGCCTCAGTGTGTTATAAAAAAAAAATACCGACATTCATATTATTCTCTAATTAAACAAAAATTTGTTATTAAGTTAATTAATTACATAACAATTATTACAATATTGTTTGCTAAACGAATATTAAAACTGATTGTCTTACCAGCATTGATTGCATTAAAATATGTTTAATATCCATCCGCTCGTTAAATTGTTGTATATTGTACACCTTAATATTATTAAAGAAACTTGTTGCCTATAGCTTAGATGTTTTTCATAACTGTAATTAAAAATATGTACAAGTAAATAAAATAAATGAAAGGTTAACAGCACACTTACCAGCTCTGTATTGAAAGAATATTTTTGAGGGACTGATTCACGAGTGATAGCCACTGCTTTGTTACTCGTCTAATCGAACTAAAGCACTTTCTATGTTTTATGTTTATGAATAGTTGATATACAACTAGCTATTGGTTTCCCCATAATTAATTTTTAGAGTGTAAATATACAACTCGTATTTACCTTTCCCTTAAAGTAATTAATAACAAAGCGGTTTGAACAAAATATGATTTGTTGTCCATACATACATACACACAAATTGTTTTTTATAAAAACCGCATTAAAAGTTTGGAATGTAATAATTATATGTTTTAAATTCCACATCAACAATGTGTAGTTAGAAACCACTGTTCATGTTTACTTTTAGCTAATTACTGTGTAATTAATAAACCTGTTAATTTTAATAATCTATCAACCGAGTAAGCTTTATAACACACATGCTGAATTAAGAAGAAAGAAAAACAATAGGCTCATCTGATATTAGGCAACTCTTAATTAAAAAGGTAAGGTACTAAAAAATCTCTTTATTTATCAGAATAGAATGGTTGGGTAACAGGCGTTAAACAATAATTTAATTATCTCGTCATTTACAATTAAACATGTACTAAAAATGTTTTTTACAAAATCAATCATTGATAAACTATTTAATCTACAATATAGAAACGTTAACGTATAAAGACCACACACATCCGAATGGTAATCCTGCAGCATTGTTTTATTGTAACGGAACCATCTAGAATTCTTCTCTAGGAAACGTAAATGATACCCTTGAGGTGCTCGTCCAAGGGAATCAAAATACTCTCCGTTACCATTATCATCAATGTAGATAGCGGTCCAATGCTGACCTGGTTTGTCTGCAGGATCCGTGTTTACAATAATTGCACACGGTTTAGGTGCGTGCCTCGGTAGTTGATTAGAAGCACATACAAGCCGAAACACATTCCTCTTGTGGCTGGGGACCGATTTCAAACATTTAAACACTTGTAACGCATACATCCTTGGAATTGGTATGCACCTAGGATTTATTATGAACAGGTTGCATAATTATCCTCTGTCATGGAAATTGTATTCTAATAAAGGACAAAGACATGTAAAGATAATGAGAAGTGCTTTATAATAAAAGATTTTATTTGATTAATTTAACCTGTTAACATGTGTCAAGATTATTTTTATTTTATGCAAGCGGTCGGCCTTGGATTTTTTTTTAAGTTAACATTTATCATCATTATAATATGGGGTATAATGCTAACTTGTAAGACAGATGTAGGCCTTATCAACTTACTTTCAGGCCCTCGCCCCTCAACCAAAAGTTTCAATTTGTTTGTGACGCCATCTATGAGGGAAATCTGAAATTGTATTATAATAATAAGGAAGCCTAATGCTAACTTATAAGACAGACGTAAGCCTTCGCAACTTACTTCTGTGTAGCATCAGTAATTTTTTTTTATAAGTCACTGAGGCTTTTTTAAGTATGATATTTACAATAAAAATAAGTATTCTATAATTAAATTTTACTGCCATCGAAATTCTCCCACGCAAGATCAAACCCTAACACAAGTTCATACACCTGTCTTACAATACAGCAATAAGGCGTCCTTATTAGAATAAATTCAAATTTTACTTCAAGGGTCACGGGCCTAAGTCACAGCCTTACAAGATAGCAGTAGGTCTCCTTATTAGAATACAACCCCAATGTATAAATAAAATTTCGTAAGTTTACGATTTGTAGATAGGAATTAAAAGAATACGCACAATTGCCTAACCTCCAGGGGCTCCCCACCAAAAGGGCTCTTAATAGAAACAAGAATAATCAGGGTTGAAATTCCCGTTAAGGCCTGAAAATGGCCACCGAAAAAAAACCATAAAATAAGGGTAAAAGATATGCCCCCTCAAGTAAGCGAGTAAAAACAAAAATCCATGATTGTTGCAGAAGGAGCTCGGAAAGCTTTGAGGGAGGGAATGAAGTACGTGGCTTTTTCATCCTATAATTCGACACTTCTTTTTCTTCGCCTGTAGATTACTTCTCTGTAAGCATTCCTCTGCAGTATTACCACACCAGCGTTCCTACATTTCTTTTAAGAATCCTCTCTATTCGAGATGATGTAAAATCCTGACCCGCAATTTTCTACACAAATTGAACATATTATTCAAGTATTTCAATATTTCAAAGTCCTCCTTTTCAAATTATAAACACAAATAGTTGAAATACCTGTCAATTCCTGTCACCGCAATCCTTTCAAAAAATTAATCGAACGTACAAGAGGAACTAGCAACCTATACTGGGTGTGGGCTATTTGCTGAGTAATGCTGGCGGCAGCCTAAACATAATATCGAGCTCCTTCGCTAGAAATGGGCTTAAAGCCACGTTTGGGGAGTTCAACTATTACGAATACCTCTGACCCTCTAGGTTAAAACCTGGTTCAACCAGTCCTACGTATTTATAGTTGACCGTATCGACTGTAGATATCCAGAACTAAGAATGTTACCTTTGGTCAGCTAAGGAACCCTTGGCTACAAGGGATAATAAAATCAAACCCCCTGTATGGATAATTCCTGACGCATAAGTTCTGCGTGTTTATAGTTGACCGTATTGCCTGTAAACATCTAGAACCAATAACGTTACCTTTAGTCAGCTAAGGCATCCTTGGCTATAAGAGATAACGAAAATAAACCATATATATATATATATATATATATATATATATATATATATCAGTGTTTCTAAATATTATGTACATATGGAAGGGAGTAATTCTTTGACTTATTTCATGACTAAAGTCTATCTGAATATAGACCCGTAAACGCTTCGTTACTGAACTATAGGGTGTTGAAGTTACAGTTCCTACAGTTTTCAAGATATATACTTCAAATTTGGGACATAGGTTACACTGTGGGGCTTATATCATTGGGCATGCCAAATAGTTGTGAGAATCTATATGGGGTTATTTTTTCGGAGGTCGTGCCACTTTCCTTCCACTAAACATTTTTGCGGTGCATCACTGGTAGATTCTAAAATACAAAATAGTTTTTCTGTTTGTTTAGAAACTTTTTGGTTTCTTGTAGTTTTTTAGTATCTGCCACTATCGAAAAAAAACGATTTTCTGTAGCAATGATTTATTAAAATACGTAAAACCTAAATAATGTCCATAACAAAACAACGTTGCAATAGATGTTGAAAGTGACCTCCTCCAATCCTTTCACATGCTTTCGGTCTTCTTCGCATTGATTTACGTACTCTCTGGAACACCCCAGGAGTGTTTCTTACGGTTTCAAATGCATCTACTATTCGATTTCGTGTCATTTACAGTATTCACTGGTCTTTTATTCACTAGAGATTTGAGATGCCCTCATAGGAAGGTCCAGGCTACTACGCTATTTAATTCAGGGGACCTACGGGGTCATGGCTGAGGTCCACCCCGTCCTGTCCACTTGTTCCCATACGCTTCATTTAAACACTCCCTAGCTAAAATAGAAAAATGTGATGCGACCCCATCGTGCAAATACCACATTTCGTTTCTCAGAGGCAAGTTTTCGAGTAATAAAGGCGATTTGTGTTGCAAAAAATGCCTGTATGTGTCACCCGTAAGTCGACCAGGTAAAAACAAGGTGTTTTTTTCTGGTGGGATACTTTTATCACGAAAAAAAATCAGAGGATGTCCGGAGATCTTGGAGGCCAGTTCATGTACCATCACTTGGACTAACCGATTCATCTGTCAGGCAGCCGATTTGAAGTTCAGTTTTAACATTCAGAATGAAGTTTAGGGATGTTTGTTTAATTGGTAAAGCCATTCCGTCATATTGTTTGTCCAACAAAGAAAAAGGTCCGTACACTTTGTTGTAATGATAGTACAAAAACACATTAACTTGTATAAGTGCACGATGTAGTGTGTTTCCGACCCATATTATGACATTTTTCATGTCGTTACCACACAAGTAGTAGTGGCTTCATCACTAAAGCTAAACGTTTTACATAGTTTTAATTTTCCATCAAGGCCTACATGTTCTCACAAAAAATCTTAGAACTTTGTCATTTGGTTTAATGCTTGAACAAGCTGAAGTTTGTAGGAAATTTATACGTTTACGTAAAACTTTCAAACTGTGTGTTATACCAATCTGCTGCATTTAACAGTAGATTTCTGTGGACTACGCATAAAACTTTCCTTACCTGCTCTACAGCGTCATTGCTACTGACGGCCTTCCAGTTGATTTCTTTTACAAATGCACCAATTTCTCAAAATTCAAGTACCACTGGAATAAATGTTGCTAGGAGGATCTTCTTTAAATTTGGTTCTTAAGTGACGTTGCACATTAACTGATTGGTTTGTATAATCAAAACATAAAATGTTACTGTCTTCAAATTCAGCCATTACAAATTGAAACAATTGACTTTAACAAACAGCTGATACGAACTTAAATGAATGTAAACAAAACTTTATGATTAAAAACCTTTGAACTTATTCGTTCATAACAAAACTTATAATAAAATATGATTTTTCTTTCTGGGTTACAAACTAAATGACCTTAAAACAATTTAATCCAGTAATATTTATAATTGAAATCGAACATATTTTAATAACCCTGATATATATATATATATATATATATATATATATATATATATATATATATATATAAAACATTCTTTAAGAACCACTGATAATTAAACCAGAATTAAACACTGTCTATCAACTAGTGAAATAAATCAAAATTGAATTAAACAAGGTTGTCTTTGTAATAAACCGAATGCATTTTCAATAAGGAAATTATTTAAATTATAAACAATCTTTTTATACGTTTTAACATAATTAAAACGTAATAATTTAAACCGTCCCGATCCAATAAACACTAACTGCCTAAACTATCTATTTATATAGATAAATTCAATTAAAATAGTTTATTGACACCAATTAACCACATCTGTTTGCATATTTTACTTATTTATTTAGTAAAACGCAAACAAATTGAATACTAAATGTCTCGACTTCAATCAACGACTATTTCTAGCCTGTACATATAATTTAAGTTTAATTAATGATTTAGTTTTCTTTTCCCATTATCGTGTGTATATAAAGATTATCTCAATAATTTTAGTAAATTTAAGCCGCAATTGTATTGCGCTTGCAACAAGGCCATATGTCTTATTCTGACATTGACCTAGTTTTATAGAAACATTAATTTATATGGTTAACTATAACCAAACCGATTATTAGACATTTAACAATTAATTTTACCAGTCCAAAGTTCTGTATCCTAAAAACAAACTTCAAACAGTGATTTGTATTTATTAATTTATAAAATTGAATGATTTAACATTTATATAGATATCTATTTAATCTGAAACAGCTTATATAAACAAATTTAAAACCTTTATTATATAAAAATTTTCAATATTTGAAATATTAAATTTTGGGTCAAACAAAGGTAATGGGTGAATGTGCCATTTCTATTTAAATAAAGAAAAACAAAAATTACTGTAACCTAACGTAATTAGATTAGATAACAAAACTACAACAACCTAACAAAAGTAGATTAGATAAACAAAGCTACTGTAACCTATGAGAGAAAAAAAAATGTACGAGTCGAGAATTGAATCCGCACTAAATGCGTGGAAGTCGACTCCTACTACTACACCACCAGCGCTTAGCAGTTTGACATTGTAAGTGATATTTAAATCATTTAAAAAATACCTGTTTATATGAGCTACGATGACGTTACACATCGGCACCATCCCCATCCTATGTTCCTTTTTACCGCCTCATAAATTATGATGTACTTACAGAAAAATTATAAAAGTTGAAGCAAAAGGAATTGCAAGCAACCCAATCAGTTCGGCTGTATTAGAGGCTGACGAACCTACAGGGGTTCAAGACCAATTCCAGAATCATTTTGAGTTATTATTATTATTGATCATTGTTTATTTTATATTTAATACCCTTATTTTATATACAGTTAATTTTTACTTTTCCAGAATTGTTTATATTAATTTATTGAGTAGCACAAACACACTTATTTATAAATATATGTATAAAACCTTTGTGTTTACCTTATCAAGGGTTACATTTGTCTAAGAATCCACACCCCCTCACTGTAGCTATCATAACAAAATCCCGATTAGAGAGGATTTAATTAAAATAATACTCAACCTGAAGCATTACATGGCTATGACATATTTTTATACTGCATTTTTTTCTGATTGTAATGATGTGAGGGTTGTGTCACTTATTTTAGTAAAAAAAGCATAACACACTTTTTATAAGAAATTTACAGTAAGTGTTCGAAATGTCCACCACCATTATCGACACACATGCGACACCTTTTCAACACGGAGTTTAGAGCTTTCCTAATTTTAAATCAATTTACTCTGTTAAACGCATTAATAACAGCTTCCTGTATCTAATGCTAGGTTGGTTATGATCGCGCATATACGAGATCTTTTATTACTACAAATACAAAAAAGTCTAAATGTGAAAGATCAAGGGAGCGTGCAGCCCATAAAACAGGACCCTTTCTGCCTATCCCAAGTTTGGAAAAATTTCATCTAAATATCCTTTAACTTGCGCTTGATAGTGGGGTGGGTCACCGTCGTGTTGATACCACTGTTTGTTTGCACGGATTTGTAAATTTAGTTCATCTAGGATATTGTCAAAATTTTCCCCAAGAAATTTCTAACATCGATTTCCAGTTAAACTCTCATACCATATCATAGTTTGTAAAATGTGTTTCGTCGGTCTGTATCAGAAATTTGTTATTTTCATGGCACATATTTATGAACCAGTTAAAAAATTGAATCTTCTTTCCTCATCCCTAAAGTTTGTCCAACTGAATATTTATAAGGATGGTTTTATGTTTTTGAATTTCTCAATACTTGGTTTATTTAAATTAAATTTTTTTGATTAAAACAAAATGAACATTTATCTGAAATTTTCATCAATGTTATCCTATTTCTGGGCTTGAAAACTTAAACTCTTTTGAGTTGTTATAAACTCTTAAATTCTGAATGGTCGAGAACATCAAAATACAATAAAAATCGTTCTGTCGATTAATTGTTTTTTACAAATGATGTAAAATCAATATTTTCTCAAATTTTAACCGTAATTAATTTTCTAAAGCAACTACATGATAAAACCGATAAAATTAACTAACGAACGAACTGTCATAGATGAAGAAATAATTCAGTTGCGTTACTTTTTTTTTATGGCAATATATGATTTTGTTAAACCTAATAATAGAAAAATGTGAATTGTGCTTTTATTTATTAAAAAAATTACAATTACATCATTAAACCCATAATTTTGAGCAGAATTTTTGAGTTACCCTTACTAATTACCACTATTTGGTTTCTTTTAATATCGGCTTCAGGAATGTTTAATGGGTTTGTAGACTTATATAACTGTTAAGCAATTTGTACCCAGGTTTAATACATATATTTAAAACAAATTTCTGGAATTATAATAATAATATAACAAAAAATGATATTCTGGTAAAACAAATTAAGTATTCAAATTTAACAAAATGATGGAAAGTAAACAAAAATAATTTCTAATACAACCCACCGCACATCAGAACAATTCTGGTGTCGTTGAAACGTCGGCGATAAATCCTAAGATTTATAATGTTTCAGGACAGGTGTCGCCGATGTATCTGGGCTCATCGTCGTCGGTTTGAAAATTTTCTGTAAACAAGCGCGTTATAATGCATTGTTCAAAATTAAAATAATTGTGGTTTTGTTTCTTTGTAAACAAATATAATGTGTTCAGGTGAAAATAATACAAGGGTGTGTGTACAACTCAAAAAGGAGGATTACTGTGATTTAGGCATGTAAGTTGTTTCTGGTTATTATATTTTACATTTAAGACGTTTGTTAAATTCGAGGTTAGGGCGTATTTCAAATTTCTATCAGGTTAAAGAAAAACAGGCCCTACACAAGATTTGATAATTACACGAATAGTGTTAATACAAATTCTTGTTAGTCAACGGTTGTATGTGAGTTGTTTTATTTTTAGGGTTTGTACACACGGACTAAGGGAAAGACTAATTCTAATTACTATAAATAATATATACAATTTATTATGTACACGGGGTTATTCAATGTCATGGAATTCGCAATTAAAGGTTTGTAATGGTTCATATGATACAGGAATATTTTCAGCAATGTGTTGTTCAAAATTTCATAAGAATTCATCACTACTGAAAAGGAACGTTGACCTTCGTTTTATTTGTATAAAGAGGATGATTCTTTACACTTTCATTGAATGTGAGTACTTATTTTGCGAAATGGGATTTTATTTTCTAAGAATAATTATCTTAAAGTTTTAATTGTTAAAGCAAAAATAAATTGCTTTAATCTATTTAATGTAATGGATTTATTATTGTAAAATAGAAATTCTTTTACTTTGAAGTAAAACGTAAAGATTTACTTTTAGTTGTATAAATTTAATGTTGTACACAATTCAGGTTTTGTTTTCGGTAATAATTTGGATTTGATATTCAGGTGTATTTTCGTGATATACAGGGGGAATAAATTATAAGTGTTGATAGCCAAGCAGGGAGCTCGAGCTAAATCAACAAATTCTAGAGAGTCTATTTATTCAAAGTTGTAACGGACACTTTGAATATATAGAATTATATACAGGGGGTTCAGGATATATCGGGTGTTCGTTTATAATCTCGTTAATAGCCAAGCCAGTGGGCTCAATAGTCTAAATTAACGAATCTTAGAGATCCTATTTATTCAAAGCTGTATCGGACACTTTGAATATATAGAACTATATACAGGGGTTCAGGATAATTTGTAAATTGCCGTTTTCTGAGGTATAGCGCGTGATTGAGTATCCAGGCGTGGCTTAGAGCCCTATTAGCTAGAAGAAGACCTATAATAATCCCGGTGACCGCCGGTGTTAACCAGTCAATCTACCTAAGATCAGTATAATACGGAAAACCTCTTTGACGTCAATTAATTTCTTAAGGATGGTTTGTTAATAGGAATTTCTAGGTATTACAACTATTTTCGTAAAAATTGGTTATACTTCGGAGTATATTAATTCTATTTAATTCAATTGAAATTGCTTTAAGAGCTGGTCAGGCGGTTATGTTCTCGAATTGAGAATTTCAGATGTAATAAATTATTACAAATGGGCAAGCAGGAGAGTATTTGCAGACAAGCGTTCTACGAATAGAGTTAATTTAAAAGTGCCAAAATTTCGCTTATAAACCTTGTGAATGAGTGGGGTTTTAGGTAGAAAATGTAGCAACGTTTCTGCACATCGTGAAAGTAGGGTACCGATGCGCAAGCAAAAGTGCTGATTATTTACATTTATTTAGAACTGGAATAAAATGAATTATTATTTAAACATTATCTTAATAATTTTTATTAAAATAACAATTTATTTGTCTTACCCAATTCTGACTCATTACAATCATATAGTTTCCATTAAAACAAAATTTAAGTTTGCTTCATCACTTCAAAATGCTAAGCAAATTTTAAAAAAACCAGTACGGTGACGTTATTCGGCACAAAATTGTTTACAAATTGTATTTAAACAATTTTTATCTATCTTTAGAAATAAACGAATTAAAGCGCTGAAACTATATTGGAGAATTTTACTTTTTTACAAATATCTAGTAAGCCATGCATTTTTTTAAATTAACAAAAGTTTATCTGGATTAGTCTTCTGAACAAGCACCCATTTAAACAAATATGTAACTCTTCTGGTTTCCGAGATACCCATAGAAATAATAAAAAGAAAAACTCACTGTGTATAGTCAATTTTATCAACCCGTACTTCCAGGTTACATAATAAACCCCAATACCATTACAGTATTTAAAAGGCAACTAAAAAAATGTTTGTTAATAAAACCTTTATATGCGTTAGCAGTGTATGAGATATTAATCAAAAGCTATAATGTAACAACGCCTCTGGAAAACAAGTAGCAAATGATAATTTGTTATTAGCCTTTTGTTATGTATGTCTAGTCCGTTATATAGTGTGTGCTTGTATTCATAGAGTTAAGTTATCGTCGAGTTGGGTGACTTGACTGCCATTTTGACTTGAATTCAATAATATCTGTCTGCCATATTCATAAATATATCATAAAACAAAAAATATATATATTATGCCACTTTTTGCAAAGAATAAAACCTGTGTAAAAGATTTTTGTAAAACTCAAAAAAAAATGTACAAAAAAAACCCTGCTTTTACAAGTCACCCTACCTGTTGGGGGACTTGAAAATGTAAGCAAAAATCAGTGTAAATGAGAAGTAAAACTGTTCTATAGGTGACTTGACATCAAGTTTAACTTTTTAAAAAAGTCTGTTTCCATTGTACAGGGTGAAAAAAGTTTTTGAGACCATTTATTTAAAAAAAAAACGTTTATTCCGACAAGATACAAAAATAAATTAAAAACCAAGGTATTCTCATAATAATACTTCAACCTAAATTAACAATATTTTTACAATGTAGTCAACATCTTTGTTTATAAAACATTGTCACCTACCAAATCTGTCAAAAATTTGAAACGTTCTCGGCGCAGGAGCTGTGGAGCTGGAAGTCATACGACCTCATTTCTGTGCACCGTCGATTCGTCGATTACGCCAGGATATGAAAAAAATGTTTCTTTTGTACCCACAGTTTTTCGTAGGGATTTTACTTGAAGGTACTCTTCATCAATAAGTTGGCAGATTTCTCCAACATATTTTACAAGCCGTTTCTCTGTATGAAATTTCAAAAGAACAAACTCTCCACATTGAAATGAGTGTCGTTCCACAGGTTCTTCATTTTGCTTGTTGTCTTGATTTCGCATTTGTAAATTATCCTCGGGCTTAATATCATTGGACTCTTCATCGTCGGTCTCATCTTCAAGCTCTATATCATCTATCTCACTTTCAGAAAAGGTTTGGATTTATTGGACTTTCGTGGCTTCGGATTTTTTTTTACCAATTTTGTTTTGCTCAGATAGTTGTCCTGCCACCGGTGTCTCTTCTATTTTTTCTGCTTCTAAATCTTCTACAGTCGTCGAATAGGTGTAGATCAAACCATCCAGATTTGCTGCGATTGTACCGGGCGCTTTAGGGACCATTTTCTGTCCACGTAGACCACTGCTGAGCTGCCTTATATACAATATAAGGCGGCAACATAACTCCTGATCCACTAACGGAAAACATCACACTCGTTGAAGATTTTGTGTGGTCCACAATTTTTTCGGCATGTTCAGCTGTGCGTTGAACAACAACTTTGGTTCGTCCAGGGTCATCGGTAAAACATGTCTCGTCATAATTGACGATATTTTCGTCAGAAATGTCTTTTAAAGTAACAGCCAACTTATCAAAATATTCACTTAAAATGTCAGTAGAAACAGCAGCACGACTTCGCTTTATATTTTCTGATAGACGAATGGATAACTCGCTATGACGAGTAATAAACTAATACCAACCATTACCCGGTCTGTTACCGGTAAAAGCACCTAATCTCCGCCCTTGTCTGCTTGAATAATTTCGAACCAGATCTTTAATATTGTCTTTATCTAACGGAAATCCCCACTCCGCAGCAAATAAAACAGCATCTTTTAGGACCACTTCCTCCTCCGTTGTCAATGAAGTCTGACCCCCATAAGTTTTCATATTTTTATTTTTAAGTTTTCGATATAATGTCGATTTTGATATCTCGGTATTACTTGAAGCCTCCGCTAATGTCCATCTTCTAATTCATCCTTAGTAAAATCGTGGTGTTTTCGGTTTCCTAACACTCTCTTATATTTATTTGGCATTTTGTCAAGTCACGCAAAATCTGTAACAAAAAATGTAAAAAAGCATTACTTAACCTCAAAAAATAAAATCAACAGACCTGGGGTTCAGAACCCGTTGAGAAGACAATAAACTATTGTAAAAAAAATATTACATGTAATTTGCTCATATGGATACCTGAGGATGACCTTAATTATATAACATATCAAAAACCGTGGTTTTTTTACCTATTATTCAGTACTTTTTAGGAGCCAGATAAAACACCTGTTTACAACTTTTAGCTACTGAAAACATTACTTCATCATTGTGGAATACTGTGGAAGTTTGGGCGTTTACCTAAAAGATGGCAGCAGTAGTTCCAAAAATAAATGTCACACTGTGTCAAGTCACCCCTACGATTTCAAGTCACCCAACTCTACGGTACGTAAACATACTTACATAAATTCTCTCCATAAGGAATAATATACAAAATGGTAGTGTCGACATGTTATTGTTGCTCTAGGGATATGGAAAATTAGAAATAAATCTCTAAGTGTGGTATATATAATTTTTGGGCTTATCTTTTTAGTACTAGATGTCTTTTAGTGTTACGAAGTTGCAACTTTATTTCATGTTAAGTATATTAAATGGTAATTAAACTAAACACACATGATAACCTATATTATTCCAAATAAATAATTAAAATGAAATTTAATGCCTTGACATATTTAAGTGTAATTTATTTAAAGTTCAATAATTGCACAGAATAATTGTACTACAAAAACATCCTTTTCAATGACCTAAACTATTATGTTGTAACAGTACACTTAAAGTACCATATTTTTATTCACTATCCGTATCAGAACTGCCAAAACAATTCCTCACATTAACCACCATAATGTAATGTCCAACATTTCTCCACGTTTGTACCACTGCTTTACAGTATTCTTTGTATGTTGCACATAATTTGTCCAAACAGTTTGGTTTCATTGCTGTAATCTTCATTCTACATTGCAATAACCTCTTCGTCTTTATAGCCACCTCTTCCAATGTGTTTATCATAGTACCCTTTTGCATGCGCGTGAGTTCAATTGCGTTAAATTCACAATGATAGGATGGCAATCGTAATAGTTCACGCCTGTAGCTTCTAATTATTTCATCTACCTTGTGACTTTTCTCTATTTGCCGATATTTAATAAGTGAATAAATTTAGACTTTGTCCAGGATGATTTTGGTACCTTCTCGAGATAATTGTGCGGTACGGCGCATTGTTCATAATAATTAACGAATGCTATTCTAAATGATTTAACAAATGCTCAGTAAGTTATTTTTAAACAGATCTCTATTAATTTCACCATGATAGTTTTCCTTTAATGATTTTGAAGCAAATAATAGTAATTCATCCTCTATAAATCCTGTGATACAACCCGCATAGATAGCAATAAAACGTTTACCATCACAGTCCTGAGGTTTCCGTACACTCTTTATGTCTTCATCTTGCCCCGACTTGCCTAGATTTCCTTTTGAGGAGATCCATGTTCCATTCATAAATACTATTCGTCTTCGACTAGGTGAATTGATCTCTTAAATATATCGTTTGAGAAAATTAGTTTTTTTTTGAAGTTGAACCCTATCGTGTGCAATGCACAATTTAAGCTTCTATTACTTAATAAAACATGACTATCACGGAGTTCAGCATTTAAAGCTTCAACTGTGACATGCTTGTCTGTAAATAAAGGCATTTAGATGTGGGAATACATTAGATTGTACTCACTTTGTGCATACATGTTGTACAATGTATTCCTAATGCACATTTTGGAAGTTTCTGGTGGATCGTTCGATTTGTTTTTTACGAGGTCGTTTTTTACCTACACTGGATAAAATCGGATTAGATCTACTGTAAGACTTGATATTCTTCACTGTAGCCACATATACACCCAGAGTATTTGCCACACGCTGTAATATTGCGATTACAATCGTGAAATAAAAATAAATATTACCTACCTCTTGAATGCAAGATGGTGATAATAAGGGACCTCCATTTTTTTTATTCCTTTCAAAATATTCTGACTACTGTGCTTGTGTGCGCAGTTTTACCTTTTGCAACATTACTGTTATAACGTTTCGTACGCAGAGAGACACAAGATATTTGAAATGATAAAGCCACAAAGTGAAGGGTTCTGAAAACAACTGTTGTGAAAATGAATGATCAAAATGAAGGAAAAATGGAAAAAAGCAAAAGGGTACAAGTAGTAAACGGAGACAGGCAGGTATGTGTTAAAATTACGTCGTTAGTAAAATTAGAGTTACAATACCAACGAGTATTTTATTTCTCCTTTATTATATGAAAAACGCTTTTACTTTCGGTGGACGGTCAGTTCCTATCAGAATTATTTGAGGGGGATGAACTACGGCTGGACCATCGCGGTATAATCAGGTTGCTCGAGCGCCATATAACCTTTTGTTTTGAAAAACAACTGGTAAGCAATGAGGTACTTGATTTTCAGCCTTCATTTCGGTTCGTGTTAATACTGAGATTTGAACTCCCTTTTTTTATTGTATGGCAATGGTACATACTATCAAGTTGGACTGATACCCCATTCGCTCGGCTTTACACCGGAGAACATGAGAAGTGTGAAGGGCGCCAAGGCTTTAGCAAGATGTAATGGGTGTATGTTGTAATTAGCCTTATCCGTGACAATAATAATATGAACCACTAATAAATGAAAGCTATGAAGGTGGCTTAGTGATTTAATGATTAAATGAAACTATTACAAACTACATATCAACATTAAATACAAATGTTATTAATTTAATTGTAGGAAAAAATGCATGAGTGAGGTATGACGAGATGGTTATGTGAGTGTAACCGGAGATCTCTCACAGTGGTCGGTATTGATAATTTTATAATATGTAAATTGTGTATGTATGATGGTGATGAAATGAAATATCTGACCTTACATAGGCAACTCCTTGTTTTATCCTTTTTATTTATTTTTTAGGACTTGAGATGTTAAACAACCCCTGTTTTTTTTTTTTTTTTTTATGTGGCCAAGTTGGACCGTTAATGGAACTTGTTGCAGTGCTATTGCCAGTTTGTTCTGAAGACAAATCCTTTTATTTAATGAATGTTGCTTCATATAAAAAAAAACCCTAAAAATTGTTAAAATTTACCAATTAAACTCTTGGCTTACTTTCAGTCTTACTTACCAATTGTTGATTGGGTTTTTAAAGATTAAATTTATGAATACAATAAATTTAGTTAAATTTGCGTTCGCATGGCATAATAATCTGAAATATCAAGAATTCGCATAGTCTTACATATGTTCAAAAAATATTTACTTACTTGACATTATTGTTTTGTTCTTAAACAAAATCGTATGTATTAATTATATATTAATGCTTGATTAATTAAAAAATTTTAGAAATCCAAAATTATGTGTACCTATTTTATTGGCAATGTCAAGGTTGTTCTCAATTCTTCTTATCAGAACTGCTTTAGTTATATTTTAGTTTACCTTGAATTTATTAAAATTTAAACACTGTTTTGAGCGGCCTTTTTGAATTTTATATTATGCAAAAGTACCGTTACACTCCCCCATTACCTCATTAAAATTGAATGAAACCTCATTCGATTTTTACTCCAAAATGATTACTTCAGTTAGCCATGTATATACATTTTTTTTTTTTTTTTTTTTGAAGAAAAATATTGATTAGAATTCGCCACTTCTGAAATTGAAAATAATAAAAAACTATTTATTTATTTTTCTCGCGACTAAAATAACGGGTTCTTAAATAAAATGTTGTGTTACTGACTTTAATTGGTTTAAACAGAACAGCATGTTCAATCATACTTAAACACTTCCTAATATTACAGTACCTACCTAAAATAAAGTATTATTTATACCGAAGCTTAACTAAATTAGTTGTAAAGAAAAAACTTTCTAAAACTGAGAAAAGGTCAATGTATTCCCAAATAAAACTTCTTCTAACAACCAATGGTCTTCCCATTAAAATCTTAATCCTATCTATAACTAACTGCGAACTCAAATTATTTTTTTGATCTGAGAAATTATAATTAATATTTTCCCAAAGAAATATCGAATTCGTCTCATGGACTCACCCATGGAAATATATATGTTTGAAATGTACAAACTTAACTAAATTACGCGCAAAATTTTAAAAGTCACTTACCTGAGAGCTATTTGTCCCAAAGAAACTCTTTTAAAAATTCGCTGTGGCTAAACCACAAATTTAACTTATTCTAATATAAGGAACAAAACTATTTACAAGATCACCATAGTGGTATTCAACTTTGAACAACGTCCAAACCATAAAGTCAGTAAGTCACGAGTTGACTAAAATCGTTGCATAAAACAAAGAAAGATATTTAATTATAATAAAGAAAGATATTGTTTATCTATATTATTAGGTGAATGTCAAAAGAAATATTTAAATATACGAATTTCAATTTATGAAACTAGTGCTATAATTACTATTCAGATGTTGTTAGGTTAATGAGCTGGTGATGGAATAAGCTAAGAATGTTTTTTTTTCGGATTCCTACCGAAGCGACATAATAATGAGCCACGGGAAGCTATTCTGGCCTTCAAATACTTAATACAGAACTCCCCGACCTCCCACGGGTAATGATCTTAACAAGATATAGGATATTATTGATAATTATAACAATTTTTTTTTTTACACTGTCGGATTGCACTTAATATCCTTTATATGCCAGCGGCCTAAATTCGTGCCCTTTTCATCCTCAAGTTCATAGATAAGGGGCGAAATTTTCCTTGTAATTAAACAACGAATATATTTGGGTGACAATTTATATGAATAGAAACTAGCGGCGTTAGATTGAGTATAATTTTTTTTCCAAACCACGTCACCTTCATACAGTTCCACAGCACGACGGCGTAAATTGTACGTATGAGAATTTTTCTGATAAGCCTTAATTAACCGTTTCTTTATGTCATTATATAGGTCAGAAAACTTGTGTAACTTATTCACATAAGGTTCCCTATTATCAATTTTAAACTCGTTAGAGAAATTATTACCGTAGTAATCTCCCGACAAAGGTACGTACCGGCCAAAATTAATATAGGAAGGTGCTAAGTTAGTTACCTCATGTACTGCTGTACGGATAGCTTGACAGACTCTATGTATTTCTACATCCCATTTCCTCTGATTGTCGGTAATATAAGATTTCAAGGCGGTTTTGAGTACGCGATTTACCCTCTCCGTGGGGTTTACCTGGGGATGGTATAATGCATTAAACCATAATTTCTGAACATTGTACTGTTTAATTAAATTTTAAATTCTTTTGATTTAAATTGAACTCCGTTATCGCACATAATTGTTTGCGGTACACCGAATACCAGGAAAATATGATTCTCAACCAAGTCGCAAATTTTTTTAGCGATGGCTTTACGCAAAGGAAAGCTAACAACGTATTTGGAAAACCAATCGCAGACAACTAGTATATATTGGTTTCCCTTTAGACTTTTTGGAAGCGGTCCCATAATATCAAGTGAAATAACTTGAAAAGGCACTGAAACATTTTTATAGCTACCCATAAGTCCGGCAGGGGCAGTGTTAGGTGATTTGTGTGACAAACAAATTGTGCAATTTCTGACATATTTAGCAATATCTTTTTTCATACGTGGCCAGTAGTATAACTGTGAGATTCTTTTATAAGTTTTATATATACCGAAATGTGCAGCAAGAGAATTGTCATGGTTTTCTTTCAACACATCATTACGCTTAGAAAGAGGTACTACTATTTTCCAAGAGGGCGTACCGTTATTTTCAGATCAATTAATTTCAAGATTTTATTTTCTTCCATGCGCCATAAAGGATAATTTTTAGGATTTGACTTAATTCGTTCTATCATGGAATTGTACCAATCATCAAACTCATTCAAACCAAACGTTACTATGTTAATGTCATTTTTTATATCACGCGATAATACATCTGGGACAACATTCAATTTTCCCTTACGATGTTCTAACTTGAAGTCGAACTGTGCTAACTTAACTGACCAACGCGACAGTCTCCCGGTTGGATCTTTTAATCTGTTAAGCCACAATAGAGAATAATGGTCAGTGACAACCTGAAAGTGTGTACCCTCTACATAAGGTCGAAATTTTTCTATAGAAAATATAACGGCTAAGCATTCGCGTTCCGTGCACGTGTAGTTTCTCTCTGACTTTGTTAGAGAGCGACTGGCATAGGCAATGACTTTTTCTTCACCATCTATAGTCTGGGTAAGTACACCACCTAAACCGCGATCAGAGCTATCGCACTGAATCGTGAAAGATTTTGCGAAATCCGGCGGTACTAGAATTGGCGAAGATACTAACAGTTTTTTAATTAAGTTAAAAGATTTTTCAGCTTCTTCATTCCACACAATCCCTTGTCCTTTTTTACGCCCCTTTAAAAGGTCATTAAGAGGAGCCACCACATCTGCAAAACCTTTGATAAACCGTCTATACCATGATGAAATACCCAGGAAGCGTTTCACTTGAGTAGTAGTTGTAGGCCTAATAAATCGCTCAATAGCGTTTGTTTTTTCTGGGTCTGTTCGAAGACCATATTGATCTATTACGTAGCCCAAGTACTTAAGTTGAGGTTTGCAAAACTGGCATTTATCGAAACGGACAGTCAGGCCGGCAATTTTAATGTTTCCAAAACTTGTTCCAACAAATTTAAATGTGACTCGGGGTCCGGACTAACTAATAATAAGTCGTCTAAGTAAGGAAGACGCGACTAGTGTATTTAGGACCAAACAGCTTGTCCATGAGTCTCTGTTGAGCGAGTGCAGCATTTTTAGCCCGAAAGGCATGACTTTAAAGTGAAAAGACCACGTCCACTTACGGGAAAGGCGGTGTACTCTTTAGAACGTTCGGCTAAGGGTATCTGCCAAAAGCACTACGCAGATCAATAGACGAAATAAATTTGGCGTTATTTAGACTATCTAGTATTTGTCTAATTAAAGGCAGAGGATAGCTATCAGATTTTGTGACTGCATTGAGACGTCTACCGTCAAAACAAGCACGATATTCACCGTTAGATTTTTTCACTAAAAGCATAGGGGAAGAATAGTCACTTTTTGATGGTTCGATAATGTCAAGCTCGATCATGCGGTCAATTTCGGTATTTAAATGTTCTTGCATGGCGGGTGAAAGCTGGTACTGTTTTTGTTTGAATGGCTTAGTATCAGTTAGTTCAATATCAAATTCCATAAGAGATGTTCTTCCTAAAGGTCTATTGCTTAAATCTATAAATTGTTGTTTTATAGTTTCAAGCCTTTTATGTTGATCTGGTGTTAAACTATCAGTAGTACAAAGATGATTGATTGCACCAATATTAGGGATGTATTGTTTTGTTTTAAAATCTAATATCAGATTAAAAATTTCGCAGAAGTTTACCCCGAAAATAAATGGATTCGGAATTGAAGGAACAACGATAAATTCTACCTCTTTCATATCACTTTTATTCAAACTAATTGGTAGAGTGACTTTCCCAATGATCTCTTGTGATGCACCATCTGCAGTAGTAGCAATACCGAATGAGTTTTGGAAGTTTACGTTTAATCGTTTTAGAATTTGTAAACCATCGTTACCAATAACTGAGGAATTGGCACCCGAATCTATCATGGCTCTAATAGGAATTGTTTTTATAAAGGCAGTGATATATGGCCTATTGTCATAAGGGCTGTATTCAAAAAGTGGAGAAATGGGTTTCTTAATCATCTTTTTATAGAATTTGCGAACAGTTCTTAACCAAGGAAGCCAATCCATTCGAATGTCAACATTTACTGTAGATTGCTTTCGGGCCCATTTGTTGACACAACAGGTCCGATAGTATCGTTTTTTGATGCACACCTGGTACACGTTTTAGTTGTAAAATTTGGCAAGCCACATTTAAAACAAAATTTCTTTCGTGGTTCTCGGCACACAGGAAATTTATGGTCAAAAGCTCCGCAATTAAAACACTTAGGTACATAAGTTTTGTTAAAAATTGGATTTATATTAGCCTGAGCCTCTATATTATAAACGTGACGCTTATTAGTTGCACCTTTATAAGCAAGGTCTGCTTCAAAAGCATGAGAAGTAAGAGAGGGATTTTTGAAGCGACTGCCTTGATAAACGGCATCTTCGATAGCTTTACAGGCAATTGTTAAGGTTTTGACATCAGAAAATTTTAATAGAGCGAGTTGTTTTTGATAATCAGGTCGAAGATTTCTCCTGATTTGTTCTATTTTTACGCTTTCGGTTGGATAAAATGGCAACCGACTAAACAGACCTTCCATGATGGATATAAATATTACGACCTTTTCGTCAGGGCCTTGTGTTCTGTTACGAATTTCGTCCCACAAAGAGTTTAAATAATCTGGTGGTAAGAAATCAGATTTAAGTTTTAATACTAGATCATCCCAACTATACAAAGAATTCTTATTGGCTCGATACCAAATAAGGGCATCTCCCCGTAAATAATTCTACAGACGATCTAAATAATTGGACCTTAGATATATTTCTCGCTGTGCTTATTTCTACAATCCTATCCAAAAACTGTCCTAGGTTTTCACCTTTTCCATCAAAAGTTATTCGCCAAGAGGATAAGTATTGTCTAGAAAATTGATGATTACACGATTCTTGTAAAATTAATGGTTGAGGTTGGCATTGATTGGAAATACTTTCCGTTGGTACCTTTCTGGTTGGGTGATTTTGATTATTGGGATTAGGATCATAATTTATTGCAAATGGTGACAAATGACTTGTCTCAAAATTTGGCTTACTAAGAGATAATTTCTCAATACCATAAGGCAGATGGTAATCAACATCTAATAAATTTGGTGTTTTCAAACTTACTGGAGGTGGATTGATTTCAAGAGGTAATTGAGAATTAATAGGGAGTGACTGAAATCGGCTAGTAGAAGTTGGGAGATAGGATTGTTCAAGATTTAAATCATCGATTCTATTAGCAAAATTTGAATTAGAAGTCGTATTAATGATTTGTGCGTAAGACACATTCAAACTTTCTATTACATCCTTTAAATTGTGATTGTTATTATTTAAATTAGAAATAGACTTTTCATCCTGATCTAGTTCTCCCAAATTCTCGGGTTCTAAATCTATGAGACTAATTTCTTTTAACGAATGATTAATGCTCATTTAAAGTACGAAAAGCGCTCTCCATAGTGGACGAAACAGCAGTCTTAAATTTTTTTATTTCCTCATTAACTGAAGGAATAAATTTAATTCGACCGTGTAAATGTATCAGTCGAGATGAAATTTTATTATATTCATTAAACGCATTAGTTTTATCAAAATTTAGTATTTTTGTACTAAATCATTTAGTTTAGATTGGCATATATTTATTTCTGAATATGGATCAATACTAGATAAATTGAATTCTGAGTTTCTCGCAAGAATTTCTCTTAATTTTTTTCGTTTTACATCGACTGTGGTTAATAAGTAGCAACCACGTATTCTTAACTCATAATCAAGTTCATCACTAAGAAGGCGGTCGACATTCATATTTATAACTTTAATCAAATGAAGCGAATTCAGAAATCAACACTAATTTTAAATAACTTTCTTTGAAATTGTAAAACATAAATAAACAAATAATATACCACAATTCGTAGCAGTATATAAATATAAAGTTACATTCAATTATCAATACTTTCCCAATGCTAATTTTTAAATTAATAGGTACAATTTAAATAATACATTCATATAAAATTCAAAAATGTTTAGCGATTGGTAATGGAAATGTTTATGTTGGTATCACTCATACTTTCGATGCCCACATTATACTTGTTTTACACATGCTTATCTAAATAATGAAACTAACCTTACTATTAAATTATGTTATTATTAAAATTAATTAAGAAAATGATGTTTAAGATAATAAATAATGTAGATAAGTAAGTAAATACTATGCATTAAATTACTTTACTAAATTTTCAGGTCGGGTCCCACGTTAGTAGGCGTCAAATATTTATAACCTTTGGTTTTGAAAAACAACTGGTAAGCAATGAGGTACTTGATTTTCAGCCTTCATTTCGGTTCGTGTTAATACTGAGATTTGAACTCCCTTTTTTTTTTTGTATGGCAATGGTACATACTATCAAGTTGGACTGATACCCCATTCGCTCGGCTTTACACCGGAGAACATGAGAAGTGTGAAGGGCGCCAAGGCTTTAGCAAGATGTAATGGGTGTATGTTGTAATTAGCCTTATCCGTGACAATAATAATATGAACCACTAATAAATGAAAACTATGAAGGTGGCTTAGTGATTTAATGATTAAATGAAACTATTACAAACTACATATCAACATTAAATACAAATGTTATTAATTTAATTGTAGGAAAAAATGCATGAGTGAGGTATGACGAGATGGTTATGTGAGTGTAACCGGAGATCTCTCACAGTAGTCGGTATTGATAATTTTATAATATGTAAATTGTGTATGTATGATGGTGATGAAATGAAATATCTGACCTTACATAGGCAACTCCTTGTTTTTATCCTTTTTATTTATTTTTTAGGACTTGAGATGTTAAACAACCCCTGTTTTTTTTATGTGGCCAAGTTGGACCGTTAATGGAACTTGTTGCAGTGCTATTGCCAGTTTGTTCTGAAGACAAATCCTTTTATTTAATGAATGTTGCTTCATATAAAAAAAAAACCCTAAAAATTGTTAAAATTTACCAATTAAACTCTTGGCTTACTTTCAGTCTTACTTACCAATTGTTGATTGGGTTTTTAAAGATTAAATTTATGAATACAATAAATTTAGTTAAATTTGCGTTCGCATGGCATAATAATCTGAAATATCAAGAATTGCATAGTCTTACATATGTTCAAAAATATTTACTTACTTGACATTATTGTTTTGTTCTTAAACAAAATCGTATGTATTAATTATATATTAATGCTTGATTAATTAAAAATTTTAGAAATCCAAAATTATGTGTACCTATTTTATTGGCAATGTCAAGGTTGTTCTCAATTCTTCTTATCAGAACTGCTTTAGTTATATTTTAGTTTACCTTGAATTTATTAAAATTTAAACACTGTTTTGAGCGGCCTTTTGAATTTTATATTATGCAAAAGTACCGTTACAGCCATTCTAGGTGAACGGTGATTAAAACTGGGGTTTCCTAGCTCCACATTTTGTGCACTGCGCGTTACATACTCTCCGTGCTATGCCGTGCGCTACGCAGCTGTTTTCCTAGCTCCGAACTGCGCAGCGCAGATTTAATATTGTTCAGCATTTTGTTGCTGGTATTTGGTGAGTGAACATGAGTTCTCGTCCTATCAGTAAAAAACATCTTGTTGCACTCCTTTTATTAGAAGAAGAGAGCTCGAGGATGAAATTGACTATCTTGTTGGACGTTATTGTAAAGTCGGAAACCAGTTAGTGTAATGTATACTTCAAGAGAGTGAAGTAGTTTTTAATCTTGTAATTCACAAGCATTTGCTTGACGACGAAGTAAAATTTAAATCTTATTTCAAATTTACTAGAAATGAATTTAACTATCTTCTTCACTTAATCGAAAATGACCTTCCAAGTGAATCTTGAAACAGGGTTAACTGCTAGTAGCGGTTTCATCTTTCTGATTTTATGCCACGAGGTTCATAGGAAGCGGGCACCTGCTCTTGTGGACCTAGGCGGAATCTGAAGTGTCTTCAATGTATGCTGTTTCGATCTCTTCCAATTCAATGTTTGACAGCGTGTTCATTTCTTCTTCCATTGTGTCCAGGAAATTGAGTTCCAGTAACTTGCTTTCCTGTTGATAGCTGCTGACCCTGTTCCAATACTAGTTTTTTATTCTGTCGTTTCCGGTGATCTTTGATGCTCCTCTAACGTTCCTGCCCTGAAAAGAACGCAAAATCTGTACGTTAAATTATATTATAGCATCAAAATTTACATTGCCTCTAACCTGTCAAAAGTGTTGAGACAACATAGCCGGTTTATAGGGAACATTTGCTGTACCAATTATGATGTGGTTGGGAACACCACAGTGTGCACTGCACCTGACTTTAGCATTACTTTGCAAAGAGATAAATTATAGTATTGCATTTTTTCCAGATTTATTGTTGGGGAATCTTTTGGGTCGCTGTTATTTTCGTACAGAACGTCCCATTGCCACATTTCTAATTTTATGCGAAAAGTTCTCAAAGCTTTGAAAAACAGATTGATGCCATTGAATCAACTGGGAAAACAAATAAAGTGAGTTTTGGAAAAGGTGGGACTTTCCAAATACTGTTGGCGCTATTTATGGAAAACATGTAAGAAAACACTAGCAGTTTGTTTTTTAATTGCAAGAAATGTTTTTAATTGTATTACTGGCATTAGTAGACGCAAACTATAAGTTTGTAATCGTTGATATAGGGTCTTATGGAAAGGAAGGTGACGCTGGCATCTCCAAAAAACCTGATCACCCAAGTTTTTGCAAAATTCAAATACTTTGTTGCCCCATGTTGTTGTGGGTGACGAAGCTTCTGGACTTGACAAGCACATGATGAAACCTTATTGTAAATTATCAAGCAGTTGCAGAAATACGATAAATACATTTCTACTACCATTAATGTAAAGCCAGAAAATTTATTTGGCATTATGTGTTCTGTGTTCAGTATTTTTTTAATTTTTGTTACTCCTTAAATCATTGATTTAAACTATTTCCAACTTATCTGGGTTACTTATGAAATAAAAAAAAACACTATACATTACTTTTCGAAGACTGTAAGGAGTAATATTGCTGATATTCCCATTTAATGAAACAATAAAATTAGATTACTATAAGCTTGTGTTATGAACGAATAAGTCCAAAAGTAAACACGTAAATAAAAATTATTACTAATTTTATTAAATACATGTTTTATAAATAGTACGTTAAACATTTTTTACCAGTTTTATTCACCATCTGCCCAATTTCCTGCCAAACAAGGTCTTTTTTCATCGTGTTTTTAAACTCCTTTTCGGCCATATTCCAGAGTAAAGGATGGTCATTAACGAACACTATTAGTAGTTCATCCTCGGAAGCCGTAAATTTGGTCATTTTGACCATGAAGTTACTTGACAATAATTTATATATCATCGAAAGTAACGTCTATTGCGCTGAGCAGTCCGTACTAGACTGCTCCCAGGCGAGTCGTCCAGTCGCGAACCGCGCAGTGGGGTGGGAAGACGTTCCCATTTAATTACGTGTTGTTGAGTATAGTCCGCAGTGCGGACTGCGCATTACGTTACGTACAAAATGCTGAGCTAAAAAACCCCTGCTTAAGAGGCCTAGATTCCTCTTCACGGCAGGATTTAAGACTTCTGTCGTTGTTGAGTTGGACATGCGCGGCCCCCGTTGGATGAATTAAAAAAAAATTTTTAGTTATCAAAATATATCTTTCAGTTTCAGAAAAATAAATTATTATCGCGTGTAAATGCAACAAATTAAATTAATATTTCTCGGACGAAAAAATAACACTCTCAAAAAATGGGTGGTTACGGTGTGAGGACTCAGCCTCTAATTTAATAGGGCAGCTGTAAAAAAACAAAGCGCACTCTAATGCGGGGTATTGCCAATTAACAAAATAATTCTTCGCCAAGAGGGGCGGATCTAAGATTTTGTTTAGGGGGACGAAGCCAGTGGAGGCTGGGATGTCTAAAGAAGTTTGTCGCAGGCACCGCGGAAGGCGAAAAACTGCAAAGCGCCACTCACAAAAACCTTATTTTAAGACACCAAAAAATGAATTTTGCAAACGATAATGCATACTGAATATTATCCGAAGAAGCTGCATGCCTCGCCGAATTTTCGAAATTGTACAAAAAGCCAATGCACGTTGTAGTTACTGCAAAATGGTTAATTTTTTTGTTACATGCCTGGCACTAAAATAAAAGTATTTTTATGTATTTCAATACGTTTATTTAATAAAATGACAAGAATGATTCAAAATAAGTGTGAAATGTAAAAATCAATATTTACAATAGCAAAGAACAAATAAAGGAACTAATATTAGATTATTAGAACCTAAAATTAACAAAATGTAAAATTGTTCTTTAATAAAATATAGGTACAAAGCAAGAATGTAGGAAATTATAAAATAATCGTAGAATTCATGAAATTTAACTACAGCAACATACAATATTTAGACACCATGTTCTAATCATCTGATTTTAGAACAAAATCTGTTAATAATACCATTGATATTAACATCGATATCTCTGTGTACTGTTACACGTCCAAACCGCTCTAGACGTCGTGTATGCTTACCAAAATAAGCGGGTTGACAAACCAGCTACTGTGGAAATGGGCGTGGTCGATATAAGGAGTAAAATGATTTAAAAGTAGTTCAAACACTTTACACTTACCATTAATTTACAACTCACAAAGCTCAGTCCGAGAAAAATTGTCTCTAGACTCCACCACAATCTTAAAGTTTGCTAAAATAAATAGTCTTAAGCGGGATGATAAATTAATCCTCTCTGACTGTGGAAGACAGAATTGCAGCCTACTAAGTATAATCATTCACCATTCAAATTCAACTACACTTCAAAATAAATTGATCTAAAAGCTTAAGAAAGCTCTGTAATACACGTGTCGTCGTAAACTTATTGAACACACCCTATACAATTGAAAATTCTTGAATCGTAAGACGTTGACTTGAATATTTTGAAGTATCCCTCGTATTATATAAATATTCCCAACTTAGAGAATTCTAAGTAAAATAAACGAAATCGATATAGAGCGGTTAGTGCTTGTATCATCAATAATATCGTTATATTTTATTAACACTTTGTCTTTAACATCGTATTTAGACATTCATTAATAGGTTTAATAGTTTTACCAGTGCTGCATCAACAAAAATTTACTCAAAGTATTATTTTTCAATCAAATTTAACGCTTTCAACACGAAAATCTTTCTACAGCATTCAAATATTCCTTCACACGATAACCAATGCCTCACTAAATTCTAGTGGCGTATCAATTACACCAACTTACATTACGCATACTCAAAAAAATTATTTTCATGCAAACTCACTTCAGCTACATTCAAAACACGTTACATACTTTATCAAAATACTACATATACACGGTGCATCAAAATAACCTCACAGTACATTCAACAAAGGCAAACCTGTCAGTCGATCCTGTCCCATTTGAGAACGCGACCAAGTTTTGATTCTCCCTAATGTAGAGAAACTTCTGTCTGCTGTAGCGACTGATATAGGAAATGTGATTAATATTTTCAAATATTTTGCAATAATTGGATAAAAATTTTCATCTAGATTTGTGAGAGCTTCAACTGCCGTATTGCAAGTTGTATTTTGTGTGAGTGAACGTGAATTTTTAAACAATTGTATTTCACCTAATAATTTTGTGCATTCAAAATGGACATTTTCACACAAACTTGTAAATTGGATACACATTTTTTCCATTCCATGTATTATTACAGCATAGTCTGTAATTTATTCTAAATTACATGAGACTAAAACATTTAATGAGTAACAGTTTAATACATCTTAGGATAATCTGTTAGATAAATCTATTAAAATGTGATCCAACATTGGAAGATACGTTACTTTTTTCCAGTAATCGACAGGAGAACTGTGAGTGACATTATCGCATGTTTGAATTTTGACCAAACGAGGAACTAGTTCAAATTTATTTATTACGGGGAATAGTCCACGTTTAAGCGTTTTTGTTTTAAAAGAGTGGATTTCTTGAATTGTTAAACATGCAATAGCACCTCTTATCCGATTTTTTAACATTTCCATATTATTAGGTAATTATTTCTTGTAAACAATTTGTTTTAAACGCCCGCCCCCACAAATAATATTCTCAAACTGTCAAGTCAGGGCTCCTTGAGGGCCATCAAACTGAACCATTTCTGCCAATCCAGTTGTCTCCAAATTGGCGATTTAGCCATTCAACAACAATACGAGAATAATGAGCTGGACAGCCATCATGTTAAAAATAAATTGAGCCACGATAATCAAGAGGTAAATTATTTAAACCATCGCAGAGAGAATTTCTCAACATATCTAGGTATGTGAGCTGATTAACGTTATCATTAAAAAATATGGGTTTAATATTCCATGGTAAGAAACAGCACACCACACGTTTACTTTAACCAAATACTGATGCTTATTCGCAATTCTAAAATTAAGATTAGTAGCACTCCAATATCGAACATGTTGCGACGAAACCGTCCCGTTGGTAGAAATGTTGCTTTATCGGAAAACACAACATTACTATGGAAATTTATGTTTCTCATAATCTCATTTCCGATCGATAAGCAAAAATAGAGACTTTTGCATCATCTCCTGGCTTCAAAGTATGGTTAAAGCTGGGTTTATAAGCATGTATTCTGTGTTCCTTCAAAATCCTTTGAATGTGTGATTTGCTAATACCTAGTTGAAGTGACCGCCTCCTCAAGGAACGTGTTGGCTGATCGTCTACTGAATCCAACACCAACAGACTAGCAGCATCTTCTTCATCATGTACTATCTTCTTTTTCTTTAAATTGATTACGGAACCAGTTTCTAAAAATTTGTTTACCAACTTCTTTACACCCATACGGGAAACCGTAACACCAGGAAACTTTTCGTTAAATTGTTCTATTATATAGCGGTAACTTTTATCCCCCGTGCCATAACATTGTATTAAATAGATTTTTTGTTGCAACGTTAACATTTTTGACAACAAATCTCACTCTTTTCAATTCTCGATGACATTAAATCATTATTTGACATTTTTTAGACATAGCATCCTATTTGCACGTAATGACTAGCCAGCTTAAGAGTTTATGAAATGTTGGAATTACGTTTTCGCTTTAACGTAATGTACCTATGTAAATTAAAAATTATTATTAATTTTATTAAATACATAAATAAAAGTTTACCTCGAGCAGGATTTGAACCTACGACCTGTACTTTGCTAGAGTACCGCGCTAACCATCTGCGCCATCGAAATGCAAGCGATCGATGTAAATTTTGTCTTTATGTATGTAGAACTGATGTAAATTCTAAATATTATTATTTAGAATTTATATCAGTTCTACATACATAAAGACAAAATTTACACCCACCCATGTTATTATTTAGAATATCCACTCTACATAGATAAAGACAACATTTACATCGATTGGGCAGATAGTTAGCGCGGTACTCTAGCAGTACCGGTAAGTACAGGTCGTAGGTTCAAATCCTACTCGAGTTAAATTTTTTATTTATGTATTTAATAAAGTTAATAATCATTTTTAATTACATATTTGCTTTTGAACTTATTCGTTCATAACAAAAACTTATAATAATTTAGCTACGTAAAATTGCGGGAAAAATCAACTTAATCAAATCTGGGTGAAACGTGTACATTATTTTGAAACCCTTATATTTTTTCTTAATAACATTTTTTGATATCTCTTACATAAAGGGCAGTTTACCTAACAATATTTTACATATCTAGTTAGCACCGGCGCGTCCTGAACATGGATACATTTTTACAATTACATTACAATACATTTATATAAGCAGACCAAAACCCCATATACTGTTTTTTGAAATAAAAATATTTTTTTGTTATTTTGCCCTCTTGTAAACTTAATCCGGGGACATACTGTATATTCCAAATCTGTTTTAAACTGCATTACCGAATCGTACAGCTCAACCCACCTAGTATCGCATGGGCTATTAAGTTGTGTTTTCAAATATTTTCTTAGAATGAAAATGATACCACTTCTTGGATAATTCCCATAGAGTTTTTAACGCTTTTTATTTTGACAGATTTTCACAGGTTCAATGCGTGATCAAAACATGGTGCTTCTGTTTTTATTTCAGCAACTGCACAACAAACCGATGACATGTTAACGTTACAACCATCGCATCCAATACCAACACAATTATCTAAATTTAAATTAAAATCTTTAAGCTGATTACGAACTGATTTTCCTAACGTCTGGCCATCAATGTTGGGTTCCTTATGTTCACCAGCATCAGGAAGTGAAGTGTAATTATATGATTGAAATCTGAAAATCCTACGAAATCTTACCCATCTAAGTTATTAAGAATAGATCTAAAAAGAATACTCAATTGTAAATGATGAGAAACATCAATGGTTTAATCAAACATTATACTGTAATATTTCACTTTATTGACACGGCTTGAAATAACTGAAACTATGTCTTTACCACAACATTGAATTAAAGTATTACATGTTGCCTTACTAATATACGTTGCATTGTCTTTAGCATTTCTAGGTGCTTTTCCAGGATAGAATCCCCTTTCTATCCGGAAACGCAGAAGCCTTTAAAATTTCCATCATTTATGTTTGTAAGGCTCTCATCGTTTGTAATGGGATATTTTGACGATCATGTAAAATTAAAGTTTTTATAATTGCCCCTAGTCCCTGACGATTTTCCTCGACTTTCAGTTTATTTTTCTCCTTCAGAAGGTGTCTAACATCTAACTCTTCATTCATGTAGGTAGAAGTTCTTAACCGAAAAAAATTAGAAAAAACAAATACTTATACAACATATTAATGGTTAAAAGAGTGGAAAGATGCTTCTTTTCCTTTCCTTGGAAGTTTACATAGAAGATATGGAGCTTTGCATTAGAGCATGTTTACATCGAAAGAGTTTATATCGAAAGGAGAAAAAATGGATTTCTAATTTAAATTTACCTAAATATTCCTAGACTTTTTTGACTAGTGTTTTACCAAAACTAAAGAATATTACCTTCTTCCTCAGCTTCAAGATGATACACGTTTGATTGGTTAATTTTTAACGCTCCATCCTTTCCAGTAAGTTTAGCATTAGTTTTTAGAGGATGTGTTATCAACTTTTTAGGTAACATCGCGTTTTGTCCACCGACGTGAAATCCGGCGACAAATATAGTACAATATATGCAATAAAATCCGTTTTGGAATTCCGAAAACACCAAACATTTCAATTGTTTGAACGTATCAAAGGGCATTCTTCGTTTCTCTTCTTTATCTTTCTTCTTATGTAAAGAATAGGGAAAAGTATAATCATCGGGTGGTTTCCAACGGTTCGTTAATAACTTATATTTGGTAAAGTCATCACATCTTATCAGCTTTTCATCACTGATGTAATTACCTATGTCATACTTAAATACGGTGTCTTGCCAGTTGTGCCATTGCCAATTGCGCAACTCACTAAACTTTGACAGATGTGCCACATAAATTTTTACTTTTAGTGGATATTGCCATTTGCGCCAAATATAAATTTATGAGAAATCGATAATAACACAACAATAAACTGTCATTAAAGGTAGATTATATTATCGAGCATTTTTAAAGCAGGATAGGATGTTAATTAACTCGACAATTACTAATTAGGGTAGAATTATTTGGATTAATAACAATTATTCCCATTAATTAATTAATCTTTTGTGCCCAATTACGTAAAAGGGGCTGTTCTTAAGAACTGATAAATGATAAATAAAAAACATTTGAAAATGATCATTAGTCTTGAAATTTTTCTTACGATAACGATTTTTAACACGGCTGTTATAAAATGGAATATATTGAAATCTCTAAAGGCGAAGTCGCTTTATTACACGAGGGCTATAAGTATCGCCCCAAAAGAAGAAATAAAAATAGCATAGTCTGGACTTGTGTTCATGAAAAAACTTTAAAGTATCGAGGATCTCTGATTGCGGAGTCGGAAAGTAGTGAAGTTCACAAACGGTTATCTCATAACTGTATTCCTGATGTGTCCAAGGCGGAAGTCGAAACACAATATATATATATATATATATATATATATATATATATATATATATATATATATATATATATATATATATATATATATATATATATATATATATATATATATATATATATATATATATATATATATATATATATATATATATATATATATATATATTCTAGATTTGAATTATTTTACAAAGTTGGTATAATATTTTTCACTCACGTCAAATTTACTTTCATGATTGATATATGTTGCCTTTTTTTAAGCATTGAAAATGAGGATTTTTTTAATATCCGTTTGTTGAAAGTAAATGTTCTCTTAGCTGTATTGTATCAAATTATTTTCTGAAATTTAATGAAAATCTTGTATTTCAATTTAAAGACACCCCCGTATAACTTTATGGGTAAGTTATAATACGACGGAACCTTGCTTCTTCACTCAAAATCCAGTAGGCTCCTTCTATTATTTATTATTCAGTGATCAGTGGAGAACTATTAAATTAATCAGATTTGAGGTTAGTGAGAACCGTCTAATACCAGCATACTTTTGGTGTACTAATGAAACACCACAAGGGGCCAAATAAAAAAAATTAGATTATAAAGCCTGTTTCAGAATAAAATATTTGGCAGTAATATGTTTCAGGACATTCTCTACACGATGGTTATATCAGATTTTCAATTGGATGAATTATTTTAAAATGGCGACTTTGTAAAGAATCTTTTACGTTCTTCCTTCATTTAGTTGTAAAATATAAGAAAAAAAGGGTTTTTGGTTATTAATGGTTTACTAGTTGTAGTAGGCAACTTCATTTTCATTTTGGTGTAACTTAAATTGCATATTTTCTTAAAGGTTTATACTTCCATACCGTGAATTATTTTTTCGCACATATTTCTTACGCATAGCTTTATCACCTGACATCGTGAGCGTCCTTTTAGCATTGCTTGATGTATTTTGTTTTGAGCAGGAAGCTATTTTTGGTTTCCACCTAAATTTTGTGAAAAGTGCCATTGATTTAATGGTAAGACATCTTTAACTCGTATTATATTAAATTCCGAAACATTTGCTCTTTGCAGGCACTTTTAATTGCACATTTAATTCTATTTTAATTACATTTTAATTACACGTACGCTTGTACTTATACTTTGCTAGATCTAAATTTAGATCACACCTTTTATATGAACCCTAAAGAGAATGCAATAAATTCTGGATTATTTAAATTGCAATGAATATAAATTTGTAAGAAGTAATTTCAACTTTGGTATACTTTACAACGTAAAACATTGAAAATACAATATATTGCGCAACATTGGTGCAAAGATTACATCATCTTTGGTTTACATTTCCGCATTCCTTTTGATACCAGAGGTTCTCAAAAAGTTGTACATAAATTTTTATAACAGGTATTTATACTCTAATGATTTAGTATAAGGCTATTTTTAAGATACATTTTATATAATTCCAAATTTAAATGATTAATAAACATAGTTTGTATATCTTTTATTTTGACTTTTTGGTGAATTTTTATTGTATCCTCGGTTTAGTTATTCCGAGCATAATAAAAAAAATAGCTTGGCGTCCGAGATAATTTTTATTATTGTTGCATTGAAGTTACCATATTGATGTTAAGTGGAAATAACTAAGCAGAAGTTTGTGGTAATTAAACGAATCAAAAAGCATGAACCTGTCCCTATTTAATTTACATACTAGTCAATGGCATTATCTTTTAGTGAGTGTTTGTGTCCCTAGTTATTTTAACGATTTATATTGAGAACGTTTAAAATATTTATTTATACTTATTTTTATACCAAACTACACCTGGCACCATTAAACCACTATTACACAATATTTACAACTTTCAACTTTTTTTTAAATGGAATGCAATAATTTTTTTTGATTATTGAAACCCTAAAAACATTCTTTTTACAATAGTATTTCGTTTTTCTTAAAAATTAATTTCTTTCCCTATCCAAAAGCAAATTAACATTTTAATCTAGTAGTGCATGAATATTTTACACTCGATGTGATTTTTGTCCAAATATCAAGTAGCGGTAGACATAAAAGAAACAATTAAATTTGACTCTAGTAGTCAAGCGTCAGTCAATGCAATTTAGTTGCCAGTGCTTGTTAATAACAATTGTATTTTTGAATATTATAATTATTAATTTAAAATTAATTGATACGCTTTTAAAATGCCGTTAAGTTATACGAGAGACGAGCTAATTGATATGTTCTTAATATTTGGAAAAGCAGATGAAGATCCTTATGAAACAGCCAGATTGTACAGAAATAAATATCCAAACAGAAGGCACCCTGAACACAGAATATTGTAAAGTTTGGTCATTAGCCAAAGCCATCAGTAAAAATTTTAGTACATCTTCTTTTCCTCCCATGACATCTCGCGACGGAGTTATAGTAACTGATCCTGCTAAAAAAACCAACCTCTTTGTCGATTACTTTGCAGCAAATTCATGTCTCAATGATTCTGGTAAAACTGTGCCGTCGCCCAAATCTATCCCATACGCTATTAACTAATCCACTTTCGTTGCAAGCTACTAGAAACAATTATCAATACACTTGACTCAATCAAGGTCACTGCCCCTAACGGTATTCAAGATATCGTCCCGCTACCCCTGTATTGTCCAAACTCTTTTCGATCTCGATGACATCTGGAGAGTTTCCCCCATCGTGGAAGTTGTCAAATGTCCAACCTATTCCTAACCAATACCTGTGACTTCCATTCTGCCGAAAATCATGGAAAAAGCCATCAACCACCAACTACTTTCATTCCTCGAGTTTAATAAACTCTTAAACGACCCCAGTATGGGTTCAGACAGAGTCCTTCAACGGCTGATCTTCTGTCAAATGTCACCCAACTTTGGAATAACACATTAGAGAGGTCCGGTGAAATAGTCATGGTAGCTTTAGATATTTCAATGGCTTTTGACCAGATTAGGCGGAAGTTCCTACTTGCCAAGCTCACTTCGTTTGAATTATCCGATACGCTCATAAATTGGATATCCAGATTTATTGACAAAAGAAGTATACGCGTTGTCGTCGATGAGTTCTTTTCGAAAGAAATTACTATTAACGCGGGAGAGCCCTAAGGATCCGTGATATCTCCCACATTATTCCTACTGTACACAAATGACCTCATTTCCTCAAAAACTAACCCTATCCATTGGTTTTCAGACGACAACATTGTAGTTCTTCTCAGTTTTTCCACAACAACAAGTCTAGTCATGAGGAAGGAATAACCTACTCACGTTCAACGCCGACAAAACCCAGTGTTACCTTGTGTCCGCCAAGAACGACCGATCTTTTCCTGCTGTAAATATGAATGGCTTAGAACTTAAGCTTTCAAACCCTATTTCTATATGAGGGATGCCCGTATCATCAAACCCAGCAAAACAGCTGCCCGTATACTGGGCTTTCTATACAGATCTAAACAGTACTTCACATCGCAACAACTCCTTTTACTGTATAAGGCTCAAATTCGACCTCATCTGATATACAATTCCACCTGTGGGTCAGTGCATCCCAATACGCCCTTGACATGGTAAAACGCATCCAAAAAAGAGCTATAAAGCTTATAAATGACCAGTCTCTGACTTCTTACGTACTGCCTCTTGAGCATAGAAGAATAGTTTCGGTTCTTTCCGTGTTCTATCGCTATTACCATGCAAGTGTGCCTCCGAAATGTACTTCTTAATACCTTCGTATGCTATCTTCGCTAGGAACACTCGGTTTGCCCATTTACACCATAATTACGCACTCAAAATTCCATCATGTCACACTAAACGGGCTAAATCTACATTTTTGCACACGGCAACCAAATTGTGGAATGCACTACCCAGTTCCCGTTTTCCTCCAAACTTTGACTTAAGTCAAATTAAAGTAGCCATTCGTAAACATTTCTCGGTAGCCTAACAATATCCCTAAACCCTCCCAGTGTTCCGGAGTGCTTTAGCACATTAGGCAAACCTTAGCCTGTTCGGGAATACTATAAGTAAAAAAAAGGGATTATTGAAGAGAACGCGTGAAACGGGAACTGTGGATTATAAGAAACCGGTACATGAAAACTCACCTGCTTGCAATGACAACGAAAACCAGGTAATGCTACACATTGTTGAGGATCCCCGTGCAGATTGTAAATTTGGTTGAAATATCGCATAGCTCGGATAATAAAAAAAATGTCACCTATTCTAAATGATTCTTCACCAAGAATTAACCGAAAATGATTTTCTGTTAAGAATTAATTTTGCACAATGGGGTTCGCGACAGAAGACAAAATAGAAACTTTTTTAACAACGTTTTCTTTCCGGACGAAGCAAGTTTTCGAAATGATACTGTTGTTGTAAGACATAAGATGCATTGTTACAATAATGTAAATCCACACTGGACCCGTGAGCGACGTTGTCAACATCGATGGAGTTTAAACGTGTAGTGTAGAATTATAGGACAGTACATTGTTGGGCCAATATTTATTAATAGACTAGAAAATGTAATTCAAAATCACCTAATTGAACTCTCACAAAATATCAGATATAATTTGTGCTGGCAACAAGATGGCGCTCTAGCACATTATGCCCTTTCAGTTAGGGAGTTTTTAAATAATCGAAAACGAGAACTGTTGGATTGGTCGTGGAGGACTAGTTGGTTGGCCACCTAGCGTACCTGATATGTCACCACTGGACTTTTTTCTCTGAGGGTATGTAAAATCCTAGGTGTACATCGTTGAACCAACAACTACTGAAAATATGCAAAAGAGAATACGTACTTGTATAAACGAAATTTATGTATTGAAAAAGAAGGAAAACATTTCGAGTTATTTTTGTAAATACCTAACTTTTATTTGATGTAAATTTTAAATCTTGAGTTTCAAAAAGTAGATGTTTACTACAAAATAAAGTGTAATTGTTTCTTTTGTGCGCTACTTAATATTTGGACAAAAATAACAACGACTGTAAAAAATTCATGTGCTACTAGATTTAAATGTCAGTTTGCTTTTTGATAGGGAAAGAAATGAATTTTACTCTGAAACAAGCTGATGAATTATGAGATGCGTTTATTGACGCAGTTTGATGTTCACTGAAGTGCTTCTCAGAAACTGAAGGTGTTCCTAGCGGTTCTGGATACAGATATCCGCAAAAATAGAAATATCATATTTTATTTCTCAAAATTACTCCACATAGTGTATAAAAAAATAAGTTTACATACCTGATGGCGTTTAAAAAACAGTCAATGGTACTGGTACAAATTGTTTTCCTTTTTTATGATTACCCATTTTAGTTTATGTAATATTACGTAGGTACGCAATCAAGTTTCCCTCCTCAATGCACAGTCTCTAGCGAAAACACACAACGAAGACGTATTCATTGAAACGATTTGTGGTATTTCTTAAAATATTTTCTACTAAAAGCAAAAAACACTAGAAACTGACACCGCGCATGCCATCAGTGATGTGCCGTCTACCGATTTTTCGATAATTCTACAGAAAAATTTAAAAGATTATTATAAATTGAGTATTATATTTAAATGTCCCTTATTTTAATATTTTTGTTTAATCGGCTATTTCCTGCATTTCTCATTGAATTTTTTGTTACATTGACCTTGCTTCCAATCCAAAGCCGGAAGTTGTAAATAATCATAAATTCAAACAATAACATCTTATGTTTTGATAGATACTTGGCAGGCGGACACATATTTTTATGCAAATAAATGTTTGTTAAAAGTAAAGGGATTGGTTATTGGAAGATTTTAAAGCACGGAGATTAATTGTATTTTCCTTAATTATAAAATCTATCGTTTTTACATCATTTGAGGGGCCCACAAATGTCGAGGGCCTTCCCACGGAACAGAGGTCGCGAACACTTTGTTAGGCCATTGACGCTGACAATGTAAATTAATTATTAGTATTTAGTTTAAATTGTATTTTGTTTATACATATTTTATGCATAAATCAATTAATTATTTTTTATAAAATATAAGTAACTAATCACTTTTATTTGAATGTTTATTAACCAATATGCAAACTACACTCACAAATTCTGTAATGTAGAAATGTCTCATAACCCGTCGCCTTTTTTTCTTTGTGTAAGTAATTTATAAGCATTACGCTATTGAAATTGAAAATAAGATTAGTGGTACAAGTAGTTGCTTTAAATACTATCCTGTCTTCGATTTGATTTAACCTTACTTTTTGCATAATTTGCAACTAAGTTGTTATGGTATAAACCGGGAGTAAGACTAGGTGTGAGTTAGATGTTAATTAGGTTGTTCACCAAAGGATAGTATAACATTCATAAGTCAAAATAGGGGTTGAAGTCGTCATAAAACCGGAAATGGGCGCCAGGATATTTGAAATGTCACAATAGGGGATGAAATGCCTAATTACGATAACTCGTTTACCTATACGCAATCTCCACAGGCAGCTCTAGGACCATCAGTTCTTTCGCCAACCTGAAAGGCTTCAAAACAAATATTTGCTCGCTCAAATAAAATAATAGCGTGCCGCAAAAATCAACCACTTCTTTGATGAACAAACACTAATCTCTAGTCAAGTTACGTTAATCTCGAAACTCAATATAAAAAATAATTTTCAACTCGCCAAACAAAAATATGGTAATATATTAATAACAAAAAAAAAAAACGTTTCAACTGTGTACACAATCCTTTGAAATCGAATTCCTCCAATTACGTTTAATTATGCTCAATTCATAAGAAAAACAAGAATAAAAATGCAATATTCATCGGCCTCTAAATGTACGTTATAATTAATTAATCCCTTGAAAACTTTCGGCCGTGAATGTTTCATTCAAACTAAACTTGATACAATTACGTTAATTTAATGAGCAAATTAAAGAATAAATACGAAAATTGCTTATCTTCAGATGCTGTGTAATCGTAGGTTCACATAATAAAAAACACAAAGTCCAATAACCTAAATATATATAATGTACATAAAGTAAATAATAATACAAGAACAAAGGAATCGGAGACAATGTTGATTATAAAATAATGTCAAAGTGATTATCTAAATTTGGTGGCGATTCTAGCTCGAATTTGCAAACTGCCTTCTAATAAACGTATAGTAATTTCGATGTAGACGTTCATCAGTTTGAATCACGTTAATAAACACTTTAAATAAATTTGTACTATTCTCGGGATGAAAGCACTAACCTTACAATTTAAACGGTAAAATAATCGAAAATGAATTTCTAAAAAAAATTAAACAGTGCGTTCATGCTTTCATTTTTATACCTAAATAACATCATAATAAAATACACTCAAATACTTAAATTTTGTCAATCACCATTTTAACAAACACATAAGTTACCTTTCATTAAAGAAGCCCCTTTTGTTACACAGAATCTGGTACGGACGATAACCGTGACGATATGATTGATGCTGGGGACGCTTGTGATAAGGTACTGCTGGTGACGGCTGCCTTTTGCTCCGCGTCAATGGATCGTGTACGCAAATGTTTACATTGACACGTAATTCGTTCAGCTGGTTTTAATTTCTTTAACTATACTGCTCAAGCGTAACTATTTGCAGCGGTTCCTTGTTATCTTCACACAACTATAATGTACAAGTTCTGATTAATTGTTATGACTTTAAATTACAAAAATAAAGGTCTTATTTGTTTAGTAGCAGGTCATTTGAATAAGTGGGCCTTGTGAAGGTTGGACACTTATATGATCCCTTTTTGGATTTTAGCTTAAGGCAAGAACGCCCTTTTTCGAAAATTCGGTCTACACGGTCAACGTCGTTTTGCGATAACTGCGCCTCCTTAAACTATACGCTTCTACGCCCGTGCTACTATAGTAGTACAGTAATATACTTCGATTTAAAAAATATTTTATAATTACGTACCTTCATGGGGAACTATGATTTTCAGGTATTGCATTTTTGCTTAATATTTTACGAACACAATTCCGCAAAACAAATTTGGAGCTAAAATGTTCTTCACAAATTAATTTTTGTTTTAACTCTTTATTGCCGATTTCAATGATTTTAATATTCCCGCAGTTTTTCTTCCACTCGTTGCATCTCTACCAGCTGCAGTTGTCGATTTTTATTTACAATACTTAACTACACTATTCACTTAACCATATAGTTTATATATTAAAAATATGAAATACTTAAAGCGTCACAATACACCGCAATAAAAATTGTCACGGCGTAAACACCAACAAAGTCGAACCCATTCTGAGAGGGTCTCGACAAATGTACGTTTATGCGCCACCATACCGTCAATTGATGATAAATGCAGTACATTTCTTTGCATAAGCTTGCGGATCTTCTCCAACTTGTTAATTAATGGTTATACCTATAATTTTTATATTTTCTTCGCATTCTCGCAGATTGTAAACACTAAATTTTAATTTATTTTACTATTTTTGATAACTAAAATGAAAATATTATAGTACATATTTTGTGTGTCCAAGATTCACAAAAGAATCATTATTGGAAAATTAGGAAAACACTATAAACAATTTAAAAGTGAGTATTAATTTAATTGATTTTAAGGTATTGTACTTCAAATGTGCTAACAACCGCATTTTATTCATATTAGACATATATGTATGTATATATATATATATATATATATATATATATATATATATATATATATATATATATATATATGCGCGTACCATTAACATTGCGAAAAAGAGGGAGCTTCCTTGACTAAAAATAAGAAAGAAAGTTCCTATAAACCTATGTCTGAAAATGCTTCGTTTCGGCGATACAGGGTGTTAAAATTTAAAGAAAATACAAGGTTTTTACTAATATCTGGAGAATCCTGATTCCGTTTTTTTTAAATTTGGTATGTTTGTTTATAAAAACGGTAGACGTCTTCTGACATAATTTGATTTATTTTATCTATTCCACCGGCATCCGGGGACTCACTCCTGCTGATATTAATAAGTAAAAATATGAAACGCCACTTGCTTTTTCTTAGGTTTTATTATTTTTTATGATTATACAATTAAAAATACAACTTTTTTGTTTCTTTACTTTTTTTGATATCTTGCTTCGTTTTCGAGAAAAAAATTAATATCCTTTACTATCACATTCCCAAGGGAAGTAGAAACAAAAATTGAAACTCAATGTTTTAGTTATTTACTAATCAAATTTAACAATATATTTGAGGGGAAAAAAATTTAACAAGCTGAGAAACTCACTCACTAAATAAGGGGTTCTCCAGATTTTAGTATAAAACTTGTATTTTCTCTAAATTTTAACACTTTGTATCTCCGCAACGAAGCACTTTCGGACATAGGTTCATAGGAACTTTCTTTCTTATTTTTGGCCAAGGAAACTCCCCCTGAATTTTTTCGCAATGTTAATGAGACAACCTGTATATGTGTGTATAGAGCGTTTCAAGAAACCATGGCGTGCTTGCTAGGACAGGTAGAATAGCCAAAAATTAGTGGGGTTTGTTCTCTCTCCTTTCCTCTCTTTTCGAGATACAGAGTGTAAAAGAATATTATTTTATACACATTTTTGACAATTAATTGAAACCTGCTGGCACCATTACAATGACATTTGTTTGGAATGTTTTGTTAAAGCTGGCACATCCAAACACTCCATTGCTATATCTGACAATCAAAGAGGGCGCTAGTTACATGATTAATAGAGAGTACTTGTAATGGTAACCTTTTTGGGGTTGTTTTTAGGTCGAAATGTTTAACAAAGTTATTCTCGATTCGATTTATAAAATTCAATATTGTGTACCGTTTTACAAATATTTGGATTTAAAAATGATGGGACAATCCGTAATGTTAGTAAAATATTTTTATGCAAAATAATTTTTAATAAAAAAAGATGAACATGAAACATTAGACTTATTAAATTAACAACACAATGAAATTAAAATGCGTTGGATTCTGAAAAAATTAATTGTCAAAGATGTGTATGAAATAATACTCTTTAACAACTTTAGGAATAATTTTTACTGAGCAAACCCCACTTATTTTTGGCTGTTCTACCTGTTCTAGCAAGCACGCCATGTTTTTTTTAAAACATCATGTATGTATATACATATATACAGGCAGTATCGTAAAAACGCCCTAAGCTGTAACTTCGTTATTTATTGGCGGATTTTAAAAATTCAAAAAAAAAACAAATGAATGGTTTGATATACTCTACAAGATGTCACCAACTTTCATTTTTTTTATCTTTGCCCTCAGTGATAGCGATAGTCAACTTTTTTTTCTTAATAGAAACATGTGTTTATTTTTACGTCATATTGTAGACAATTTTTTTTCTGAATTCAACAGAATTAACATAACTTAAAAAATAAAAAATTAAATAATTAAGTAATCCGTAATTATTAACAAATGCCATTTAAATAACTAGTGAAATCTGCATCACACATATTGTTCAAATCGTCCACCGCCTTGACGAATACACAGCTCACACCTTCTAATCACTCCATAAGCAGCGTTCATTCTAACATTTGGAGGTATTTCTCTCGACAAACCTCGTTTATTCTTCTTCTGAGGTAGTTTTAATTCTGGGGCTGGTTTAAATAGACTTGGTCTTTAAGGTAACCCCAAAACCAAAAGTCAAGTGGTGTGAGGTCAGGGGAACGAGCAGGCCACCGAATAGGTCCATTTGTCCAAATCAACCTTGCGCCAAATCTGTTATTTAACCAATTTAAATTCACATGTGTATTATGTGGAGGAGCCCCATATTGTTGAAAATAAATTCTATTGAGTTCAGCAAGGGGTATGAATGCGACTTATAAAATTATGTCAAATCGTATGCAAATGTTAAATATTAAGTTATGTTATACTGTTGAATTCAGAAAAAAATTGTCTACAATATGACGTAAAAATAAACACGTTTCCATTAAGAAATGAAAAGTTGACTATCGCTGTCACTGAGGGCAAAGATAAAAAAAAATGAAAGTTGGTAACATCTTGTAGAGTATATCAAACCATTAATATGTTTTTTGAATTTTTAAAATCCACCAAAAAACAACGGAGTTACAGCTTCTGGCGTTTTTACGATACAGTCTATATATATATATATATATATATATATATATATATATATATATATAGTGAAACTCGGTTAAAACGAGATCTCTGGGACTGCCAACTTTTGCTCGTTATATCCGTTAACCGTTATATCCGAAAAACTCCAAAAATTAAAAAGGATACTACATTTTCTAACATATTGTTTATTACGCATAAAAATACATTATTTTGCATTAAAAAGCGGAATATCTCTTAAGCAGTAGGAGAGTTAGTAAAAATTTCATTAATTTTTAGCTGACGTTTTGGTTTAAATTTAACATCATTGAGACTACCTCTTAAAACATAAATTTATTCACTATTTGCTCACTACTACCGTTTTCTTCAAAAAAACGCGTCGATAATACCAATGCGTCGTCTGCTTTAGCGAGTGTAACAGGAATGGATTTATCACACTCATTACTGTCTACATCACCTTCATCACTTTCAGCTTTCCGTTCTGTAATTTCTTCGTCAGTTTTTAAACCCGAAGTAATCACATCGGCATCAATATCTACGTAGTCATCTAAGGACGCGCAATTTTGAAAATTATTGATGTCTCTACTTTCTAACCAAGTAGATAAAGGAAGATCGTCTTCTTCTTCGAAACTTTCATTTACAGCAGAAACAAAACCAGCTTTTTTGTAACAGTTCAGAATTGTTGTGAGGGTCACATTATTCCACGCATCACTCATTAGGCGAATTGCATCTAACACGCTTATTTTAAGATCCTGTTTATTTTCCATTCGATCGATTAACTGTAACACTAATAAGCGACGGTAGAAATTTTTAAAACTCCTGATAATCCCTTCGTCCATGGGTTGAAGAATAGACGTTGTATTTGGTGGTAAAAAAATAAGGGTGATGTGGGTCAAATTTTGCAATTCAGGATGCGCTAGGCAATTATCAACCAATAATAAAATCTTTCGATTGTTACGTCGTAATTTCTAATCCCATTTTCTAATTTCCTCTCCAAAAATTGTAGATGTCATCCAAGCTTTCTTGTTAGAGGTATAGTCAACTGGTAGGCACTTAAACATTTTTAAAATAGCGAGGATTTCGTGATTTTCCGATTACCAATAATTTTATTTTGTCACTTCCCGTCATATTGGCGCAAATTAAAACAGTGAGACGATTTTTCAACATTTTTCCACCAATACGTTTTTCATTTTTAAATTTTAAAGTGGTATCTGGCGTTAAATTGAAAAATAATCCGGCTTTGTCGGCGTTGTAGATGTTTTCATCTTTAAATTTTCGTCGTAATTCCGCTCAAACACTTTTTAACCACTCACCTGTAACGTTTGTGTCCACTGATTTCGATTCACCGTTTATTTTTTCATACACGTTATTGCGGTTTTTAAAGCGATCAATCCATCCATTACTACACTTAAAGTCTGTATAATTTAATTGTTCCGCGAACTTCTCAGCCTGCGCTTTTAAAATGGGCCCATACGTGGTTAAACCGACACTTCTATGGTTTTTAAACCACACAATTAGCGCTTTATCAATATCATCTCTAGTACACTTTTTTAATTTTTTCACGTCAGTTAAATTGTTTCCGAATGATGCAAGTGTGGTTTTTCTGTTTTTCCATAAGGTTGACACGATAGATGATGGTAAACCATATTTTTTGCACGTTGCGGAATTTTTTGCACTATTTTCTAGTTCCCGAATTATTTCAACTTTCTCGCGAATTGAAAGTGTTTTGCGTTTTATTGAAGCCATTTTTCAACCTCACGTCTTGCTACAAAAGTAACAACTGACCAGAAACTCCTTTGCATTCAGTTGTAAAACAGGTACAATGTGTACAATTGGAAAATCCGGAAGGCATAAGCGAATTCTAAGCAGTAGCATAGAACAAATAAGGTATTATTATTATATATTTATATATATATATATATATATATATATATATATATATATATATATATATATATATATATATATATATATATATATATATATATATTATATATTATTATTTGCTCTATGGCAGTAGGTAATCTCTTTTAATCTATTTTAAGTCTTTCAAAATGTGTCCGTCTTTTCTGTGAAACGTAATTACGGAAATCCCAAAAATTCTTAAGAAATATTTACTTGAAACGGCTTTCAGTATGTATATAAAACTACTACAAAATTTGAAATTTGCTCATCTTCACCGTGAAACGTGAAAGTAATAAGCGAAAAAAATTAGTACGCAAACTAATACAATTTCAATCATTTACCTACAAAACGCTCGTTTTATCCAGAATGTCGTCTTAAGTGGGTATGTATGTATATATATATATATATATATATATATATATATATATATATATATATATATATATATATATATACCTGGTATAAGATATGACTTTTACTAATCATATGTAAGTGGCATTTATTCGTTGCGTTTCATTGTGGTGAAAAGTAAGCTTGACGAGGATACCTCCGCGGGTGATAATTTCAGCCTCCTGTCTACACAAAGAAGAGAGAACGCATTCGGAGGAATAAAGATAGATACTACGAACGCAAGATTCAAGGTGCAAACTTTTAAAATTTCATTCATTAATAATAAACTATAATGAAATTAAATTTTTTTTTAATTAATTAACAAATAAATATATTTCTATTAAACCACTGAAATAATTTAATTAATTAAAATTAACTGTATTAAACAGCAATCTATTTAATGTAAATAAAAGCTTTCTTTAATATTACTTGAGTAGAAAAGGGCAAATGAAATGATTCATTTAAAAAATCATTATTTCATAAATTAATGGTAACGTTTCCGTCAGTCAGTTCAGATGACATCATCAGTATGAGAGAATATGACGATATCCTCAAAAAAGTCGAAGTCAAGCTCTAAGAGTTTATATGTCTTAGCTTTATTTTATACAAACTATTAATATTAATAATTTACTAAACGATTTCATTGTTTTTGTTATTTGTATATAAAGAAATCCACTAGAATAGAGGGAATAATTTTATTTATGTATTAAAAAAACATACCTACCTAACGCAATTCCGTAAATAATAAATTTTTAACAGTGATAATTAATAATACAATTTATATTTATATAAAATTCACATAACTCTGTGTTACAAAGTATAAGGTAAATATCTTTAATTAAAATCAAAATTACACCAAATCCTATTATAGTTGCCTTCAGATTAGAAATGAATAACAACAATGGGTTTTGGATGCAATTATTAGAAATAATTAGTCATACAGTAAGCAGATGGCGTTAATTGCCGATATTCACTCAGGTAGTAATAATTTCACCTTAGATATGGTGTCATGTAAGTTGCCTAACTTTACATTAGCCGATTGAAAATTTTTTCAAAATATAAAATACTTTTTTATTCATAATTAGTTTGTAACATACCGTTTTTCTGTAACCATTTAAAGGTTGAAAAGTGAATGACTCTACGGGTTTACTTTAAGCGGTCAGTAACAACAAAAAAGCGGTTGGATGGGTAACTACAATTAAGTGTGAGATTGGCTTTCTTTTGCACTCTGTAAGTTAAATCATACTGCTATTTTTTGAATTGAGAGCTGATTTTGTATTATTAAGTTAAATAAGTTTGGTGTTTTTGTATTGTGGTTGGTTGGTTTTAGCAAAGTGTAACTTAGTCTAATCAGTATTTTTTGAGCTGTAAGCTTGTTTTCGCCGGTTGTAAGTTATGATTTGATTGATTGAGATTGATTTGGTTGATTGATTGTTTGGTTTGATCGAACCTGATCTGTTTGGGATTGATCTGCTTAATTGATTTGATTAATTTGATTTGATTAATTGATTTGTATGTTTGAGAGAAAGAGAAATGATAGAGACGAGGGGAGAGACGAATACGATCAAGCTTTATTACAGAAAAACATTCATTAGTCTTTACACCATTAGGTGGCAGCACAAACAATCCTAATTAGTTCTAGAAATATACCGCTAGGCGCCGCCGTCTCTATTAAAGAAAACATTCGCTAGTTTAAAAAATGTATCACTAGTTGGAGCCACAAACAAAACCCTAATTAGCTATAGAAATAAAACGTTAGGTGGTGTAACCATTATTACAGAAAATAATCATTAGCCCATACACAGCTAGATGGCTACACAAAGTCAAATTTCGCAACAAGGGGGCCACGACAGGAGGGCACAGACCTAACTCACGTTCCTATATTTGTCTTATAAGTTAGCATTAGGACCCCTTATTAGAGTACTATTTCCGGCCAGACATGGGGGCGAAGTCAGGCTCGTGAAGACCCGAAAGCAAGTTGCGAAGCCCTATGTCTGTCTTATAAGTTAGCAATAGGCCTCTTATTAGAATACAAGTTCAAATTTCTCGCAATAAGTAATCAGAATATAAAAACTTAAATATAAATTCAAATTTCCCGCTAAGGGACCAGGGACGAAGACCCGAAAAGAGGTTGCGAGGCACTATGTCTGCCATATAAGTTAGCATTAGGCCCCCTTATTATAATATAAGTTCAAATTTCCCCTCATACATGGCACCGCAAACAAATTTAAATTTTTGGTCGAGGGGCGTGGGCCTGAGAGTAAGTTGCTAAGCCCTACATCTGTATTACAAGTTAGCATTATACGCCTTATTACAATACAAATTCATAATTCCAGCCATGACCTGCAGAGACTTAAATACAAATTAAGATTTTCCGGGAATGGGGCCCAGGCAAGGGGTAAATCCCCGAGCGAAAGTTGCGCACCTTACACCTGGGTGGGTGGGTGGGTGAGTGGGTGGGTGGGTGAGTGAGTGAGTGAGTGAGTGGGTGAGTGAGCGAGCGAGCGAGCGTGCGTGCGTGCGTGCGTGCGTGCGTGCGTGCGTCCGTGCGCGCGTGCGTCCGTGCGCGTGTGCGTGCGTGCGTGCGTGCGTGCGTGCGTGCGTGTGTGTGTGAGTGTGTGAGCGTATGTGAGTGTGTGTAATGGATTCGAATCCCGTTTTATTTCAACTCCCATGTAAAATTTACACAACGAAATTTTCCAAGCGCTGGTTCAGCAAGTCGCCCTTTCGAGATATACAGAAGTACAGTATAATCAAAGTAAGGTATTTTATTTCTATTAATACTTCCATACACTAGTTTACTTAAGTTAAATAATCGTTACTAACACTGGCTTGACAATGTTCTTTATAATCAAAATTTAGGTAGTAAAATCGTTACTAACATTAGCTCTATGATATTCTCATTTATAATTAACATTACGGTAGTAAATAAAGCTTGTTATTGTCAATTTTATATAACTCCAATGATTGAAATAATTAACGCAAAATTCAGAAACCTATATATACAGTGTGGGTCAATAGTGTGAGAGTTTATTAAGGAATGTTTCTAAAGTTTGTTGTTCTAGTACGGCTTTATGTATCACACATAGTACCTAAAACGAATAGTTTAGTCGCAATTCGTCATTTTTACAAAATGTAGATGTCTGAAAAAAACTAAATATCGCAGTGATCACAAAACTTAGAAGGCCATGACTTTGCGATGTTACTAGACCTGAAAATTTTAATCAATGGTAACTTGACTTTTTCAAATGGGACGGCCATTTTTTCATTTTTGCACCAAATGCAGATTTTTTTTACCTTTCTAGCGATATAAATTAGTCGGTATCTATCTTCGGTAAATTTCTTTCAATTTTATAATTTTTGATTAATTTGCTTTTTTTTTTTTTTAATTTTTACGTTGTATTATCTAGTATCCCGTGGAAAATAAACAAAAAACTATTCACATTATAAAACATTATTTATGTATGTAGAACTGATGCAAATTCTAAATATTTTTATTTTGTATTATATAGTAACTAGTTTTTGTTTATTTTCACGGGTTACTAGATAATACAAAATAAACATATTAAGAATTTACATCAGTTCTACATACATAAAGACAAAATTTACATCGAGTGAGACTTGAATTTTGATAGAGCAGTTGGTTAGCGCGGTACTCTAGCAAAGTAAAGGTCGTAGGTTCAAATCCTACTCGAGATAAACTTTTTATTTATGTATTTAATAAAATTAATAAAAAGAAGAACAGTTAAAAAAATGTCATCCTTAGCACATCCGACGACATCAAGAGCTCAAGGACGCCGAGTTTCAAAACAGGATTAATCTTTGCAATTGGGTACAACAAAAGTTAAATGAAAATGTACAATTTTTTGATAAGATCATGTTTACAGATGAGTGCACCTTTCACCACCCCAATTTTTATTATTACTCAGATTAAAATCCTCACTATTTATGAATTCGTAACCTAGAGAAATGGTGCAATACGATGGCCAGCGAGATCTTGAGATATTTTCTTTTTGTGGGGGTACGTCAAGGAAAAAGTGTACGCTGAACTACCAACCATTGCGGAAATAGAATCTGAAACGTTTTTGAAACTACTAACCCAATAATGTTAAATATAGCTAAAAATTGTTTTCGTCGTAGAATTAAAATGTGCTTAGAACAAGGTGGTAGACATTTTAAACATTTATTAAAGTTATTTTTATTTTAGCTCGTAATTTTGTTTTTTGTGTTTATGTATTTTTCTATTTAATAAATAATGTTTTATAATGTCAATAGTTTTTTGTTTATTGTTCACTGATTACTAGATAATACAAAATAAAAATTGAAAAATACAGCAAACTAATCAGAGATTGTGAAATTAGAAGTTATCTACCGGAGATAGATACCGATTAATTTATATCGTTAAAAAGGCAAACAAATTTCGAATTTGATGCAAAAATGAAAAAATAGCTGTTCCATTTGAAAAAGTCAAGTTACCATTGATTGAAATTTACCAAATTGACCAACTAGTTTCTCTAAACACAAGAAAAATACGAATTTGATCATCGGGTTTAGACTAGTACATTTTATGTCTAGTAACATCGCAGAGCCATGGCCGTCTAAGTTTTGTGTTCATAGCTATATTTAGTTTTTTTCAGACATCTACTTTTTGTAAAAATGACGAATTGCGGCTAAACGATTCGTTTTAGGTACCATATATGATACATAAAGTCGCATTAGAATTGACCAAGGAGTCCAAATATGGAATGCTATGCAGAGGGTTCCATTGAAAAAAATGCAACTTTGATATAAATCGCCCTATATAAACTTTACGATTCAAGTGAAAATATTTTAGGTTTTTAGCCTTAAGGATACCACATCCCATCAACAAACTTTAGAGATATTCCTTAACCCCTCTACTACCAAGGTATTTTACAATCATTTTCTACCAAGGGGGGTAATATGATTACTCCACGATTTTTTTGACTTACCATCTCTCCAACGTTTGCCTTTGAGTGTGTACTATCTAATTTCGTTGATTATTATTTTAACCAGCATTTTGATTGGCATTCTGATTAACTTTTAAACCAGTAAAGTAAAAATTATTTTTATTAGGATAATTTGAATACAGTAGGTATAACATATAAACATTATTTATAACTAAAAGAATAAACTAAGAATTATTTTGATTACATATGAATTTATAGGATTACCAGTATAAGTAGAATAAAAATAATAGTTTATTGCTTATTGCAATCAGCACATTTAGCAATGATGTCTTCAGTGCGGTGAACCTTGCAAACGGGTTTTTTACATGCGGCACACTGAAATCTTGTTTTTCTATCATTATGTCTTGGGCAAAACGCACATCTTTTCCCGTTTACCATTTTTGATGATTGGCCAACGTTTGAGTGATCTTCGTGAATTTTATGTGTGCGTACTCCCACAAAACTCATAGCATCTAAAATCCCTTGATGTAACCCTACTGGATTTTCTGCCCTTCTTTGTACATAGGGCAGTAGTAATTCCAAACTTAGCTCTTGCAAAAACTGTTTTCTTTTCCTAGGATTATTCTGGAAGTTTAGTAGTCCATATAATATATGCATTTAGAGCTGCAATATCTATAAGCTCCATAAAAAGGCGAAATGGCCATCGACTGGTCATTCTAACACAAGAATATTCTCTTGTCAACATGTCTCCGGTGTCCACTCCACCTTTTGTTTCATTATAATGATCGATTATTTCAGGTTTTTTAGTTTCGTCGTCATTTATAGCATTTCCATCATGCTGTGTTGATAATAAAATTACAGACTTATTTTTTTTCGGCACATAAAAAACCAGAGTAATTTTGTCTGTAAATCCAAAAACCGATGATTTTTCTTCTCTTCGGGGATTAGGTAGAAAATCTTTGGGAATATCACGTTTATTAGCACGTAAAGTACCAGTTAGTGTCAGCTGTTTTTCAAGTAGAAATTTTGCCAACGACACTGAGGTAAAGAAGTTATCGGTTGTTACTCCCCTTCCGGAATTGAAATATGGCTTTGCAAGATCTGTGACAACCCTTGCCCCTTGATTGCTCTATATGTAGCGAGTCTTTTGTCAATTGTTAAGTTTTCATGAGGTCTAAAATTTTCAATGCACGCTTTAGTAAATATGTCATACACGTTTCGAATGGCTTGTAACTTATCTCCTGTTTCTTCGATACTAGTCTTCCTGATAGAAGGATCATCAAATCTTAGCATTACACATAAAAGCTGAAATCTGGTACGGGCCATGGTTGCAGTAAAAATAGGATTACGAAAAGCGGGATGGGCAGTCCGTAAGTCTGCTACGTTTACTTGATTTCCATGCATTTTACCGGCAACAATTAGCAAAGCCATAAAAGCTTTTATTTCCATATGGTCTGTGTCTTTCCATTGTTTCTGGTTATTGGGATGATTTTCATTGTATCTGTTATAAGTTTCACGTGCTTTGGCATTAGTATAGTCGCATATGATGTCTAGAATTTCAGTCGAAACAAACAGAAGAAACGATTGCATAAGTGAGTTAACATTTTCACTGCTCTTTGTAAGGCCTGGCTTTTCCTTTACTATATTATGCGCCGGTCGTTTGCTGTGACGACGAGGTTTTGTATACCATATCATTCCACTTTTCGCTTCCATAACACCTGCACTGTTTTCGTCTTCTGAACTGTCGTCATTTGATACGTCAGAAGGAATGCCTACTTCGTCGGAAAACTCTTCCTCTACTTCTATTATATCTTCTGCATCGCTTTCGTAATAAGCGTTGTATAATGCTCTTTCTTCGTTAGTGAGAGCTGCTGGATCATCGATGTTAATTATTCTGTCGCACTCGTCACTTGTATATTTATTCGACATGATGCTCCAAAATTATATTAGTAAAAATTGTAATATAACTTACGCCACGCTTACCTTTCCAATATAAACTACTTCAAGTAGAAAACTGAATAATAGTATCACCGTTGTTGTACAATTATTAATTCAAAACACTAAATAACAACAAGAAACAAAGTACATTATAACTGGAACGAATTTATCAAATAATCATAGCAATGACTACCGATGGGCACTTCAAAACACTAACAAAAAAACAAAAGTAAACTGCACCTGCAACGAATACCGAATGCGCACGCGCACAGTCTAGACTAAACAGACACAACTGGAGCGTAGGAATACAAGAATGCATAAAAAAATAAGCATAGCATCCACTACCGAGGGGGGTAACAACCTTACCCCATTATATTTTCTATTGTAAAATTAATAAGAATGAAAATTTTATGAAAATGTTAATTTGTACTTATCCCGGAAAGGTTAAGAAACAAATACACCAGGTTAAAAAAATATATATGAAAAATTGAGGAAAATGATAAGAAAAATAGATGATGGGGTAAAGCAATTACCCCCCATGGTAGTAGAAGGGTTAATAAACCCACAATATTCTACCCACGCACTATTGGGTCACCCTGTATAATTGCCAACGGCGGCGGAAAACTAAAACCAAATTCGTGAAAGAAAAAAAATCTAAACTAAAATTTGCAAACGGCGACCGCAATCTTAAATCAATAACTACTTGCAATGCAATCAAATACAATAAAAAGGTATTTCTGCAAATGTTCGTACTTGAACTGAAAATTAGTCTATAAGCGGTTACCTCCTATAAAAGAAATTCTACCTATAACATTCTATTAAACAGTTAATTGCACGTTGGTAAATTGCTTAGGACCCAAAGTAATTCAATTAAAAAATATCGCTGGTGTAAATTAATCAATAAAGAAAAATTTAAAATTCTAAATAGCTTAAGGAATGATAATTAACAATTCAAACTTGGAGCTATCACGACGGGAAAATTGAATGCCGTTGATCTAAATCAAAATTGAAAAAATGGAACTAGTAGTGAAAAATTCAAATTTATTGTTAAAACGTGGTTTAGAAATTTGGATGAAGAAAATCGTGCTTCCGCCTTCGCATAAATTAAATCGTAAACCTAATCAGATGTTTTAAACGCTATCATAAATAGATATCGTTTCCCGACGAATGGGATTATAACAAAAGTCGTAGCCACGGTTAAACATTAATTGGCTAATTACTCATATTATTAAATTAGTTCAGATTATTTCTCCAGGTGTGCTAACGGAATATAGGTTTGCAAAACAAGTTGATGTTGTTATGCCAAACAATTTCGGGGTATTAATATTAATATACTGACTTCCATAAAAATTGCAACACCTAGAATTTACTGAACGATTTTATTGAAATTTTCGTCAACGATGTCTTTCATTAGAACAAACAAACGATTAAAATTTGAAAGCAAAAGAACAAAAACTAAAAATGTTTTTTTCAATAATGAGTTGCTCTGCCACGATTTGTAATGCACTCATTTAGACGGCGTGGCATGCTATCAATTAAGTGATCTATAGCTGCCTGTGGTATATCAACCCAAGCTTTTTGAATCCGTAGCCGGAGATCGTGTAAGTTATCTGGAGGGTGTGGTAAATTACTCAGTCGCCTACCGACCACATCGCACACATGTTCAATGGGCGACAAATCAGGCGACCGAGCAGGCCAGGGGAGGACGGCAATGTTAGCTTCTTCCAAAAAACGTGTTGTAGCTTTTGCCGTATGCGGGCGCGCATTATCCTGTTGGAAAATGGGATTTTCTAGCCCCTGAAGATATGGAAGCGCAACGGGTTCTTGGACATTGGCAATGTAACCAGCGGCGTTTAAGTTGCCATCCATGAAGGCCAAAGGTGATCTGCTACCGTAACATTTTGCAGCCCATATCATCACTCCTTGTGTGAAGGCTGTGTTGCGTTCCACAAAAAATGTTGAATTTTTACGTTTTCCACGCATTCGTCTGACCCTCCTACGACCATTGTGGGCCTACAAGCAAAATCGGGACTCGTCACTAGACACAATTTGATGCCATTCTTGCGCCCAATTCGCTCTTTCGTTGCTCCATTCTAACCTGCGTAGACGGTGAAGTGGTGTAAAAGGCAGACATAAAAATGGACGATATGAACGCAGCCCATAAGACCTTATCCGACGATAAACAGACAACATTGATATTTTGCGTCCTACACCTCACATTCAATCATTTGCAATCGATCGAGTTGTTAAAGATCTGTCTCTTGTGACCAAAAGTCTTAAGCAACGTTCATCGCGGTCTGTAGTCCTGCAGGGACGTCCAGATCCAGGGCGACGTTGTTGCACCCCTTCCTCGGATCATTTGGACCAACATCTCAATACTGCTGTAACATTTCGGTTTACACGATGAGCAATTTCTCTTAGCGAAAGTCCGGCCTCTCTCATGCGAATAATACACTCACGTTCAAAATGAGTCAATTGGAAAGAATGTTAATGTTGACGTACTCTTGGCATTGTTCCCAAGTTCAGAACGAAATTGTGAACAAACAGTTTTCAAAATTGAGAGGTAATTACGCACTGATTGGTTTATTTCTTCAAATTTATTGTTACTAAGTGCAAAGGAAAAAACAAAAAAAAAACCACTGGCGAGATTTTATTCAAATTTTAATCGTTTGTTTGTTCTAATAAAAGACATCGTTGACGATGACGATGACAATAAAATCGTGAACAAATTCTAGGTGTTGCAATTTTTATGGAAGTCAGTATACATTAAAACAATCAGAATCACATCTGTCACACTCAAAATTTATAATTACAGTATATGATTAATTAAATCATTTAGACTTACCCAAATCAGACACCAAAGATATATTTTTATGCACACGCACTTACAAAGGTAATCGTTATAATGATACTCACGACTGCACTGGTTGTCGTGCTTGATAAGCCAAAACCGGTTTTCTTGCTATTTCTGTCTAGCATAGTTTTAAATGGGATTTATATTGCATGTTATCGTTTGAATTTATGTACTCACTTTTGAATGTTATTTATACCGGGTGTTCGAATAAATGTTACCGAGTACGATTGATCTTAAATCGTTACACTATTCAATGACATAATATGTCGATTGTGTCAAATGCACTTTGCAGGTAGCGGACCACGAACATTTTATTATTTTAATACACGTTTGTCAAATCGCCATTGTTACCGCGATAGAAAAGATAGTTAGTGGATTTTTGATATCTTGATAATACGTCGTAATTTGCTAATGTTTTTGGGAATATTTTAGTTTATATATTTTAATGTAAGAAATGTGGGAATGTTTGTAATTGATATTTGAATAGAAAAAGGAAACATATATTAGGTAGAAAGACAGGTGTTATGCCAAAACTGGCGTGACAAATTGTTGAAAATTTCTATACGCGCGCTCTTGATGTAAAAATGTCATTGATTCAATAATTAATTACGGATGAACATAGCGCAAATCCAAGGGAATCTTTGTTTCATACGTTGAAACTTGTCAGGTATTTTGAACCATAGTTAATTTTGTTTGTAGTCTTATGTACTTAGTTAGATTCCGTATACATATATTTTTAAATTAAGTTATGTTTATAGTAAATTTGTTTTAACGTGTTAGCCAACTTTAGATGGTAGGTGTTGTGAGCTTAGATTTAGTTTGTGAATTATTTTTGTAATTTAGGTTGTTTTTCCTTATTATTCTCGTTTATAGAAGTTTGATTAACGCTTGTGTAAATAGTTGTATATAAGTTTAATTAAGGTTTATTTCGTTTGATTTCCGTAAAATACTATGAAAATTAGTTATTAAATAATTATCTTGCGTATGATGTCTGTTAGCGACATAAAGACGCTTAAGTATAGTTGTCAGTTTTTATTAGGTATTTGGTTTTGATTTATAGAGATTGCATTGCTTATGTATTAAGGTAAACATAGACGTACAGGATACTTTTGCTGACGTTGAGTTTCAAATTTACCGAGTCCTTACGGAGTAACGAATTTGTGTTGTATTCATTTCCTTCCGTTTTTTAATTGGTGGAATTAAATTAGATAAGATTTTATGAGTAGTGATTCAAAATTCAAAGATGGAATTTGTTAATAATTTGGGATTACAACTGATCGTGTATAGTAACGTTTATTGTATTAATTAGAACGTTGAAATCTTTGGACCTTGGTGTTTAACGAACGTACTTTTTGTAGTAAGGGTAGTTGTATGAAGATACCTGTAAAGGGATTTATTAAAATTGTTCATCACCAAAGGATTATACACTAGTGCCGATTTCGGTTTTACGTAAAGTTACCTAGAGGACATCGTCGTGTTGTATAGTGCTTCAGTGACCTCTTTGGTTTATATCGCTTCTGCGGATATTAACATCATCGTTCTTCCAAGTGCCTCTTATTTACCGTACAAAGCGTATTTAAAGATAAAGAAACTTTCGCATTATATTAAAAATTATATTTAATTAAATCAAGTTATTAACATTTTGGATTATTAGTGGAAATAAAACCAATTAAAAGCTAAAAGTTATCAAGTAATTGTGAACGCTCAAATTATTATTATTTTAAAAGAAATTTTGAGCTTATGCAGTAACAATTTAACGCGAATCAATCCAAGAATTGTTTGTGTATCATAGAACAATAGTCAACATTTTATTCATCATTTTGCCAGAGCAGGGAGAATTCATTTTCGTGCTAGCCGTAACCGACCACCTGGTTATCTTCCACATATATTGTAACACAGAAGAGGTGTAATTCTAGACCTTTAAGGTAACAATATTGTTTTTTATTGAATATTTTAAGATTTTTGTGTGTTCGATTTATTTTTTTGTGTTTATGAAGGTGAAAGCGGGGTTATTTTTTTTGTCACAGTAAGTTGTTGTTTGAATTTGTTTAGCGTAATTAATTATAGTTTTGACGCTCCGCCTTCACACTTTTTTATTTTAGTATTAAAGGGCAATCGACCCTATTGTAGTGTGGGTATATTATCCACGAATTTTATATTTAGGTTAAACGATTTAGACTGGCGTAAAAGCAGTATTCTGATCAGACATCCTGTCGCCTTTTAAGCATTTATTTTTTTGTTTATACGCATCATCGTATGTTTACATTTTTTTTATATTTATCATTTTTTTATTATTTTATTATAGTTTGTTAGGTTTTATAAATGTGTTTTGATTCTATGGAAACCCTTCTATGTTACATAAGAGTTTTTTTTTGCAAATTACAAATTACCGGCGTTTTAGTTTTTAACGTAACGAAGTTAGTTTTTTTGTTTTATTGAGTAATAGCGTTCTTAATATTTAGTCTTTTATTTGATTTTTAGTTGAGTATTGATTCAGTTTAGAGTTCATTCTATAGCTTATTTTCTTTTGTTGTTTTGTTTTGATTATTACTTAATGCCTAATTATTTACACTGAGGTGTAGTAACGTAAATTTATTGAGTGTTTATCACGCTTTTATTTGACAAGCGTGCAGTGCATTTTGAAGCCCGATTTCAGGTAGTTTGCTGAGTTGCCGTCCAGCACACCTGGGATTGATTACGGATAGGTAAGCGTATGTTTTTTGTATGTTTAGACACGCTATGTACTCGTAATTTTGGCACGACAACCCTTATTTTGACTACCAAACATTCTGGCGCCCAAACCTCGATTTTGTCTTCAACCTATTGTGACTTACGTAAGATTTACTATTCTGGATGTGCAATTTTTTTTTAACATCTGACCTACACCCATACGCTGGCTAGTCGGGGCAAAAAGGCCAATTTATCTGTAATCCCGTTCTACCACCCGTTTATACCGTTACAAACTTGAGACCTAAATGTAGCGCTTTTTACGGACGAATGCATACTTTTAAAATTAAGATGTCGGGCAATAATTAATATGACACTGTTCCAACCTAAATTAATGTTTCTTATTTTTTATTACTTTTGAAAGATAGGGGTTGATTTTCGGGAGTAAACATGGTTAGTTGGAAATCAGAGGGGAAGGCAGTTACAATCGAAGCATCGATCGAGTCACATCGATTTGGTGAATTAAATACCTTCATCGTAAACAGTTTTGTCTTTAAAATATTTCTTGCGTGTACATTTTCTTTTGAATTAGCCAACGCTAATTTGTCCTTTCTTTCTGGTGTTAGTTTTAATGTGTTTTTCAAATATTAATCTATAAATAACAGTCATTATTTTTGAAGTTAAACCGCTTAGGTTAACGATTCGTGCCTGTGATCAATTAAACGATTCAAGTGTAAGTAGGTATTTTTATATAAATTAAGGCTGGCAGCAAATAATTTTACAAACGTATTAAAAACCAAACATTGGCATGCAAAGGTATATCATTCGCACGCGGGCTCGTTAAATGGAAATCTGCTAAAATAAAAGACAGTACAGGGCTCGTTCACTTTGGTATTTGTGTGAATTAGCATTGTTGTTTGTTGTTTATATTTATATTTGTGTAGAGGTGGGTCTGGCGAACGGTACAAGATACCGCTTGGTTATTAATTGTAAGAGGTTTGCGAGTAATTAAATATCAGATTTATAAATAAATTCTAATGTAATTATTGCCAAGAAAGTCAAAGTAAGGCAGGCAATTAATTTGAGTAATAGTAACATTATTGTGAGTAAAGTCAAGATAAATCATTTAGCGATTGTTTTGTTCATGAATTTGCATTATTGTAAATAAGTTCAAATTACACTTTTCAAGATACGGTACCTAGGGGGCGCTTCAAGTATGTCACCATCCTTTTTTCAAAGACGCCTTGACTTAAGATGGCAGTATACGCCATTTGGATAGCTGAGTTCATAAACTAATGACCTTGATATCTTTTATAAACACAGAACAGATGCTTGATAAACTAACTGATTTTAATGTTCTGCTTCTAGGTGATTTTAATGTTCACTTCGGTAATGATGAAAAGTCACGTATTTTGTTTTCATTCTTAAGTTATGATTTACCTAGCTAACTCCCGAGGGAATGTACCTATTTTTCGATATGTTATCGGATTGTGATTGGGGAAATGCCATTTGAAATGATCTGAATGATAGCAACATGTGTTTTACTAAATTTTTTATCCCTCATTTCCAAATGTTATTGAGTTTGCTTTCCAGAAGTCTAATTTAAAACAAAAAGAATGTTTGTAATACTAACTGGTTTTCCAATAAACTACGCAAGTTAAGAGAACAGCTTCAATTAATTTGTGAATTACATGCCAAGTACCGTACGCACAATTTATATTTAATCAGATAATCTCTCCGTGCTTCTTATGCCAAGGAGATAAAATTAGCAAAAGTTGAAGCTAATAATAGGTTTATCAAAAAATCAAATAATCTTCTTAATGCACTGTGGCCGATAATATATTATCACAGAAATTTGGTTATCGAACCTCATTGTAATTTATCCGCAAACCAGTTAAATGCTTATTTTGCTAATAATACCTACGTCTGAAATTTGGCTAATCTGCGGAGTTGATGTGATGTGCAGTTTTTAAAAAGAGTCGCATGAAGTAAGCGATCAAGAAGAGTCGCGTTAAGTAAGCGATCAGAGTTAATGGTTGTTGGTCGATTGACGCCGCAGTGACATTATATAGTCACGCGGCCATATAAAGTGTGAAAATTACAAATAAGAATTAATTAGCGATGCAATAGAGAAGAAGTAGAAAATAAAAGGGATTGCACCATAATTTGAGATTCGCATTGAAGGTGACGTAATAAGTGAAGATAGCGCGTTTTGTATGTATCAGAGCGGTAATCAATTGTGTTTAAATAGTGAACAACAAATATGAAAGACAGTAATCAATCCAAATTTGTAAATCAAGGTATAAAGAATAATAACCCGAAGTGTTAATGATGAGTAGTACGATCGGACATTGCAATTTGTAGCGAAAGCTGTTTGTCGTTGAAGTTAAATAATTAAAGTAATAATTGACTGTTATAAATATATCAACAAATTACTTACAAAAATCCTAAAAGTGGGAAAGGAAATTTCAATCAACTTGATCCACAAAGAAAAGGTGTAAACAAGACATCGTGGCAACAAAAGAAGAAGGCCTCCGATTGCAACACCGGCTAAATTGAGTTATCGGTTTGGCCACATTGCAGTTACGTCATCCGTTTTCAACGAGGCCCCAGATAGGTACGATTTTTAACAGTGTAAATAAATAAACTTTTCATTTTCTAAAAACTTGAATTTAAATATCAAAATTGGACAGAAAGCATTCAAGTCAATTTTGATAAAAGGTTTTTATTGTTATATGTTAGTTTTAGGAAGGTTATTTTAGACTATAGGTTTGATTTTTATATATGTTTGTAAACAACGCATTGATGCATTTTCGTTCAAGTTTGGAATTTAACTAAATGAGTATAATATTGAATATATAAATGCAGAAAGGGGTCAACTCAATAGGAATCCAGATAAATAAATAAATAGAAATGAGCATAACTTTAGTTAATGATGACAGTGGTCATTCTTTTATTTTTACTTTGAGCTAGCCGCCGTACCCAATTAAGAAAGGAATTCGCAAACGTAAATCCTAAAATTCATTTACGCAAACTGAAATTAAATAGCAAGCGAAGTAAGATTTAACGTAATAAAAACATAATCATTTCAGTTTCACAATAACAATATTAAATTTTATTCAATAATGTTGAAATTATAAAAGTTTCAAAGAACTCAAGTCTTATTCTTTAGAGCGGGTTAAACCAACAAAAGTAATATCCAAGGGTATTACGCCGTTGCAAAGTACACTTGCTACTTACGGGTAAGCGATTTGGCAAAGTTAAACGGCTAGCTAGTTTACTCGCCAACACTTTCCGAGTGTAAACGGGTCCGGGCAAGTAAAAGTTACTGTTTATAATTTCATTTTCAATCATATACGAAAAATATGAAATTTTGTAAAATATACAGTTAAAATTATACGTGAATAAATTAAGACAATAATGCAATAAAAATTGTTTATAGACAGGAAATAAATAAACTAAAATCTAAAAAAAATGGCAGTGGTACTGATGACTTATACAAGCCAAAGCTTATGTGGTTTACAAGAGCAGATAGTTTTTTTACGGAGCACGGTTATAATCAGGGAAACAACAAACAACATAGTAAGTGTTTTTCAAAATCGTTTATATAAACATGCATAACACAATTATTTAATTTCATTTCATTTTGTATTATAAACCAATCATTTTACCTTCCCAAGATACAGCACCTTCTCCGGAGAAATAATCTGCGTACTTATCACGCAAAGAATTCGCGGATTGTAAATGGTTATTAATTCCCAAATACCTCACTGACTCTAGTGGAGAACATCTGAATGCCAGAAACCATTTATGATATCTCCTGTAGCATTATTCTCACGATCGACTGTTCCGTATGGACAATATTCTCGGGCATCAGTTATTCTAGGCCAATCATGCAAAGCACAAGCAGCTTTTATAGCCAAACTCACAGTACTTAATTTGAAATTAATCACTCCTCGAATAAATCGAAATCTTATACATAAAATACCAAAACCGTTTTCTACAACTCTTCTAGCTCGTGACAAACGTTAATTAAATATTTGTTGTTTAGTAGTTGACGTTCGGCAGTAAGGTTTTAGTAAATTTGTCCTCAAGGGAAATGCATCATCGCCGATAATAACGGAATGTTGTGGAAGATGTAAGTCTCCACCTAACATACCTTCATTCAAACCAGAATTTCTAAATATCGTCATTTACCTTACCATTAGCTCCAATGTCTATATATTTAAAACAATAATATGCGTCAACTAACGCAAATAAAATTAAGCTATAAGTCCCTTTGTAATTTTAGAATTCTGATCCATTATTAGGAGGTCGTTTCGCCTGAAGTTGAGGGTATATATATATATATATATATATATATATATATATATATATATATATATATATATATATATATATATATATATTTATAAACCTTTGAATATCGCAAATTCCGTTTCAATAATTTTAAAGGAATTGAAGATATTTACAAAACCTGGATAACTATGCATTTGCGGATGTATATTCATATATAAAATTTTATGGTTTTTTGTGTGCATAAATCTCTATTTACAAGCTCATTTTTTTGAGGATGCAACACCAAAGAACTGATGCGGAAGAAACTATCCCACCAGAACCAGTTGATAAAGCAATTGACTCCCTAAAAGAAATTGTTGAGAAAAATGAGAATAAAGCCGATGATCAATATGATACCATTGCAAAACGTATTTCAGCTCAACTAAGAGAACTTCCTGTAAGAAGTTTTATTATTTTGCAAGGAGAAATTCAGAGATTAGCCCACCTTCCTCCTGTAAGCCACGTAATCGATAGCAGTTACAAACCTTTACATCAGACTCCACAGTTGGAAGCGGAGTTGAGAAATCAGTATTCTCAACCATTTCAACAACAAATGCAGCACCAGTACGACAACAGATCTTCCATACATAACTCTTATTATTCAGATATTGTACAAAAAGCCTTAATCGAGTGTGATGTGATTATACTAATATTTAAAGTATTGCCGAACTAAAATGTATTTTGGTTTATCAAATAAAGGTACTACTGAACATGCTTTTTTCATTGGTTGGTATGCGTCCATGAAATTAGAGGTAAACACTTTTGCTACTACTGTACTAGAGTACTACTTTTCTTCGTTTATAAATAGTATAAGTTTATTTCAAGAGGACCTCATATACAACGTGTCCAAGATAAGGAGGGCCAGTACAGGGATCTCGAGAACCGTAAAAGATATGAAGTCGGTTAAATAGGAAGAAAGTTGCGCATTTTGGTGCTTAACAAAATGCTTTTTTAAAATCTCAAAAATTTCGATTGGTTCCGGAGATATCCGCAAAAAACCGAAATTTTGCAAAATCGTTTTAATTTTTTACTGGGTTTGTTTCAAGAGGAAATTAAAAATAAGTGGTACTTTCTCATAGCCGCTTTTTCCCCTCTACAAGATGGCGTTATTGAATTTGAAATCCGACGTTTCGTCTTTGACCGACCATCATCAACTTCATTTTTTTTAATACGGCTCTGATTTTCTAATATCAAATTGTTGAAGCTCTTTCAATTCTGAATTCAACATTGTACCACACTTCACGGTTTAGGTATGTCTTAGACCTTATTTGAGTATTATTAAAAGTTTTACTCGAATCGAAGCTGCCTTGAAAAATCCCTCATAAATTTAATTATTTCAGCTATGTAAATTTATTGAAAAATTACTTTTTTTTTTTGAGGTTTACAAATAAATTAGTTATTAACAATAGTTTTTACAATAATAAGTATTACAAAAATAACAACGAAACTAGTATCAAAGTGTAGAATTTAAGTTCATAGGAAGTGTTCGAAATGATTGCCCTCATTCTCTAAACATAAATAGCATCTCATAACTGTAGTTTCTAAAACATTAATCGGCATAACTGGTGTTATACTTTGAAAAGCTTGAAGCACCAATCTTCTGAGTTCTTGTTCTGTTTCAAAGTTTTCCTTATAAACATAATTTTCGAAATATCCCCAAACAAAGAAATCTAATAGAGTAATGTCGGGTGAACGTGCTGGCCATGGCGTTTCAGAATACGTGCTTATAAGTTTTCCTGGAAATTTATTTATAAGGTACTTATTAACAGCCCTTGAATTATGTGCAGGCGCACCGTCCTGTTGGAACTAATGGTTGCGAATTTCTGCTAGAGGTAAATTATCCAGGGCTTCTTCCAAGTCATTTTGTAGTAAATTGAGGTAATGCTCAGAGTTTAAATTATGATGGTAAAAAAATGGTCCTATAATTCGTATTCCCACAATTCCGGCCCACATATTGAATCCAAAACGATGTTGATATCTTGTTTCTTTAAGTAAATGTGGCCCAGTAATGAATATTTCGTCTATTAAAAATTCCATTTTTAGTCACCATGCTCTCATCAGACCATATTATCTGATAAGGAAAAGCTTCATTTTCATGACATTCTCGTGTGTACCATTCACAGAATGTTCGACGCCTTTCTGCATCACCGGGCCTAAGTTCTTCACAAATTCTGTATTTGTATGGATAAAATTTTTGTTTTTTTAAAATAAATTGTGTTGTCGATTTCGCCACACCAACGTTTTGTTCAATTTTCCGAGTTGATATTCTTTCAGATTAACTAATAACTTACTAAATGTCCTTTTATTTGGCTGCCTCCTTTGCGGATATTTATTTAAATACATATGTTCCGCTGCATAACAGTTTCGGTTGCTTAAAATGAAACAAGTTATCATATCAAATTTCTCTTCATTTGAATAAAGTTCCATATTTCAAACAAAATGCAAGAAAAACGTTTTTAAAAAAATAATTTCACAGTAAATGTCAAATTTAATACATCTCTGGGATGTTCATTTTTTTTTCTAAGCCTACTTTCTTTCAAATAGATGTAGAAATGTGATAGATACCTGAGACATTGAAACGTACTAAGATCGATGCAAAATTCGACTCCGTGATGTTAGATTTATTGTTATTTTTTTATATCTTTTATTGTTAATACCTGTGCGTGTTTAATACTTATTAATAATTATTGATTATCTGCCTTATTTATTAGTAATCTTTAATAAAAAAAATAGTAAATTTTATTGTTCTTTATTGTTAATACTTACTATTGTAAAAAATATTGTTAATAACTTATTTATAGTGTTTTTTCGATAAATTGAAATAACTGAAATAATTAAATTTATAAGAGATTTTACAAGGCAGCTTCGATTCGAGTAAAACTTTTAATAATACTCAAATAAGGTCTAAACATACCTAAACCGTGAAGTGTGGTACATTGTTGAATTCAGAATTGAAAGAGCTTCAAAAATTTTATATTAGAAAATCGGAGCCGTATTTAAAAAAATGAAGTTGATCATGGTCGGTCAAAGACGAAACGTCGGATTTCAAATTCAATAAGGCCATCTTGTAGAGGGGAAAAAGCGGCTATGAGAAAGTACCACTTATTTTGAAATTCCTCTTGAAACAAACCCAGTAAAAAATTAAAACGATTTTGCAAAATTTCGGTTTTTTTGCGGATATCTTCGGAACCAATCGAAATTTTTTAGATTTCAAAAAAGCATTTTGTTAAGCACCAAAATGCACAACTTTCTTCCTATTTAACCGACTTCATATCTTTTACGGTTCTCGAGATCCCTGTACTGGCCCTCCTTATCTTGGACACGTTGCATTGCCAATTGATCCTCCAATAAACAGAAAACTGGAATAGTACATTTTGGTAGTCTGTAGAAATACTGCAAATAAGGAAAACTATCACCAATGGGGAAATATCGCAATGTCACTTCCAATTTCAGCTGAGGAGAAACAGCATTTCTCATCGACGTTTCCGACTTTATAAGTTTAGGTTCAACTAGTTTTAACAGTTCCTTAAACTTTTCGAATGATATATTTACGGTTTTAGTGCTACTTTCATAAAACGCAATGTTAGTTTATTTACTAAACCATAGACAATGCTAACCAACCTTATCATTAGAACTGGCGGCTTTCTTGAGTCTCAAATTTGCCTTAGCTTCACTATTGTTCAAGAAAGGTAATGATATAAACGAACTCGATAGTTACAGGCCTATTTCAAAGCTACCAGTTTTTAACAAAATTATTGGAAAAATTCTAAATAAACAAATGAACGATTATTTTGAAAAAAAACGATCTTTGTTGTAACCAACAGTACGGCTTTCGAAAAGGAAACTGTACTTCTGACGCAATCATCACGTTACTTTGTAATGCCGTGGAATACTTTTAGAGGGGAGAACATCTGGTAGCTGCATTTGTTAACCTGTCCATGGCATTTGACTGTGTGGATTACGAAATATTGGCACGAAAATTAAATATAGTATATAATTTCTGTGACCGTAGTGTTGAATTGATAACGTCATTCTTGAAGAACAGATTCCAGTGCGTAATCTTTAAAAATGCCATTTTAAGTTACCTATACAGCATGGGGTTCCTCAGGGCTCAATTCTAGGCCCTATTCTTTTTCTAATTTATATTTGCGACTTGCCCTTGTTCGTGTCACAACACATCGCTTGTATTCCTTATGCTGATTATGAAACTTTAACTGCAGTCAGCCAGGATATTAATGTTGCCCTGCAGAATGCACAAACGGGAGTCAATAAAGTTTCCAATTGGTGTGTTAATAACAAATTAAAATTAAATGAAGGCAAGCCAATTTTTTGCACATATCTCTACAAAAGTGTAATTTAACTTCTAATATTAACTCAGGAGTGACACTAAATTAAAATTCGATTCACACTGTGACAGTATTACTAACAAAATCAACAAAAGTAATACCAGGGCACCATCTCCTCCACTTTTTTACGTCACAAGCCCCGCCCCATAGGACACCTTCGCCGCCATTTTATTTTTTTGACGCCACCCTTGGAACACCTTTGGTCGCCATTTTTTATATATGGCCACGTGGGGACCCTATTTTTTTTTCACCTGGGAATAAAAAGGTTTAACCTGTTATTAATATTTATTAGGGTTGTTTTTATCAAAGGAGATTGCAAAATTATTATTACACTCCTTTAGTCCTATCTACAGATTATGACCTTTTTATCTATACGAAAAATGTATTTATGCATTGATGGTTGCATTCTAATAAGGGGTCCTAGCCTTGTAAGACGGGACTCTGATCGTGTGCTTCGCCCCTATCATAAAAATTGTATTGTAATGAGAGATCCTAGTCCCCTAAGGCATAGATGCAGTAAGACTAAAAATTAAATATGAATGAAAATGTTTACATCGTATTATTGATGTTTTATAGAAGTAGATGGACTTAGTATTTGTTTAAGTTAACATGTCTATTAAAACTATTACAGGAGGTGTAAGTCTAAAAATTAAATACGTATGAAAATTAATTAAATCGTATTATTGATAGAATCAGATGGATTTGTCGTTTTTAAGTTAATATGTATTTTATGGTTATTAAAATGATTACAGATAATGTAAGACTAAAAATTAAATATGAATAAAAATGGTTAAACCGTATTATTGATAGAAGCGGATGGCCTTGGTATTTTTTAAAGCTGGTGTTTATGTCTATCTAGCATGAAGTTTAAATATCATTCTGCCGGGGATAAATACTTTTGTTTCTACAATGTGGTTTATTTTTGGTAATTCGTTTATTATAAAAGACATTGCATACCAGTAATTAAAATTATTATAACATTTCTTTTAATTCCTATCTACAGATTGTGACTATTTACCTATACGAAAATTTATTTAGACATAGTTTCAGTTATTTCACTTTGATGTCATTAAAATAAAACGAGTAATTCAGTTATACCTAATCAGTTTCTTTACGGCAATAACATGCTTTAAAAAGATTGTACCAATAGAATGCATTTTTTAAGCTGTTATACAATGCAGTCGGAAAGTAACAACCACTCATTGCTATGGCTTTAAATGAATGTGTTTTCGTAATAGGGTTTATTATAAAGGAGACTGTATAATTGTTATTAAAATTATTATTACATTTCTTTTGAGTTCCATTTGTGGCCTTTACCTATATACGAACTTTATTACAACAACATCCTTATTTTTACCTTGAGAAAGTCACCTTCAACATTATACATAATTAAAAAGGAGTAATTAAGTTGCCATGCTTTAAACTATTTCTACGTTGAGAACGTTAAATTATGTGTACAAGGTCTAAGCAGAAATAAAATGCATTAAAATGGTTACAAATATGCATTGTAGTCCGTTTTACGCTGTATTGTTTACTCTCTGTTATAGTGCTATCAATTAAAAGTAAAATATTGAAGGTCGACTGCTAAATTGTATGCTCAAGGTTTAAGTGGAAAGTAAAATTGCATTAATGCGCTAGTTAATACACATATTAATTAAAAGTAAATATTGAATCTTGACAGTTACAATTACGTATACAAGGTCTAAGCATAAAATAAATGCATTAAATGGTTACACATATGCATTACAGTTGTTTGTTTTACACTTCATATTGGTAAAATTTTGCGACGCAAGGCTTTCGGCGAAGGCTGTTTCGGCGATCCCACTCTAACCCTTTTCGAACAAAATCGAGATTGTAGGACAGGTGTAAGCCATCGCAACTTGTTCTCGTCTTCGCCTGTTGTCGTGATCGGAAATTGTTCATGGACCTGTATGTATTGTCATGGTACCCTTGATGGAAAATTTGAATTTGTATTATAATAAGGGGCGTAATGCTAACTTATAAAACAGGCATACGGCTTTGCAAAAAAACTTAAAGTTTTTGGTCGACCTGCGAATAAGTTGCTAAGCCCTACATCTTTTTGTCTTACAAGTTAGCGTTATAGCCCTTATTACAACACAAATTCATAATTCCGGTCATAACCTGCAAATTCAAATTTTCCGCTAATGGGGCCCCTCGACAATGGGGCAGAGCCCCGGGAGCAAGTTGCGCAGCTCTACACCTGTCTAACAAGATAGCATTAGGACCCTTATTACAACACAAATTCGAATTTTACACAAGGGTGCCAGGACAATACATGAAGGCCCACAAACACGTTCTGATCACGAAAAGGAACGAAGCCCGCGAACAGATTCCCGTCTTCCAAGGCTAGGACACCTTATTAGAATACAAATGCAAACTCCCCACCATAACCAAACAGAATGCAGAGACAAATACAAATTTAGATTTTCCGTCAAGGGGTCCACCTTATTAGAATACAGATTCAAATTTACCGCCTTAACCTACAGAGACTTAAATACAAATTTAGATTTTACATCTAGGGGTCAGGACAAGGTGTCGAAGCCCCGAGAGTAAGTTACAAAGCCCTACACTTGTTTTGCAAGTTGGCATTAGCGCGGCTCTTATTGGAATACCAATTCAAATTTCCTGCCAAGGGGCCGGGATCTAAGCCCTGAGAGCAATTTTCGAATCCTTATACCTGTTTTATAAGCTAGCGTTACGCCTGTTTATTAGAATACAGGTTCAAATTTCTAGCAATAAGTGATCAGAATGTAAACACTTAAATACAAATATGCCCGTCTTACAAGTTAGCATTAAGCCCCCTTATTATAATACGAGTTCAAATTTCCCCTCATAAATGGCTCCACAAACAAATCCAAATTTTTAGTCGAGGGACCAGGGCCTGATAGTAAATTGCTAAGCCCTACATCTTTCTTACAAGTTAGCATTATACCCCTTATTACAATACAAATTCATATTTCCAGCCATAACCTGCAGAGACTTAAATACAAATTCAAATTTTCCACCAATGGGGCCTTGACAAGGGGCCAGAGCCCCGAGAACAAGTTGCGCAGCCCTGCACCTGTGTTACAAGTTAGAATTAGGCGCCTTATTATAATTTAAATTTTTCGCCAAGAATACCACGACAATGCACGATGGCACACAAACAAGTTCCGATCACGACAAGGGGTGAAGACCCGAGAACAAGTTGCGACGCCCTACACTTGTCTTACAATCTCGGTTATGTTCGGGGAGGGTTGGAGTAGGGTCGCAGAAACAGCCTTCGCCGAAAGCCTCGAGTCGCTAGGTTTTACAAATATGAAACGTAAAACAAACAACTGTAATACATATGTGTAATCATTTAATGCATTTATTTTTTGCTTAGACCTTGTACACATAATTTTAACTGTCAACCTTCAATATTTACTTTTAATTAATATGTGTATTAACTACCGTAGTAATGGAATAAAAGTAAGCATGTTGTAGTAAAATTCGTATATAGGTAAAGGCCACAACCCTCAAATGGAACTCAAAAGAAATGTAATAATAATTTTAATAACAATTATGCAGTCTCCTTTATAATAAACCCTATTACGAAAACACATTTTCTTAACGCGATGTCAATGAGAGGTTGTTACTTTCCGATTGTATTGTATAACAGCTTAAAAAATGCATTCTATAGTTACAATCATTTTAAAGCATGTTATTGCCGTAAGCAAGCTAATCAGGTATAACTGAATACTCGTTTTATTTTAATGACATCGAAGTGAAATAATTTAAACTATGTTAAAATAAATTTTCGTATAGGTAAAAGGGCACAATCTGTAGATAGGAATTAAAAGAAGTGTAATAATAATTTTAATTACTAGTATGCAATGTCTTTTATAATAAACGCATTACGAAAAATAAACCACATTGTAAAAACAAAAGTGTGTATCCCCGGCAGAATGATATTTAAACTTCATGTTAGATAGACGTAAACACCAGCTTTAAAAAATACTAAGGCCATCCGCTTCTATCAATAATACGGTTTAATTAGTTTTCATACGTATTTAATTTTTAGACTTATACCTCCTGTAATAATTTTAATAGACATGTTAATTTAAAAAAATACCAAATCCATCTGCTTCTATAAAACATCAGTAATACGATTTAATCATTTTCATTCATATTTAATTCGTAGTCTTACGAGACTAGGGTCTCTTATTACAATATAATTTTTATGACAGGGGCAAATCCCGCGAACAGATTCCCTTCTTACAAGATTAGGACCCTTATTGGAATGCAACCCCCAATTCATAAAAAAAATTTTCGTGTAGGTAAAAAGGTCACAATCTGTAGATAGGATTAAAAGAAATGTAATAATATTTATGCAATCTCCTTTGATAAAAACAACCCTAATAAGTATTAATAACAAATTAAATCTTCTTATTCCCAGGTGAAAAAATACGATCCCCGCGTGGGCATATATAAAAAATTGCGACCAAAGGTGTCCCAAGGGTAACGTCACAAAAAAACAGAATGGTGGTGGAAGGCGTTGCAGGAAGCAGGGCTTGCGACGTAAAAAAGTGGAGGGGATGGTGCCCTGATACTACCAACTATCGGCTTATTTTGCCTTAATCCATGGTATTATTTCATGTGCAGTTTTAGCATGGGAAAGTCATATTTCGACTTCAACGCAAAACTGTTTAAATTATTGCCAATTTATAGTTCACAAATGACTGCCGGAAGTCATTCAGTGATTTAAAAATATTAACGTTTCCTTGGTTCTTTATCCTAGAAGCTCTGTGCTATGCTAAAAAACACATTTCTCAGGCTAAAATGTGAACTGCACAACCATGACACCAGACAAAAAGATAATCAAAATCTTCATACAATTATCTTCCTGGCCACATAAAATCTCTAACGCTGTTAAAATTTAAAGCGAGAATAAAAGAATTATTGATGTTAAATTAATTTTATTCATTTCATGAGTTTATCTCTATTTTTATATTTATCTAGATTAACTAGTTAATGATTTGTTTCTGTGTTTAAACCTATTGGTCAATCGCCAAATCATGTTTGTACTGTTTATACATATTTTATATTTTTATTCCATGTATAATTTTGACGAGTGTAAGTGTACCGTCACGTTCGCACAATAAATATTATTATTATCATTATTAATCTTTCTTACCATCTTTTTGTACCTCTGATTCGTTTTTCAATGTACACTATAATTTCCTCCTTTTATCTTGTTTGTTATCTCTTGTCTATTGATTCGTTTCTTTTTTTTTTCATTTTATAGAGCGAACAAAAATAGCTACAGTAATCACTTTTATACCCACAGGACATTAATATTAAAAGCTCAACTTCACTTCCAACATTCAATTTTTTATATTGTTTTTAGTATCATGTCAAGATTAATTGGTTTTAATTTTCCACAAAAGCACTATTTGTACTTAATTTCCTACAATAAAGAAAAGGAAGTAATACAAAAACCAGTGTAGGAAAACTTTTTTAGATAGTAAAAGGTCTACAATTAACGTTTTCCCCTTTAAGATAATTAACCCCAATCTTACATAGATTACAAGCCATTCTTAAGAGTGTTCTATATCTATCTAACACGATAAGGGTCGTTGGGTATACTCAACGATTTTGTTCTTGAGTACCTTGCTCAAGTGAAATTTATTGTATTTATCTACATCCGGTAAGGGTCGCATTCTGAATTCGTAATTTTGATCATCGGCAGTTTCCATGTAAATCTACTGAATTGTATATGTTAAGAACTGACCGTTGGTAATTTACGTAAAAGTATAGATTGCGACAGATAATCAATATTTTTAGTATATTGTAAACGAGTAATTAACTGATAACACTTAAATTAACCGTAATTGAATTTGTGATTGCATGTATTGAAACTATGGATGTGGACAGCTTATGATTTTCTTATGCCCCTATAATGTGTCGTTAGTAAAAAGTATGTAGGGCTAAAATATAACATTTTACTGATACTATAATGTAATAACGCGTTGCTAGTTATGAGCTGGCGCTAGTCATTCTAACTCCAGCTTGTTTTAAGTTACTCATATTTCTGCTCATATAAGATGTGCAATGTAATATCTTGTTTCTTACAAGTGGATCAAATTTCGTAAATTTCTAGTCTGAATTGTACATAATTTGGGATAAGCCTATTTTGGGATACGAGGATTCCAGGTTTGGCATTTGCAATGTTGCCAAATTTGTCGTTTCTCTGATATTATTAGTCACTTTGGTGTTGTAAATATATCGCCCTGTACATGTAGTCATTATTGGAGTCTCCTTTTCAATACGAGTTCAACCATATGTAACAATTATGGTTTTATGTAGTCTAGGCGGTCTTAAATACATACAACTGTGTAAAATATGCAGATTTGAAGAAATTAGATGTACCGGGTGGCCGATTAAGAACGGCCGTCGGCCATATCTCAGGAATGGATTATAACAGGTTCGCGAAAAAAAATTTTATAAGAAAAGTGGCCTCGAGAAACGCCTGGAAATTATTTTCAGAATTGTAGGTCCACTGCTAGAGGACGTATTTGACAGTTAAAATTTTAAAAAGCAAAATTTTTCAAAATTTACTCAATTAAGGGGCATATTAAATATTATAATCAGATTCCTCGACAAATTCTACAAATTTTTTATTTGACAAGTTTTGGTCTATCTCTTCAAATAAGGGGGTGGGGGAGAGTGGGAACCTTGTTACGAAAAAACGACTTTAATTCAGGTCCTGTTTGACCGATTTTAATAAACTTGATGTTGTTTGAAAGAGCTTTTATTAAACAATAGAAAATTTGTAAATTTGAAGCAATCTCATTAATAACATAAATGCTAGATGGCGCTGTTTAATATTTTTTTAATATTGTGTTTTCTCTTTACAATTTTAAATGGAAGCATAAAAATTTAAGTAGGTCTTTAAAAAGTAGACTAAATTAGTAATAAAACAGTGAAAACTGCAAGTCAATATCTTTTTCCTATCCTGAGGTATCGTAAGAAACAGGTAAATGGGGGGAATTGTTCTTCCAACGTCTAGTAGGCTAATTCGCGTTAACGGAAATTATTAAATTTCACCTGGATGAAAAGATCTTACATTGGTCTGCAGTAATTTAAACTGTTATCATACTAATGTTATGGTTGCCGCTAGATTACCTAAATGTAATGCTGTCGCTACTAACAATGAGAACAAATTATAAAATAATAATGTGATAAATCTAACAATTAAAACCTTAAATAAATAAATACGTAATTAATGTCGCCCTAGATGTTCGAAATGTTGTCCATCATTTTCAATGCATGAAATCAATCGCTGACGGGCGGAGAGAACAGCAGTTTCAATTTCTGCCCTTCAAATACTTCGTATTGTCTGTCGTATTCTTTCAATCATGTCAGCTCTTGTTGTGGGTCTATCGGCATAAACGAGATCTTTTATTCGCCCCCATAAATAAAAATCTAAACAAGTTAGGTTTGAAGACCTTGGTGGTTAAATAAATAAACTTCCACGTCCTATCCGCCTTTCAGGGTATGATTGATCTAAGAAATTCCGAACATCTCTAGAATAATATGCCGAGCACCCATCATGTTGCAAGAACATGTAACGACGAATGGCAAGGGTTTGTCTTCTAAAAGAAGTGGCAATTCGTTGCTTAAAAAATCTAAATATTATTTATTATTATTATTAACAGTCTCATTAAAAAAAAGGCCCAATTATTTCTCCACCTAGAATCCGCACCACACATTTACAGACCAACGACCCTGATGTTCGACCTCCTGCATCCAGTGGGGACTCGTTTCAGACCAGTAGTGCATATTATGTCGATTTACACTACCATCACTATGAAAAGTAGCCTCATCTGTCCACATAATTCGTGAAAGTACTTCAGGATCGTCGTTTTTTTTTTTATGATTGTGGACCTGAACAGGCTAAATAAGGCCTATCGTGCTAAAGCACTCAAGAACACTTAGGAGGATGGATAGAGGGATAATGAATTGCCAATAGATGCCTATGAACAGCTACCTTAAATTTTCTCATATCATAAGTGAGAGGAAAACAGGAACTAGGGAGATCATTCCAGAGTTTAGAAGCCGTGTAGAAAAATGTGGATTGCGCCCGTTTAGTACGACAAGTGGAGATTTGTACTGGATACTGATGATGTGATTGAGCGAACCGAGTGTTTCTCGCAAAGATAGCCCGAGATGGTATCAAAGAATGTAATTCACCAGCACAATAGCCGTTGTAATAACGATAACACAAAGAAAGAACTGAAACCATCCTTCTATGCTCAAGGGACTGTATGTGAGAAGTTAAAGACGGGTCATTTATAAGCCTAATCGCTCTCTTTTGAATACGATCAACGATATCGAGAGCGTATTGGGGAGCACTAACCCAAAGGTGAGAATTATATTCCAGATGAGGCCGAATTTGGACCTTATACAGCAAAAGGAGTTGTCGAGAGGTAAAGTACTGCTTAGATCTGTACAAAAAGCCTATTTTACGAGGAGCTGTTTTGGTAGCTGACAGAAGATGGTCAACCCATGAGAGATTTGAAGATACAGTCATACCCAACAGAGTAATAGAGTCTGAAAACTTAAGAACTGAGCCATTCATACTTACAACAGGAAATGATCGATCTTTTTTGGCGGACATAAGGCAACACTGAGTTTTGTTACCATTAAATTTAACTAGATTATTGCTTCCCCATTCGAGAATACGTTGAATGTCTTTGTTGATTGAATTTGCCATTTCAGCTTTAATTTCTTGATTTGACATAGAAGGTGGATTATCACTATGAGTAGACTGAGATGAACTACAGTGAAGAGTGCTATCGTCAGCAAAGCAAAGGATGGGGTTAGTTGTTCAAGAAATAAGGTCGTTTATGTACAGCAGAAAAAGTGTAGGCGCTATAACGAATCCCTGTGGTACGCCCGCGTTAATGCTAACTTCTTTTGAAAAAAAGCCATCAACTACGACACGTATTCGTCTTTCATCAAGGAAACTAGAAACCCAGTTGATGAGCGCATCATTTAACCCAAACGAGGTGAGTTTGGCAAGTAAACACTTATGCCAAACTTGGTCAAATGCCTTTGAGATATCTAAAGCGACTACAACTGTTTCACCGGACTGCTCTACTGTATTGTTCCAAACTTGGGTCACATATGAAAGAAGATCGCCTGTTGAACGACTTTGCCTAAACCCATATTGATGGTCACTAAGGAGTTTGTTAGTTTCAAGAAACGTGAGCAGTTGCTGATTGATGGCTTTTTCCATGATCTAAGACAAAATGGAGGTGATGGAAATTGGTCTGTAATTTGAGGGATCAGTCTTATCACCTTTTTTGGGAATAGGTTGAACATTTGCTAACTTCCATGATGAAGGGAATTCCCCAGAAGATATAGAGATCGTATAGAGCTTAGATAGGACTGGTACTAGTTCGGGGGAACATTTCTTTAAGACAATAGCTGGGATACCGTCTGGGCCAGTCGCCTTATTGAGATCAAGCCTACTGATGATCGATTCCAAGAGCTTGTACCGAAAATGAATTGGTTTCATAACGTATGAAGAAGAGTTGACTAGGGGCACATCTTTTCCAGAATCATTGAGACACGAGTTTGTTGCAAACAAATCCACAAAACGTTGGCTTTGTCTACAGAATCAGCAACTACCGATCCGTCAATAGATGTCAGGGGGGGAAATGAAGATGTTCGAAAGTTTTTACTAATGGCTTTTGCTAAAGGCCAAAATTTACGACTGCCTAAAGGAGATGTAGCTAGTTCATTGCATTTTTTAGTTTTAGTGATGACACTTTTGCAGATCTATCTAGCAACAACGTAATCTACAAGACTGTCAAACGATTTAATAGATTTCCATTTAATGTAACATTTATTATTTAAAGATATTGCATCCGAACAAGCCTTATTGAACCAAGGTTGGGAACGTGAATGACCTACACGGTACTGTTTTTCCGGAATGTATAACTCCATTCCTATGAGGATGACTTCAGATACTGAAAGAGCGATGTCCGAAGAAGAGGACGACTTAAAACAATATTCACGCCATGGAAAGGTTGCAAAGAAATCCCGTAAATCACTCCATCGAGCTGACTTAAAACACCACAAGGTTCTATCGGTTTTGCGAACAACAGTGGAATTAGGTACAGTAGAAATGATTTTTATTAGACAATGGTCGGAAAGACCTAAAGGCGAAAGAACGGAAGTTTTATAAACAAGAGGGTTTGATGTAAGAAAGAGATCTAGAAGATGTGGAGTATGGTTAGGGTTATCAGGGATTCTTGTGGGTTCAGAAATCATTTGTGTGAGATCACATGAAATAGCAAATGTTTCTGCACTATGACCAGCGGGATTTGTAGTAGATGAAAATTGAAGCCAATTAGAGTTATGAACATTGAAATCGCCTACAAATGAGATATCGCAAGATGGAAACTGAGACAGGAGATAGTCAACTTTCGTACTAAGGTAATCGAAGAAGTCTTGAAAGTTGCTGTCATTAGGAGACCTATAAATGCAACAGTAGAATTTCACAAAATTAGGACCAGAATGTTTAAACCAAATCACGTCAAAATTTTTATTTTCTAAGGAAGAAACCCTCTTGCAAGCAATTCTGTCCTTGATGTAGGCACATACGCCTCCTTTATATCGAAAGTTAGAGTGAAGATGGTATTGAGGAAATTGCAAGTCGGGTGACTCGGAGCTTTCCGAGGAGACTTGTGTTTCAGATAGAAACAATATATCAGGTTGTAATTGTTCAAGATGTTGGTGAATAGCATTAAGATTAGACCTGATACCGCGAATGTTGCAGTAGTGAATCAGAAAGTTGATACCTTCGATGACCGAGGTCGCTTGGGCCCTGCCCTCCCGGACATCCGAATGGGGCAGGATTTTACGTCCGGAATTTATAACCCTAGAAACCACAACCATCTTATTTTTTAATTTGGAACTTTTAATCCGATAGGAAGACAGTGAGGGCGAGAAGGAAGAATAAGGATGAGAATAGATTGAGGATGATGGAAAAGGTAACCGGCAGCCCTTACCGAGCTCAGAAAATCGGAGACCCAATATTAAGGAACCCATGGTAAGGGTGGTGGTACCTCCCCGGCTGGCATGGAGTATACATGCCTACCACGTGTATCATATTTGAGAGCCAGTTGCAAAAATCCAACCTGGTATCGAAATCTTGAGCATTCAAACTATGGTGTAGGACCATGTGATATGAGTGCAATCTAAAATAGTATATATTATAAAGTAATCAGATCAATAAGACACATTGAAGTCCTTCGTTGTTAGTAAACGAAAAAGGACCTTAAATGCATTAACTCTCGTAATGTTATTACGAATTCTTTTCGCCCGGCCTCTCGTTATTTTTTATTATTGGTACCTTTTTACTTTACTTTGCCTCACTTAATTATCATGTTGTTAGTTAAAATCTATTCACATAGCATAAGATAATTTCATTAAATAATTTGTTGTTTTGTTGAAACTGGACATAAACATATAACGACAAACGAAAAAAATTAAAACATTTTTATCATTATAATACCGAATAAAACATGCATTAATAAATAAGTAGTCACCTGTGTTCTCTTAAAATATTTTGCACCGTGGTTCGGCATATACCAAAGTCTCTAGCTATAGCTCTGGTGCTTGAATGAGGGTTAACATTTACATAAGCTAAAACATCAATAACATTTTCCTCTGTTCTACCTCTGCGTTGTCTGCGGTACACAGGAAGATTCACATTTCTAGTAGTGCTCACACGGTGTGCGAGTCGGAGAAAAACTCTTCTGCTGTGATGCCGTCTGTTTGGGTACTGCAGTGCATACACTCTAGCAGCAACGGTTGCATTTTTTATACATTCAAAATAAACTGCCAACATATCAATGCTTCTTCATTTTTAAGAATCATTTTGGTACGAAAAGATAAAGAATGCAACACAATAAATAATTTTTGACATATGCGTGAAAATCATAGCTTGCTTGTTTTCAACAGGGAATTCATTTTATATCTTACATGGCCCTCTTTACTAGTTTTGTTGTCATCAGTAAATCGTAATTCATATTTTAAACTGTATTTGTTGTTGCTGGGCAAATGTCGGTTTTTATTGATATTTTATGCTTTTGATTTACTAACACATCGCTTGAAAACAAATATAACATTCTTATATAATTAAAAAAAATTTTAGATTTATCACATTATTATTTTATAATTTGTTCTCATTGTTAGTAGAGACAGCATTATATTTAGGTAATCTAGCGGCAACCATCACATTAGTATGACAACAGTTGAAATTACTGCAGACCAATGTAAAATCGTTCCATCCAGGCTAAATTTAATAATTTCCGTTAACGCGAACTAGCCTACTAGATGTTGGAAGAACAATTCCCGCCATTTACCTGTTTCTTACGACATCCCAGGATACGAAAAAGATATCGACTTGCAGTTTTCACTGTTTTATTACTAATTTAGTCTACTTTTTAAAGACCTACTTAAATTTTTATGCTTCCATTTAAAATTGTGAAGAGAAAACACAATATTAAAAAAATATTAAACAACGCCCTCTAGTATTTATGTTATTAATCAGATTGCTTCAAATTTACAAATTTTCTGTTGTTTAACAGATCTCTTTCAAACAACATCAAGTTTATTAAAATCGGTTAAACAGAACCTGAATTAAAGGCGTTTTTTCGTAACAGGGTTCCCACTCTCTCCCACCCCTTATTTGAAGAGATAGACTAAAACTTGTCAAATAAAAAATATGCAGAATTTGTCGAGGAATCTGATTATAATATTTAATATGCCCCTTAATTGAGTAAACTTTGAAAAATTTTGCTTTCTAAAATTTTAACTGTGCAATACTCCCTCTAGCGGTGGACCTACAATTCTGAAAATAATTTCCAGGCGTTTCTCGAGGCCACTTTTGTTATAACAATTTTTTTCCCGAACTTGTGCTATAATCCATTCCTGAGATATGGCCGACGGATGTTCTTAGTTGGCCACCCGGTATAATTATAGAATGCTGTGATTTTGACATTTGTTCACCATTTACATTATTAAATAAAACTGATGGTAATTTGATTTGTTTTGAAAAGTTCTGCAAAGTAAATTGTTTCTCTAAAATGGCTGTTAATGAAAAAGACCGAATTAGTATTGTAATGATAAGAGGGTACGGCGACAGAAAAAGGTCTTATAGTGAAGTAGCGAACTTGTTCAACGATACTTTCCCAGACCGTTCTCCTATCTATAAAACGACGATACAAAAAACTGTAAAGCGCTTTGAGGACTCTGGAGGAGTAAAAGATAGATACCGATACCAAAAACAGTTATACTCTTAAATGGCAACAAAAGTTTGGATATAATGTAGAGTTTCGTTGAAGATCACATACATCCTAACGCAGGGTTGCACAATGCATGATATAGGTTATTCTTCAGTCTTGCGCGAATTACATAAAAATAAATTTTAACGATACAAAGTTCATTTATTGCAAGAATTAAATGAAGGTGACTTCGACCGTATATTAGAGTTTACTGAGGTAATGATGAATACAATTGAAAATGACGGAAATTTCGTTAACAACATATGTTTTTCCGACTAAGGAACCTTCACACTGTGTGGGTGTGTAAATTGTCATAATTTAAAGTACTGGATTAACGTAAATCCACACTAGATACATGAAAAGCATACTCAAAGACAACAAAAATTAAATATGTGGTCAAGTATAGTGGGTACTCAGTTAATTGGGCCGTTCTTTATCGAAAAAAATTTGTCAAATGAGTACGAAATGCTACGTGGGAGAACCGTTACCTGAAGGTTATGAAGAATTGTTAGCTCAACTTCTTGTTTGATTTGATCGAGAGTGATTTGTTTGAGATTGATTTGATTTGATTAATTGATTTGTTTGATTTGATCGACTTGGTTTGATATGCTTCGGCTGATTTTATAGGTTTGATTGATTTCTGTCTTTTGACAATGTTTGAAGGCCCTAGAACAAGTTCCGGCGTCCTATACCAGTCTTATGGGGTAGTGTGAAAGCCCCGTATTAGAATAAATTCCAAACTTCCCACCAAAGGGGTGAAGATCTGACAAGGGGCGAAGACCCTAGAACAAGTTCAGTACTACACCTGTCTTATGAGTTAGTATGAGGGCTCCCTTACTAGAATACAATTTTAAATTTCCCAAAGCAAAAATGGCCTCCAAGATGGCCGACAAAACAAGTTAACCTACAAAATTTAATTATGACTCATAATTAACTACAAAATGGCGCCAGAACTCAATTGTGACCTCATAATTAAAAAATACAATGAATCCGCCGGAGACCTGCAGCTGATAAGGGGGCGAATGCCAGAGAGTGCTATACCGGGAGCTAAGGCTTGAGAACAAGCTCCTATATCTGTATTATGAGATGGCATGAGGGCCCACTTATTAGAATACAATTTCAAATTTCCAGTGAATTACAAAAATAGCCTACGAGATGACAGAAAATAAAGATGGCCGATAAAAGAAAATGGCTAACAAACCACGTCACAAAATGGCCGACAAAAACAAAACGACCTACAAGCCACGCCCACAATCAGGAACCAGCGTGCGTATCTGGGCGGAGTTTACGGACCAATCAGAAACCATGAGGCGTGGCCTACCCTCACACGCTCCAATCAAAAGCTGTGCTCGCTCCAAAAAGGGTCTTAATAAAGCCGAAAGGGCCCTACTTAGGGAGTGACGACCATAAATACGTCATTAAAGGGTTGAAAACAATAACAGATGATATGCTCAACGACAAACCGGTTTTGCATATGATGTTGTATTTTTGAGGATTCATTTTACTTCCTCTTGTTTCCTCTACCATGAGTCCAATTTTTCGGTTATTTGTTTTTGAGATTGTTTGATGACATGCTCTAGAGCGAATTCCAGTAACGCGTAAGAACATCTCGTGTTATTATTATACTGAACAGAAATTTTTAGTAATTCATGTAGTGAATATTTATTGCAACCTTTGCTTGTTTATAGCTCTAGCCCTGTGTTTGTTTTAATTATTTGAGTGAAAAAATAATTAAAAAAATTAGAAAATAATTTTCAAGATTCTTCTCAAACTTGTTGCCATTTGGCAACAGGTACGAGTGCAACAGGTTTTTGTGAATCTGCTTATATTTTAATATTTTCACTCTATTGTTGTTTATTTACAAGTTCTCGTGTTTAGTAGTTAAATGCGAGGTTTTTATAGCATAATAATTAGGGAATAGTAACAACAAAATAAGATTATAGCTGAAGGAAGTGGTGATTAATGGTAGTTTGCGAACAGACGATTATTACTGGCAAAAAAGGCGATTTTCAGGTAAAAGAAATTTATTCAAATAATTTGCTATTTTCCTTTATTTTTATACAATAATACAATGCATAGATATTGTGGTGACCTTTGATCCGTATATTTATATTTCGATTCATATAAAATTACCTTTGTAATGGTTACATTTTTACGTATAATTGGAAGTAATGTTAAATTACTGAATTGAGGAAGAGTAAAAAAACGGAAAAAAATCTAGATAAAGTCAAGAGTCTATGTAGATAAAGGGGAAGGAAAGAAGATGAAGCGGACACGGCAAAGAGTATTTGGAAAAGGGAAGAACATAATAAGATTGCCAGACGTAAAGAGGCAGAGGAGGAATGGAAGAAGGTGGAATAGCAAGAATTGATGGAGAGAATAGAAAAATTAGAAAGAAAAGTAGACAGTGAGGGGAGAAGGAATAGGAAGAATAACATCGTGATAAAGTGGTGGAGATGCAAGGAGCCACAAAAAGAGGTGCAAGGGACGATGGAAGATAAAGTAAATGTATGAGAAAGATACGTATGGAATAAGAGAGCGAAGGAGCTAAGCAGAGAAAGGGGAGAAAGAAGGGACATACAAGGGCCAAAAAACTAAAAGAATGGGGAGGTAGAGGGGAAAGGCGGCTGACGAAACGACAGCGAAATGAACAAAGGAGCAAAGGAAAGGGAAAAGAACAGCAAAGAGGAAGTAAGGGAAAAGTACAGTAAGAGACTGGAATGTGGTGAGAATAAGGATCAAAAGTTTTGGGAGCATGTCAGGGGCAGGACGTGGTGGGATTACAAAAGACATGGCTAGAAGAAAAAGAACGGGCGTGTTGGGAAAGGGAAATAAAAGTGAATTCTCATGGGTGGTGCAGTGAGAGGACGCGAACAATACATAAGGAAGAGCAAAGGGGGGATAGCAGTGAGAATAAAAAGAAAATGGTTGGAAAAAGAAGAAGAGAAAGTGCAACAAAGAAGAGGTACCATAGAAAGAAACATACAGGGGGCAAAGAAAAAACAAAAATAGTGACGGTATACAGTAGAAAGACAACTAGGGAAAATTTAGAGGAGCTGATAGAAGAGGGGGAAAGGCATGAAAATAATAGGAAAGGATTTTAACGCGATAATAGGGGAGCAGGGGGTGTTACAAGAAAAGAGAGGGGCGGTAAAAAGACAGACAAAGGACAAAGTGTTGAATATGGAAGGAAAATAAACTGCTAGAAGTGTGCAACGAGAGGGAGGAATAGAGAAGACAGGAGAGAGCAACGGCAGAATCAATAAAAGATTATGTAATTACGAATGCAGACGCAGAGGAAAAGATGAAGATATTTAGGGAAGGGGAGAGTGTTGAATCGGACCACCATCCCCTGGAAATGATAATAGAAGGGGGAGAAAGGAAAAGATGAGAAAAGTAAATTATGAATGTAATGGAGTGCAAGAAGGTGTGGAAGAAATGAGAGAGAGAGAGAGCGGAGGAATCAACGAAAAAAGTCAAGCTTCGAAGATGGAAGGCGGAGAACTTGGGGTGGAAAAGATGGTGGGATAGAGAATGTAAGGAAGCCAAGAGGAAGGTCAGAAGAATTCTAGGACGGGGAGAACGGGCAAAGTGGACAAGAATATGAAGAAGCAGTAAAGATATACAGGAAAACATGCGAAAGTAAAAAGGAAGAAAGCAAAAAGAAACAGGAAGAGCAGATTAAGGAAGTAAAAACAGAGGCAGACATTTTTAAAGAAATAAAATCGGAGAAGGACACAAACGGGAATACAAATAAAAGAATGGGAGATGTATTTGGAAGAGGCTCTGAAGGGAGAGTAAATACAGTAAGGAGAAGGAAGACAAAGTGAGGAAAGACACGAGATATGGGAAAAATAAGAAGGAATAAAAGAAGAGGAAGTAAGAGAGATAATAAAGAAGGTAAAATGGAAAGCGGCAGGAGAAGATGAGATACAAGGTGAGGAGTGGATATACGGAGGAGAAAAGGTGTCAAAAAGGATGACAGAGGTAATAAACAAAATATGGGGAGGAGGATGGTTCGCGGAGAGGTGCAGGGAAGGACACATTTGCCCAGTGTACAAAAAATGAGACAAGAATCAGATGACAAATTACAGGGGAGTTACATAGCTAAAAACGGCCTACAAAATAAACGCGAGCGTTCTAGAAGAAGGGTTAAAGAAGGAGGCAAACAAGGAAATAGGAAAGAAAGAGGAAAAATGGTAGCGGTATTCGTAGATATAACAGCGGCATTCGATAGGGTGAACAGGCAAAAGCTGTGGGAGTACATGAGGAAAAAACGATAAGCGAAAGGCTAATAGAAAGGATAGAATAAATATACGAAGAAGCGAGGAACAGGGTGAGAGCAAATTGGGAACTGATTGAAGGATTTGTAACGAGGAAGGGATTGAGACAAGGGTGCCCACTGAGCCGAAGCCTGTTCGCGATATATATTGGAGACTTGGAGGAGACATTAAGGGGACAACAAGAGAGAGACCTGGTATGGGGAACATGAAAGTGTGGACGCTGGCATACGCGAATGATATAATAATAATAATAATAATAATAATAATAATAATAATAATAATAATAATGTCTTTATTTGGACACAAAGAATGTACATAAGCTAATTGACCAGCTGCTATGCGGATTACGATGTCCAAAGGGCGAAGATAACTTTCGGGATGCTATATCCGTCAGTGCTCTTCCACTTATCCCGAAAAATTATAATTTCCAATAGACGGATGAGCTGAGTATGAGTAATACATGCAATGAAATAGTTTTAAATAAGGAAATGAAATGACAATAGAGATGAAATGGGACGTGTATATATGTAGTAACTTAACGGTGTCTAAGCGCACAGCAGGTTTTTACGAAGTGTTTTTTTAAAATTAGTTGGTGAAAGATGTTTGATACTCGGCGGAAGTGAATTATATAAATTACATACATTGTATGAAAATGATTTTTTAAACAGCTCTAAATTAGGTTAATTAAATCCTTCCGCCGTATGTTGACATGATGTACATCAGTACGAAAGCAAATCGTATTATACAGATATGGAGGTAATTTATTCATTATAATTTTGTGATATAATTTAGCTGACTGAAGAAGTCGACCTTGTTCCATATTAAGCCAAGGAATAGCTGTTAATTTATGTGAGATACTATCGTATCATTTAAGACCATAAATTAAACGCACGCACGAGTTTTGGATAACCTGTACTCTCCTAACAAGTTGTTTAGATAGACAACTGCCATACACAGCACTACAAAAGGAAAAATGAGAACACAAGAGATTTGCACAATAAAATTTTTGAAGATTGGGATAGTAAATACCTAATTCCGTATATGTACCTAAGGTTGGCAAATGCTCTTTGTGTGCAATTTTTGATATGTTTTGCAAAACTAAGCTTCGAATCCAGAGTTACCGCCAGATTTTTTGCTTCTTTTACAAATTCTAATTTTTCGCTTCCAATTTTAATATTTATTAATGAATATACTTCCGTTTGTTCTACTGAGTTATTCGCTGCTCCAAATAGCATTAGCTTACTCTTTTTCGGATCTATATGCAGAGAGTGTTGAGTAGCGCAGTTAATAAAGTTATTTAAATCTTCATTAATTTCCTTGTTGGCTATCAGGGTATGTTCCTTGGAGAACGTATAAAATAGCTGTGTATCGTCCGCATAAAGGTGATAATTGCAAAATTTTAATTTTTTTACAATGTTGGAAGTGTAGATCGAAAACAGAAGGGGACCTAGAATGGAACCTTGAGGGACTCCACGTCGTAATTCAGTGACTTTTGAGTAGCGGTTTTCGCTTACCACCATCTGCCTTCTACCATACAGGTAACTGAATAATAATGATATAGAATTTGGATCAAAACCAATAAAGTGCAGCATTGATAATAAGGTATTATGACAGATAGTGTCAAACGCTTTCGAAAAGTCTAAGAGTATCAACATAGTATATAGTATATAGCGTCAATAGCAAGGTAGGAAAAAGAAATAAAGGGGACGTTAAAACTTTGGACAGATATTTGAAAAGGAAAGAGCTGGATGTCAATGGGAGTATAACAAAAGTAATGGTATGGAGAAAACGGGGTGGGAAAAGGAAAAAGGGGGAAAGGAAAGGGGAAAGGAAATTGAGGGATGAGGTCATACAGAAAGTAAAGGAATTCACATACCTGGGATACACAATCAGACAAGACAATATAGATGGGGAACATATAAAAGAGCGAGTGAGAAAAGGGAGTAAGCAAGAGTGGAGTGTAGGGGAAATACTGTTGGGAATGGACATAAGAAAAAGAAAATTATTTGAAAAGCTAATAAAAAGTGTGATACTGTACAAGGCGGAAGTGTGCGGATGAAAAGAATACAAAGAGACACAGCGGCTGCAAGAAAAGTACTGGAGGTGGATACTGAGAGAGAAACACCAGGATACATTATTAGAGAGGAGGTGCAAATAGAGAAAATGAGGGTGGAAGCGGGAAATAGAGCAGTAAAGTGCGAGAAGGAAATGAGTAGAAGAACCGGGTGCAAGATTCTACAAGAATGCCGGGAAGAAATAAGAGAAGAAGAATAGAATATGGACAAGAAGTCAGGAAAGAATGTTACGAAAGAAACGGATATGCAAAAGGTGAAGTAAAAAGAGAAGGAGTGAACGTGAGAGAGGGCATAATTAGAAGGGATAGGGATGTGCAAAAGCAGGAAAGATGGTCGAAGGTGAAAGATGGAATATAAAATGTAAACTACAGGAACATTAAGGCAGAAGTGGTACCGAGATATTTGAAGGGGGAATGGAGCAGGGAAAGAAAGAAAATGATAGCGAGATTTGGATGTGAAAACGAAGAGAGGGGAAACAGTTACTGGATAAAGGATGAAGAGAGAAAATTTAGGCTGTGCGGGAAAGAGATAGAGATGATTAATCACATGTTGCAAGAATGCATGGGGTTAAAGAAGGAGGAGAGAACGGTGGAAGAGATATAGAAGAAGGAGAAAGGGGAGTGGATGCAAGAAAAACATGGAACAGAAGAGGACTGTTAATGGGAGAAGAGAAAAGAGAGAACAAGTGAGTGTTAGTGAAGCAAAGGAAGGAGGGACTGTAAATAGTGTAAATAGAGAATGTAAATAGTAAAACACAATCACTTTGCAAGATTTTGTAAAATTAAACAAATGAAATATATTAGTAGTTGTACTTGATTACATGAATTTTCTGTATTTCTTTATTATAATTGTATTTCTCATTTGGCCTATTTAAAATCTGAATTCTACAACTATTTATCTTGGTTACTGTGCGCTGATGTATTGACATATTTCTGTACCTTTTATTGTAGGCAATATACGAAGGATACGCAGCAGATCCAAGACACGCACTGCCTTCAAATCGACCAGAACGCTCAGGGGAATACTAACCAAAACCAAACTACACAATGAAGATCAGAATTCCAATAATTGTGTATACAACCTACCATGCGAATGCGGCAGAACATACATAGAAAAGAGCAGTAGAACACTCAAAGTGAGAACGCAGGAACATAAGAACAACGTCCTCAAGGGCGAAACAGAAAGATTAAGATTCACCAAACATGTCTAGAACGAAGACCACTGCATCCAATCGGATAACATACACATAGTGGCAAAGGCCGAGAACACAACTCGTCGGAAACTCAAAGAAGCCACATACATCGCACTAGCAGAAAATCCAATAAGTCAAGAAGTTACGGCACAACATGCGCAATAAACTTCTGCGCAACCACGAAAAGTTATATATGATATATATATATATATATATATATATATATATATATATATATATATATATATATATATATATATATATATATATATATATATATATATATATATATATATATATATATATATTAAGGTTCTAAAAATATATATTGGATTACACAGTGGCTCAGCGGTAACAAGATACGCACTGCCTTCAAAGCGACCAGAATGCTCAGGGGAATACTAACCAAAACCAAATCAAACAATGAAGATCAGAATTTCAAGAATTGTGTGTACAACCTACTATGCGAATGCGGCAGAGCATACATAGGAGATAGCAGTAGAACACTCAAAGTGAGAACGCAGGAACATAAGAACAACATACACACAGTGGCAAAGGACGAGAACACACTCGTCGGAAACTCAAAGAAGCCACATACAACGCACTAGCAGAAAATCCAATAAGCCAAGAAGTTACGCGCAACTTGCGCAATAAACTTCTGCGCAACCACGAAAAAGTGTAATATATATGTATATATATATATATATATATATATATATATATATATATATATATATATATATATATATATATATATATATATATACATATACATATACATATACATATACATATATTGGGTTACTCAGTGGCTCAGCGGTAAAGGTGTCCGACTGGTAAGTGAAAGGCACCAAGTTCAAATTTGAGAGTAGTCAATGCTTGGGAAAAAAACCTTATAACATACGAATTCAACTCAAGTGAGAAAACAACCTTTCTCAGGACTAAGTCTGATGACGGAAGCAGAGTCCGCTTCCGAACCGCCGCGCTCAAAAAGCAAAAACTATGGAAATAGGCCGATCAACTCAACTAATATGAAAGCACAGTTACAAAGTACTTATAATACAGAATTAGTAACTCGATACGGCCCGAAGTCAGAAAGCTTAAATCATTAATGAACAAGCTAGCACTTGAGGGAACCACCTAACCTTCTTCTGCAAAGCCCGTGATAACATAATACCCACCGTGCTCAACATCAAAACTCCGATACACAGCCGGAAAATATCACTAATCGCGAAGAGAGTTAGAGAAGCGTTAGTCAAGGAACGAATCAGACATCACCGTTTCAGAAAATACCAGTTTGGACACAAATTCAACGAGATTAGAGAAACCATTCGAAATCGAGTGAACGAACAAGACTTTGACAGGATAAATACGGCTACCAGAAGTAAATATTCGAAGACCTAGGAAATTCGGCAGAAGAAACTCGAAAAGCTAGTGAAGGGGAAGAAACACTGTCATAAACATCTCTAAATGACATTTGAACTATGCGATAACACCGAGGTATATTCCTAAAGTATATTTAATAACCGCAGTTGAAGAAACAGCTACGAAACTAGATCCTGAAGAAGCCGAAGAATACAGAAGTAAGGTTGGATCAGTCCTAGATGCATCTAGGCGAACTAAACCTATCCTCTCTAACCTAGAAAGGAGAGCGGTCATTTCCCGTAAGAATGACCCAATAATCAAAACTCTCCCGGCAGACAAAGGAAACGCTACTGTGATAATGGATATGGACACTTACAACAGTAAGATCTAAAAACTACTAGACGGAGGCGCGTACAAGCAAATACCAAAAGACCCCACACCATCAATCGAAAGACGGGTTATACCTAGCGCTGGCGAAACATAAGGATGAGTTCTCCGATAACCAGAGAACTAAACTTACCCCACACTACAACAAACTTCCGCATTTGCTTATCAAAGATTCATAAGCAAGGAATTCCTCTGGGACCAATTGTGAGCTAGCTCAAGAAAACCCGAGTTTATGGTCAAGAATACGCAGCACTTCCTAAAAACCATCAGAAACTTCCAACCAAACACGAAGAAATACTGGTAAGCTTCGACATTATGATTCTATTCACAAATGTGCCTACCAATAAGGCAGTAACCATCAGAAGGGACAAGCTGGAAAAGGGTGAACTCTCGCTAAACACAATAACTCATGACAATATGCATACATATTTCCAGGTAGAAGACAAATTCTAGCAACAAGAGTTTGGGATGGCGATGGGTTTCCACTATCACCCATAGTGAGCAATATATATGGAAGACTTTGAAGACCAAGCGATATCCGAATTCATAGAGAAACCAAGGATGTGGCTTAGATACGTGGACGATACCTTCGTAGTTTGGCAACACGGCATGCATAAGCTAGATGAATTCCTACATCATCTAAATAGCTGCTCGCCCTCCATAAAATTCACAATGGAATTGGAGTTGGAAAAAAACTGCCATTCATGGATGTACTTGTACACAGGAATGACAACACTTTTACGACAGGTGTATAAAGGAAACCTACCCACACGGAAAGGTACCTACACTACAACTCCAATCACCACAAAAACGTGAAGTTACGCGTGGCAAAATGCTTGTACGATAGAGCAAAAATAATATGCTCAAAACAAGAGGACCTTAACAAAACAAAAGGAAATATCACTAGAACAATAAAAAAATGGCTAACCCGATCTAACACCTAACCTAAGCAGGGAAAGGGTAACCGAAAATGAAGAACCTAAATATACAGCGATAATACCGTATGTACAAGGTACCTCAGACAAAATACGAGATACGCACTGCCTTCAAAGCGACCAGAACGCTCAGGGGAGTACTAACCAAAACCAAACCACACAATGAAGAGCAGAATTACAATAATTGTGTATACAACCTTGTAACAACCTTTTTTTGTGGTTGTATTAAAAAGTACATTAATTTAAGAATCGTTCATTTATTTGGCGTAATATTGGAAAAGTTTTTAATTATTAATATGTAGAATTGAGAATGGCATTAATTGGCATTTCCTAGAACAAATCTTTTGGGTGTAATATTACATAAATAGTTATAGTTCCCTTTCTTAAAAAATTGGATTTATATTATGTATCCGCGCAATGCAAGAAAACTTTTAGGGGGAAATACATTTGAGTTATTCTGAAAGCTTTTTTTTAATTCACTTAATGCTGAATGTTACAGCAGTAAGCATGATTTTTACCTAATTTTTTATATTTTGTGCCATCATTGATGGTAAGTTATTTTCCAATTCATTATATTTAAAACTAAAGCCTTTGCTTTTTTTAGGCACCTTTTAAGTACTCACCTTTTAAGTACTCACTTTTAAGTACCTACTTTTATTTTTTACTTTTAATTACTTACTTTGCACTTAGTTTGCAATTATTTTACTCATATGTTTTAATGCATACTTTTATATGGCATTTTTATAATAATTATCTTTAATGGCACTTATAAGTCAATAATTTACTATTCTATTAATTTAAATGGCAATTTTTACTTGAATTACATTTTACAACGCAAGTTCTACATACTTTTATAAATAAATTTGGCGAATTAAGCTTCAAAGAAATTCAATAAAGTTATGGACACAATATATAAAGGGAAATAAGCAAGACATTGACCTCACCAAGTTCACCATTCTGCTTCATAGTTACCAGTTACAGTTTATGTACCGAACGTTCAAAGGTAATGTTTTTATATAATTTTAGAATAGTATAAGACTTCTGATTTTTAACCTTTTCAATCAGATATTAAATAAACTTAAGTATTTCATGTTATTTTATTTTCATTTTGATAAATTGTTTATTACTATTCCTTAACTAGGTTTTGTTGTTCCTATATATATATATATATATATATATATATATATATATATATATATATATATAAAGACAACATGGCGCTCGAGATTTTATCATTTTTTCATAATTTTTAGAACCCACCCTATCTCAATCTACCGATAAGCCCGACGGCAGTAGCGATTGTTATTTGGTAATTTTTTATATTAATTAAAATTATTCGATCAATTACAAATTGTATATTAGAATTCCCCTTATTTTAATCTACCATTTGAAGCTTTTTGTTGTTATAACCTACCATGTAAATGTGGCACATGCATAGGAGAGAGTAGTAGACCACTCAAAGTGAGAACGCAGGAACATAAGAACAACGTTCGTAAGGGCGAAACAGCAAAATCAAGAATCGCCGAACATGACTGGAACGAAGGCCACCGCATCCAATAGAATAACATACAGATAATGGGAAAGGACGAGAACACAACTCGTCGGAAACTCAAAGAAGCCACATACATCGCACTAGCAGAAAATCCAATAAGCCAAGCTAGTGTGGAAATGAAACCCATATGGATTCCAATAATGCGCGAAGATCTTAAGCGCAATATACCTGCGCAAGAAGTTACGGCGCAACATGCGCGATAAACCTCTGCGCAACCACAAAACAGTATATATATATATATATATATATATATATATATATATATATATATATATATATATATATATATATTTACTCAGTGGCTAAGCGGTAAAGGTGTCTGATTAGTAAGTGAAAGGTACCAAGTTCGAATCTGAAGGTAGTCAATTGCTCGAGAAAAAATCACAACATGAATTCGACTCAAGTGCGAAAACAGTCCTTCTCAGGACTAAGCCTGATGACGGAACCAGAGTCCGTTTCCGAAACGTCGCGCTCAAAAAGCAAAAACCGTGGAAATAGGCCGATCAACTCAACTAATATGAAGCCACAGTTACAGAACACTTATAACACAGAACCTTTTATAGCTTTTATCTAGATAATTAAGTTTACCTATTTCCTTTGATTACGTGCATATTGATTTTGGTTTGTTGTGAATATGTTTGATGGACTAACAAAGTGTGGTTTAATTCATTCCGTTAATAGGATTTAAACCCAATAGATTTAATCTCTATTGATGATTACGTTAACGGGTAGTTTGGAAAATTAATTTTCATTCTTTTTTGTCATATTACGTTAAATTAAGCTTGAAGTAATTGAAATTAAGCATGCATGCAAAAAACTCATATCCAAGTCTAAACGCAAATTTTATTCAAATTTACTAATAAATAGAAAAAATTTTATATATGCATCTTAAAAATGGCTTTCTGGAATTTAATGAAGTACTTATTGTTCGTCAAAACAAATGTAACACCCTTAGGGCTTATGTTGCAATTATTTTCAGAAAGCGCTTTTCCTTAATGAAAATTTCTTAATAAAAGTAAATTCAAATAAATATGAATGAGATTTTAATGAAGTTTTCGACTTGTTTTTTTAGCTTAATTGAGTAAAGATGAAGTAAGTATTTATGGTAATAAAGCTTTGTCGGCCATAAATTATAAAATATCTTGTGAGAAATAACCCACTACCCTCCAACCTACAAAGTGGAAATTAGTGGAAATTAAATAATGAATTTTTTAGGCTAATTATGCAACCTCTATTATGCTACATTTATAATGAAAACAGGCATCATTGTACACAAAACACAAACAATTAAGTCAGATGGACATTTATACCTTAATGTCAGATAGAAGTTAACAAACGGTGTCGCCTCGGGACACTTGCCGACCCGTACCATTTGCGGACCCACTGCAGACATACTTTTACTTTCTGGAATGCACTTAATGAGAGTGAGACATTTGCGCCTTAACTGTCCTTTGGAATTCATAATTCTGATGAGAGTATAGGGGTTTCACTTGTTTGTTGATCTTTTAATTGCAATTTCACCCATTTAGAATACTTGCATGTGTTGCATCACTGGGCTCACATCTGTCGTTTACCTATTGCAATATTTCTAAAGCGTACATATACAGTTTTTGAGTTATGGATTCACTAGATTTAATCGAAAGACCAAAGGGAAAGCCAATGGTTTTATATGAAGGGATATCTACAGGAACAAGAAAGTTGCATAAAGTGGAAATATTCGTTGGATTTGCGGAAGAGACTGAAAAATGTAGCGGAGCCTTAATTACTAGTTCGGACCTTGCCATTGAAAAAGCAGTGGAGTATGATTGCAAGCCTGATATTACGGCTGGTGAGTTTAAAAAAAAGCTTGCAAATGCGAGGAAAAGGGCACGAGTGGAGGACGCAACAGCAAATATTTTATATCAGGAAAAAATAGTTCCGTTTCAAAACTTAGGATATGAACTAATAATTGATGTTTCATCATATTCCTGTGGAAAAGAACTGTAAACCGAAACCGTCACGCCAAACTAGGATCTCTTAAGGAAACATCCAAAGCAATCGATATTCAAATTCCAGAAATCATACTTGAAATGGAAGATGGATCTTCGTTTTTATTTGCAGTTGACAAGAATTACATTTGCAGCCCAATACGGATGAAGTATCTTGGAAACTGCTACGACTTTATTTATAGATGGTACATTTAAAAGTTGCATCAAGCAATTTACCTAAATATTCATTGCACGTGGATATTGCAAGTAATATTACGGAAACAAACATAATTACGGTAAATTAGACAAATAAGGAAAGAACGGCGTACTCCAGGTTATTTGAAATTATTAAAGCACAACTTCCCAAGTGGGACCCAAGAATCGTTAAAATGGATTTTGGTATGACCACTATGATTTTTTGAAAACCTTGTTCCCTAATGTTCAAATAAGTGGCTGCAACTATCACTTCAATCAAGCTTTACGGAAAAAGGTGCAACAATTGGGTATGACTGTTGTTTATAAAGCATATGAAAAAATTCGGTTACATGTGTGAATGTGTGCTGCTTTAGCATATACACCGTGTCCAAGATAAGGATGCCCACTATGGGGATCTCGGAAACGCTAAGAGATGGAAGGTCGGTTAAATGTAACAAAAGTTACGCATTTGAGAAGATGTATTTATGGTCTTTGTAGAACTCGAATATCTCTTTTAGTTTTTGAGGTATTTGAAAAAAATTGAATTTTCTGATTTTCGTTATTTTATAATAATTTTACAGTTTTCTAATGTTTCTAGTATTAGTTTTAACTGTACGTTTTCGATGTTTTACATTGAATATAAATTTTCTCATCCGAAACGTATCAAAAACATAAAATATGATATATTGTTGAATTCATAATCAAGGGAGAATTTAAATATGGCAAAAATTATTTTTTCGTGTATTTAAAAATATAAAGTTGATGATGGTTGCTAACAAACGAAACGTTGTATCAAAAATTGAATAACAGCATTAAGCAGAGCTAGAAAAGTGGCAATGAAAATGTGCTCTTCTTTTCTTGATAGTTCTTCAAATAAGGTCAGAAAAAAATAAAAACGAAAATCAGAAAATTAATTTTTTTTCAAATATCTCAAAAACTAAAAGAGATATTCGAGTTCTACAAAGACCATAAATACATCCTCTCAAATGCGTAACTTTTGTTCCATTTAACCGACCTTCCATCTCTTACCGTTTCCGAGATCCCCACAGTGGGCATCCTTGGATACGATGTATACCTCCGGAAGACATAGGAGACGCGTGGTTGTTAATAATAGAAAATGCTCCGAACCCAGAACAACCTCAGAAACTTTTTAAATATTTCGTCGATCAGTGGATTGAGAACAGTGCCATTGACGTTAGTATGTGGAACTGTTTTGGTCAGCAGCACTGAACTAATAACTCCGCAGAAGGTTAGAACTACAGACTGAACACTAGTGTTAGAAAACAGCATCCTCACGTTTTTGATCTAGTAAGAAGTTTAAAAGCAGAATCTACACATTCTGATTTTTTGTCAAAGCGAAAATATTTGAATTTAGAAGGGAAATGCCGCACAACATGCTATGTAAAACTAGCTGAAGGAATACCGAAAACACTACAAGAGTGTAAAACACCAAAGGATCTACATCAATAAACCCTCATCGTATGCGTGTATATAGAAGAATTAAGTATGTATTTTTAAAAAAACGCAAAAATTGTAAAAACATGCCGGCGATTTTACGTTGACAGTCCTAAGCCTGTAAAAAGCGCGAAGGAAAGTTATTCTTTATTGCATTCTAAAAACCAAAAAGGACAGCCTCCAACTTTACCTAATGTTGAGGCAGGTATCATGGTACTTACAATTTGTTTTTGTGTGTTTCTGTAAGTATCTCATTACCAATTTGTTGAAGGGCGCAAGTGTTTCACCTACACTATATTATAAATATGATCATTAAGTAGAAATAGGTATGGGCCAGCAAAAGGCACGGGTGCGCAAATGTCTCGGAGCGCAAATGTCCCGAATTCTAATAGACATGTAGCTGCTAATTTAAAAAAATCCAGTCACCAGCTTCTATAAAATACCGATAATACAATTTAAGCGTTTTCAATCGTATTTAATCAATTTCTCGACCGTGTTTGACTGTGTATTAAGAAAATTTACAAGGAAAAGTCATGTAAAAAATATGTGTACACATTGTCTTATAAAATTAATCGTTACTGAGATCTCCCTTAGTTCCCAAAGTAAGTTTTGTTTTTTTTTTCCAAAACCAAACTAATGTTAGTATTTGTGAGGGAAAGATCAAACAACACAATATTCCAAAATAGTTCTTCGTCTTCAATTCGAGCAAAACCCCAATTACAGAAATAAGTGCTTAATTTAGTTGTACACGATACCCATTCTTATTCAACATTTTTTTTTACAGAAGTTTGACCTATGGTCAACAAATCACTTATGTTTGCTATACTCCTAGGTGGGTCTTCAACAACAGATACACAACGTTAAATTTATTCTCATTTTTTGCACCGGCTTCATTCTTCCATGCCTCTCCTACGTAACTGTCTCAGTCCTGTCAAATCTACTCTAGAGTCTTTGAAATGATTTTTCATCCCGATGCCTTCCTTCAGAAGATCTCTTAACGTACACACTGAACTCCAGAAAACAATTCTTTAAGTATACTCCAAGGATAGAAATCATTTTAATTGATTCCTTGAATAGTATAATTAATTTTTATTGCAAAATGCTTATTAAAAAAGTTAATATGCACAAGATGTCACCATATGGCAGAGGATTACACAAATAATTAGTTACATTGTCATGTCAACGAGTAGTAATTGTTTCAATTCCTTATGCCATGCCGTCTGAGATTTTTCTCATATTTTGAGCAAATTTTCCGAGACACCTTATTGTCTTAAAGGTTAGCTAATGACAAACTGACATTTTCTGAACGAGCGCTCTGTAATTTTTGCAACAGCAAAATAATATACAGGGTGTTTTATTCAAGAAATCCAAGTAAAATACAGTTAATGTAATATAATCCAAAAGATAGTTCAGAATGAACTGGGCAAATATTACAGTACACTTAAATTTTTCAAGGAAACTAACAATCAGTGGCAGAGATATAAAAGTTTGAAGAGAATATGCTTTTGACTAAATCTCTAAAGAAAAATTCAAAACCCGGCAACAATGAATTTGACAATCTATACATTTGTGGTTGAATATATCTACAGAACCATTTCCCATATAAAAAACTTGAGTATTCCATCTTAAAAAAATATAATTTTTGGTATTACCCTCTTTTGGTAAACCCTGTATTCCTGACAATAATTTTGGGTTGTAGCGAAAATGACAAATAATAACTTTTATTAAAAATGAGTGATTTAAGTTTAATGTTGATAACTTCAGGAATCAATAGAACATGTAAAAATAATGGGGATTTGTACTATGAACTATTGTCCTAAAACGCTTTCTTAACAAAGATAAAAGGCGCCAAAGTTTGAATTTTTTAAACATTTTTTTCTTAATACCTTCCAAATTTGGCAGGCACACTAGATGGGCGATAATCATTATTTGCAGGTTTTGGAATAATCGGTATACCGAGAGATATTTTTCGGAGGTGGAGCACTCCTTTACCCATCCCATTTTTTTTGTGTTACCGAAAAGATACTTCACATCAAATCAAAACAAATGAACTTCTCTCATCAGTTCACGTCAGCTAACTGCGTTGACACTACATTTACACCTTATTTAAGATACAGATGCCTCTTTAAAGAGACGATGGGAACAAAATGGATCTTTCAAAAACTTAAAATTACACTAAAATCCCACATTAGGTCTTTTTGCCGCCAAATTAAGCATCGTATTAAAAAATTGCACACTGCACAATTAAATTGGGATTTTAAGATCTATATATGACTACTTTTTATGTATTTAAAATATGAAACAGTATCAGAAATATTTGATAAAAATAAAAAATTTTCCTCCACATCTAGATTTTTACAAAATTCAGTCGGCTCCCGAAGAGGTGCACTCATGTTTAAATACAAAATCTTAATGTACGTATGTTTGATCGTTTTAGGGTGATACAGAATACTAATATTTAGGCACACACGCGAATACACACACACACACACACACACACACGCACATGCATACTCTCACACTCGTACACTTATACACTCGCGCATTTATACACACACCCACACACACACGCGCGCACACACTACACAGACGCGCGTGCGCACGCGATCGCAATACTTTCTATACCTACAAATGTCCAACAGCAGATACACAAATACATGTACACACGAACTTAGGCACCCACACACACGCGCGCGAGACTACCTTTATGTATTTAAAATATGCAACTGGTTCAGAAATATTTAATAAAATAAAATAGGCACCCACACACACAGCGCACGCACACATACGCACGCACGCACACACACACACACGCACACACACACACACACACACGCACGCACGCACCACACACACACACACACACACCACACACACACACACACCACGCACGCACGCACGCACGCACCACGCACGCACCACGCACGCACGCACGCACGCACGCACGCGCACGCGCGCACGCACGCACGCACGCACGCACCACGCACGCACGCACGCGCACACGCGCACACGCGCACACGCGCACACGCGCACACGCGCACACGCGCGCACGCGCACACGCGCACACGCGCACACGCGCACACGCGCACACGCGCACACGCGCACACGCGCACACGCGCACACGCGCACACGCGCACACGCGCACACGCGCACACGCGCACACGCGCACACGCGCACACGCGCTCACGCGCTCACGCTCACACGCACACACGCACACACGCACACACGCACACACGCACACACGCACACACGCACACACGCACACACGCACACACGCACACACGCACACACGCACACACGCACACACGCACACACGCACACACGCGCACACACACACACACACAACACACACACACACACACACACACACACACACACACACAGACATACTCGCACGCACACACACGCGCACTTACACGCGTACACACACAAATCGTGGCCCATCCTGGAAAAACTGTATCAAACGTGCAAGCAGGTTCGCATCGTGTGAGTGCCATTCTGGGAATGTTAACAATTCGTGCAGCGGTTTGGACAGACATTCCGTTTTTCACTTCTTCTAAAGCTTGTTTTATATGATCTAGACTCCAACCTTGTACATCAGTCTTAAGAGTATAGGTTCGTGGCATTCAGAAAGAATTAAAACAGTTTTATGGTTAATGTTTCCAAATTAAAGGGTGGAATGATCTCTAAAGTGGTCGGGTTCGCTTTACCCCTCACGGAAATCATTTAGTCCCATTTGGTATTATTTCTTTTTAACGTTAAATATATTTTTAATTAGTAATTTAACAAAATACAATAATCTACATTCGAATACAGCTACCAAAGCATAATAAATAATATCAAGTGTAATTTGTTTTAAGCGTTACATAAAGAAAAAAAATATTGATAAAATGAAATGTTCAACTTACATGAAATTGACAACAAAGGGACGTTCACTAATTGCACCACAGATTGTAACTAAAAGCCGATTTGCTACGTGGAGAATTAAAACATGGTCGTTGAGAGACGATTTCCACATATTATTTAGAATACATTTTAGGTTTAGTGAGTAAATGAGGTACCATTTTAACCTGAACGGATTATTTTATCACTCCTTTCCTTTTTGTATTTTACTCACTATATGCTGCTGATTATCGTGTATAGTTTACTAAACAAGCATTTTCATATACATTTGATTGGACGGTGACTACGAAGTGTGACTTTAGGTACGGTTGCGTCTTTTCAATGCTTTATACGAGATATAGGTTTTTTTAGAAATTAGGGTGAACACTAATATAAAGTAAGGTATAATTTATTCAATAAAATTTTTAGTTTCTTCATTTCCGAACAAGTTAGCGCAGCTGTTGGAGCGCCACCTGCTTAGCATTTAGAAGTTTTTTCCTCATACATATATAGCGGCAGGATTATTGCGTATAGGCACATCATGAGCGGCTATTTAGACGAAATCTGGAACAGTATCTTCCCCTTTCAGAACCCTAAGCCCGTTCTTTCCAATCTTGTCCTATCCTGACAGTACCTACCGTTATTGCCACCATTTACACGTATTTAATGTATGTATGTTGAATATCCATGACTGTGTATTTGAGTGATTTTTCGCAAAATTATCTTTACGTGTAAAATTAAGTGTTAGACGATTGATGAACTTGTACAAGAGGTAAGGATGAGAAGCTAGATGGCAGCAGAGAACCGCTTATGCGACTGACATTCAAAATCACTTAATTTTCGAAATGCGGATTCTAAATTAGTGCATCTATCACAAATTTTTGTTTAATACAATCGGCCATTTTGTTAAGAAATCTTGGTTGTAGCATACCTATTTATATGGGCATCACTTTAAACAAATCTTTTTGATTACATTATTATGATGTTTAACAATTACCTACGGAACGTGTCTTGAAATACGAATACATTTTGTACAATAGAAGTAAACGTATTGTAAATTATTTCTATAATGTTGTAACGTATCGCATGAGCGTTAACATTTTATAATAAAATCGGCAATAGCTGGCTAAACTCAACGGAATGGTAGCAGGTCACAGTGTACCTTCTTCCGGCGTTTATAATATTCGTGCTTCCAGGGGTTGGTGAACTTATGTTTAACATATACAGGTACCACCTGTAATTGGGTGCGGAGTAAGTTATGAGGACTGATCGGACAATGTGAAATAAATTAGCTTAACTTATATGTGCGTCTCCTAGAATGAATGTTTCCCCAACCAGTCTGTTAAAATCTGGCACTAAAACCGTCTAAGACACACAAAAAAGTAAAAATAACGCAATGAGTCATCGCCATTTGATTACATTTATAACTTGTTAGTTTGGTGAGTGTATAGGCCGATTAGTCTTTACTAATTATTAAACTAAACAAATATTTCCCCTCACCGTATTCTCAAAATTTCATATTTTTACATTCCCGCACTAAAATTCGCCCCCTAAAATTTACTCTAAATACATGGATTGTTTCACTGCGTCTAAGAGATGAACTTTTAACACACAAAATGGTAATACCGTTCTTTAAAAATATGTTATTTTAAATGTTCCGAAGAAAGTGCGCTTGAAAAACAACACGGCTCAGTCTATGCTAGATAGATACCCAAAGATCGGTTTGTCAGCTCATAGGTATAACCGGAAACCTTATAAAATGTATCACCTTTGTTGTGCGAAGTTCAGATAAATATTAGTTCACTATGAAACTTATGATCATCCCTTACACAATTTTGAGAAATCTAGTCCTATTTGTGCTGTTCTTAGTCAATGGACTGTTCCTTTTATTATACTTATGTCCGTTCATGAACTTCCCCACATAAATAAGTTCTTTACGGAATATTTCATATAAACAAAACTATATGTAACTGTGCGGTTAATCTCTCTAATAACCGCGTTAGTGAACTTAGAGATACGTAACGCGCATTATAATATTCTAAATTTGTAGAACGCACCTTTGAAAATTGGGATGCTTATCTCAGAACACTCACATGGGTGTGATAATGATTCGCAACCTGGCTTTTTGGAATCTATAGATAATATCCCTCCACAGTGGTTTTAGAAGACTACTATGCGATTTAAAACCTGATAGTAATAGCCAATCACGACTGCTAAAAATTAAAAGAAATACTGCTATTGTATTAAAACTGAAACGATCCCAAACCAACTAAGAAAACAACTCACCATTTTATATTCGATAACAACTCTATCCTAAAATATATGATAATTAGCCTTATGTAATTATCTGCCTAGGGCCCAATTTTGTACTTCGTTTCTCATTATCAAATTGAGCGCTAGAAGTTTTCGTCGTCACTGTAACTATTTACACTGCCAAATTGGAACACAAGTTCTATAAAAGGTTTAAAGGTTTATTCTACATTATACGCTCAAATATTTTTTGTACTGTTTTCTGATACAGCGCAACTTAAACTTATGATACAATGCTGATTCACCGCAACCTGGTTATCTCGAAAAATAAATACAGAACATGTCTGCATAAAAATAACAAACGTAATTATCTTCATTCGGATGTATTATAATTTGGAACTATACCTGAGGTTAATTTCTGGAAGGCTAACAATTCCTTACATTTCTTTTCTAAACCTGAGAATCTTTATCTATTCACTTGATGTTTATTAATATCCAAACGCTCTAAAAGCTAAACCTACGGTTTCACTTGCGAATGTAGACTTTTAAGTACATGTCCCTAAAATTTCTACCACGTGGTGAAAATGTGAAAACCTTTATTTAGAATCAGAGTTGTTATCTCGCCCTTGTTAGTGTCATTCACGTCTCCTTTGCCCCACATAGCAGAAAGATGTTATATAAAGGTTGTGTTTCGTCCTAAATTTAGTAAGTGATAAGTGTAAGGGTGTAGCGTTAATGATTCATGCCATTTGTTGAATGAGGGTGTGTTACGAATGAATTATTTAAAAGAATATTTAAATTGCGTACGATAAAGTGAACCTAGCAGAGAAAATGAAAAAAGTTATTGTAATTTACACCACGGTTTGTTCCGTAACAAATTAATTACTATTGTAACTATTGTAACAGAGAGCGCATAGCAGACTTGTAATTACTATTAATATGGCAGTGTGAAAACCAAAACTTGAATTACTTTTAACAAGGTATCCTTTATTAAAATTGATAGAATTGCAACCTACTTACGCTACAACGATTTCCCTACGCGCAGGTAATCGAATTTATATGCAATAAGCCAATATAATATTTCAGGATTATAAAATGGAATTTACAAGAATTTCTTTAGTAATAACTTACAACAGAGAAATAAAAATAGCGTTATTCGAGCAATAGCTCTTATATAATCATTCACAAAAAGGTGGTTTTGTAACTTACTAATGTGTGTGAACACTACATACAGAAAAAATAAGCTAATAATTGTTTTCTTTTTCAGGTAAGTCCATGTCCAGATTTTATTTATTTCGGATTTAACGTAAGTAGTATTGATTCTCCTTCCGTCATTTTACGCCAAGCGTAGACGTTTTATAAAAATAGTTTTTCAGTGGTCTTAAGGCTGAAAGTTCTACTTTTTAATTACGGTTAATTACGTTACTACAATATTTTTAAATACAACTCTAAAACATCTGACCTAAAAACGTTGAAATTGAATGTAACGATTATTCGTATTCGTATTCGAGAAAGTACTCATAAAATTGTGTACTTGAGTAATTTCGAAAATGTGCAACAGGCTATATTGGTATACGCCACGAAATTAACCTAGCAATTATGAAAACATCGATCCACATGTGTAAGCTATATACGTAACGCTTATACCTAAAACTAAATTAACCCGTGTAACTACTACCATAATATAGTCAAATTAAATTTCAGGGTTTAGAACTACAGTTTTGGTGAAATAGAGATATCATAATTAAACTAAAAAAATATTTATTTTAGTGGTAATAAAACGAATGAAAAATCTTGACTTTTACGACGAAATCTCACTTTTATAGCATATTTAGCTAAGCATATCGCACTAAAGACACAATTTAAGCAAAGCATCTAAAACACTTAACACTGTGTAAGTCGTTAATGTTATGTATGCTAATTAGTAACATTGACTTTAAGCAGAGACGTAACTCTTGCATCGCGATCTTCACATTATTTAAAAAAATCATTTACTTGATTTACTATTTCTGTATTACAAGAGTTTTGTAACTGTCGTTAGTTGGTTGAGGGGATCAGTCTATTTCCGCCGATTTTGCTTTTATAGCACGCGATTTCGGACGCGGACTCAGCTTTCGTCATCAGGCTTAGTCCTGAGAAGGACCGATTCGAACTTGATACCTTTAACTTGTAAGTCTGACACACTTACCGCTAAGCCACTGAGTGGTTGCGCAGTGGTTTATTGCGCATGTTGCGTCGTAAGCTATGACGCAGATGTACTGCGCATTATTGGAATCCAAATGGGTTTCATTTCTACACTAGCTAGGCTTATTGGATTTTCTGCCAGTGCGATGTATGTGGCTTCTTTGAGTTTCCGTTCTCCTTTGCCATTATATGTATGTTATTCCATTGGATGCGGTCGTCTTAATTCCAGACATGTTCGGCGATTCTATTTCGCCCTTGCGGACGTTGTTCTTACGTTCCCGTGTTCTTACTTTGAGTGATTTACTGTTTCACCTATGTAACATCTACCGCATTCGCATGGTAGGTTGTATACGCAATTGTTGGAATTCTGATCTTCATTGTGTGGTTTGGTTTTGGTTAGTATTCCCCTGATAGTTCTGATTGATTTGGAAGTACTGTCTATCTTGTATTTGCTGTCTATCCATCGTATTTTGTCTGACGTGCCTTGTATATATGGTATTACCGCTGTATATACGGAAGAATTTGAGGACCAGCTTAGATACGTGGATAATACCTTCGTAGTTTGATAACACTACAAGCATAAGCTGCATGAATTTCTAGATCATCTGAATAGCCGCGCGGCCTCCATAAGATTCACAATGGGATTGGAGTCGGTACAAAAACTGCTACTACTGGATGTACTTGTGCACAGGAATGTCGACATCTTTATACAGGAAACCTACCTACACGGGCAGGCACTTACAACACAACTCCAATCACCATAACAGCGTGAAATTGGGCGTGGTAAGATGCTTGTACGATAGAGCAAAAACCAGAGGACCTGGAAAAGGAAAAAAAAATATCGCTAGAACACTGAAATAAAATCGCTACCCCGATCTAACATTTAACAGGGAAATAGTAACCGAAAAACAAGAACGTAAATACACAGCGATAATATCGTACATGCAAGGTACCTCAGACAAAATACGAAGAACAAGAACGCTAAGGGGACTACTAACCAAAACCAAACCTCACAATGAAGAGCAGAATTCCAAGAATTCCAAGAAAGTGAAAACTAAGGAACATAAGAGCAACATCCGCAAAGGCGAAATAGAACGCTCAAGAATCGTCGAACATGTCTGGAACAAAAACCACCGTATCCAGATGTGATAACAAACAGATAGTGGCAAAGGACGAGGATACATCTCGCTGGAAACTAAAAGAAGATATATATATATATATATATATATATATATATATATATATATATATATATATATATATATATATATATATATATATATATATAGAAGTTGATGCGAGTATTTTTGGTCTTTGCTAATATGATCAGAATTAAAGGTTATTGGGCATTAGACCTAGCCAAGTTAATTAAATGTATTTATTATTCAATATTTCGCTAATGAATTATTAGCTTCATCAGGAAAATAAAAGTTGTTAATTAAAATTCGGCTTATGGAAAGACAATTGCCAAGAGCAAGTACACCAATTACTTATAAACATTCCAGAACTAATTCTAGTCTAATACATTTAATTAACTTGGCTAGGTCTAATGCCCAATAACCTTTAATTATTATATATATATATATATATATATATATATATATATATATATATATATATATATATATATATATATATATATATATATATATATATATATATGGGGTGATTTCAGGTCATTTTATACAATAAAGTTCCTATAAACATAGGGCCGCAAACGCTTCGTTACCGATCTACAGCGTGTTGAAGTTTAATTTAAAAAAACCGTCAAAATTAAATTTTTCCAAAACGGCTTGAGATATCATAATGAAATTTTACGCGTATGAATAGCTGTGGGAGACGTATACTTTGCAATACAACACGATGTTTCAGTCGTACCATTGGCGCGCGTATTGGCACGTCACAGGCTATTTTTAAAGAAAAAAGTAGGATGCCGCTGATTTCTCTAAAGATAAAAAATATTTTCTAGTTTTTTGTTCAATTGTGAAGAAAAAATCTCTCTTGACTTTTTATCGTACGACGTACCGTTTTTGAGCAACAAAAATATTTTGGTGCATGTCCAATTATCATGCGTACAAAAATATTTTTAACCATTCCTGACATATCACTGACATATTGAATGAGTCATGTGATTAATAATTTTGTATGTGTCGAATTTGTTGAAGTTCCTTATCATGAATCGCTATACGAATGCCGAGATGACCGACATGCACTACATTTATGGACTTGCTGATGGGAATGCATTAGAAGCTAGGCGGTTGTATACTGAAAGATTTCCGGGCCGTATTGCTCCTGATAGAAAAACTTTCGAATGTATTCATCGGCGTCTTTATGAAACAGGCACATTTAGACGAAATGGAGGAGCAGGAAGTCCAAGGACAGCAAGAACGGTAGAGCTGGAAGAGGATGTGCTGGATATGATTGAAGAAGATCGAGGTACTTCTACTCGAAAAATTGCTGACGCTTTGGATGTAAGTAATGGAACAATTTGGCACAGTCTTAAGGAAAATTTGTTGTATCCATTCCATATACAACGCGTTCAAGCACTTCTTCCTGCTGATTTTCCTCCTCGCATTGCATTCTGTCAATGGATTTTGCACAAAATGATTCAAATCTCTCAACTCCTGATGTTGATTCTGTTCACCGATTGAAGCGAGATTTTCAAGAAGTGCAATACGGAATTTCCATAATAACCATGTATGGCGTGAAGAAAGTCCAAATGAAATTGTTGAAGATCGTTTGGATTGGGATTGTGGGTGACTGCTTAATTGGATCGGTATTTCTACCCGGGAGACTTACCGGAGAGGTGTATTGCAACTTTTTGGAAAACACTCTCCCTGGATTTCTGGAGGGCGTGCCATTAGCAATTAGAGATGCAATTGGTATATGCACGATGGCGCACCAGCCCACTTTAGTCAAGTAGCTCGTGATTTCACATACGGAAATCGTTGGATTGGCCGGGGTGGACCTCACTTATGGCCTGCACTATCCCCCGATTTAAATACCCTTGATTTTTTCCCGTGGGGCCATTTGAAGTCCTTGGTGTACGCTACTCCATTGGAAAACGTAGAAGACTTAAGAAATCGAATTATTGCTGGGTGCAACTCAATTAAAACAGATCCTGGTGTTTTTAAGAGAGTTCGCCAGTCAATGAGGATAAGGTTGGATTCTTGCACCCGAGCTCGAGGTGGTCACTTTGAACAGTTTTTGTAATTTTTGATTGGTAAAATTTTTGGTTTGGTAAAATATTTGTTTTTGCCCTTGAATGGAACCCTTGATTTTTAAAGCTTTTTTCTGTAATAAATGGACATGCACTAAAATGTTTTTTTTTTACTCAAAAACGGTACGTCGTACGATAAAAAGTTAAGAGAGCTTTTTTCTTCACAACTGAACAAAGAATTAAAAACATTTTTTATTTTTAGAGAAATCAGCGGCATCCTAGTTTTTTCTTGAAAAATAGCCTGTGACCTGCCAATACGCGCGCCAATGGTACGACTGAAACATCGTGTTGTATTGCAAAGTATGCGTCTCCCACAGCTATTGACACGCGTAAAATTTCATTATAATACCTCAAGCCGTTTTAGAAAAATTTTGACTGTTTTTTAAATTAAACTTCAACGCGATGTAGATCGGTAACGAAGCGTTTGCGGACCTATGTTTATAGGAACTTTATTATATAAAATGACCTCGGAAATCACCCCCTTTAATATTGCCGAATCTTTTTTAAACACCCTGTATATATAGCACTGGCAGAAAATCCAATAAGCCAAGCTACTATAAAAATGAAACCCATTTGAATCCCAATAATGCGCAGAGCTTAAGCACAATACACCTGCGCAACAAGTCACTTTACAACATGCGCAATAAACTACTGCACAACCACGAAAAAGTTTAATACACATATAAGTTCTAAAAAATATATATTGGATTACTCAGTGGCTCAGCGGTGAAAGTGTCAGACTTATAAATGAAAGGTACCAAGTTCGAATCTAAGAGTAGTCAAGTGCTTGGGAAGAATCTTAATACATGAATTCGACTTAAGTGCGAAAACAGTCCTTCTCAGGAGTAAGCCTGGTGACAGAAGCAGAGTCCGCTTCCGAAACATCGCGCTCAAAAAGCATAAACTGGGGAAATAGGCCAATCAACTCAACTAAAAATGATTTACTATTTATTACATTCCTAAGATTAATAGATATCTTTAATTTACGGTTAAATAAATAATTTTTTTCTGATTGTCTCCTTCATGCACAGTTTTGCTTTTTTTTTCTTTACTTAGTTAATTTTTACTTTTCGACCGTTTTAGCATAAATGTTATATTGATTGTAATTTTAACGGAGAATTATGTTTTGTGTTAAGGGAAATTGCTGCCACTCTAATATGTGGTCTACATATTATATTCGGTCTACATTGCATTGCCACGCCCTAATATATGCGGTCTACATAATGTGATCCTTGTAATGAATAAAAAAACAATATTCAAAATACTCCATTAACAAATATATTGGTACAATAAAAACATAACCAATCATCGGAAATAGTCGCGTAAAAAGGCAATGAAAATGTCTTTTTCATCTTTCCTCAACACTTTCCATGCCGCATGGTATAGGTGTGATTCCAGGTGATGTTGCGGCACTCCTCTCATCTTATTTAGTATTTTAATTTTGGCTTCAATCCATGCTCTTTCGATACCTTGGGTATGCGTATGAGTTTCAGGATTAACATAATTTTCCTGATGGTTGTGTCCAACAGGGTAACAGATAAATATAAGGGTTGCTGGTGGTCAGTGGTTTGGTATGGGTGTATTCTTGACCTAACTTTGTGTGCTTTAAGCTTGTTACACATAAGTCACGATAGGGGTTGACATAAACAGAAAGGGCGCCAGAGCATTTCAAATTAATACAATCAGGGTTGAAATGCCTAATTACGCAGGTTCACAGCTCGTCTAAATACTCAAATAATTCGCTTACCTGGTTTAGTAATTACAGGTGGTTCCTGGTGTCTGCGGATGTTGCGCTATACCTATAAGGTTACAAAATACTATTTGCACGTATCTGATAAATAATTACTGACTTAAAAAACAGATACTGGTTTGATTATGATCTAATCATTTTATCGCTACGTTATGTTATTGAACCTAGCTTTAAATGAAACCATATTAACCAAATTAAAGTAACTAAAAGTGCTTATTAAAAAAACCTCTTTCAGATTGTTACGTTACTATTCAAAAGAATATTGAACAATATTCGCACTACGTCACTATAAATTGGTGCGATTCAACCATTTTCACTATTAAATAAAATATTTAAAGTCAATAGATATTTGCGTTAAGTATTTCATCTTTAAAAATTTCGTACTAATGCAAATTATACGACAGATACAGAAGCGGGGTTACAGTTTGTAACATCTCAAATGAAAATACTTCCAGTTCATTAACCTATGCTTATATTGTAAATAAACACAGCTGTTCGGTGTGATAACACCCGACTACACAATAAATGAACACGATAATTTTTCAAATTACTATTATGATATGTGGGATGTTCTTGCAAGACCATTAAGCCTTCCGAAAACTAAAGCAACTTAATTTTAATTATTTCCTAAAAAAGAAGGTAACATATAACTTTTCAAATATTGAATAAACAGGACAAATTCTCAATGCACAATGCAACACAAATTAAACCGTAAAATGTTTCATAAACTGAATGGTTCAAATACGCTTAATAAAAAAACATATTCATCCTATCGATATATATATATATATATATATATATATATATATATATATATATATATATATATATATATATATATATATCATACAAACCCCTTTTTCATTCGTAGAATCAACAGCGCTAGTAAATGAACGATATTTTTTACCTTAATTTAACTATCCCCTTTGATTGTTACTGCCTACGGGGTGAGCGTGACGATGGTCCGCCAGGTTACTGAACGGTGATAGTTGAACTCCTACGGGCTATCAAGACCGTGACTACGATCCAATGATTTTTATCCACATACTCAGTAATAATTCGGAAAACTGAGTGAACCAATGCGAATTATTTGATTGCTGCACCGTATTGGTTAATATAATCGCGCAAACTTAATTTTACACCACAGAATAATACTCTAACCACTTGTTTAGAGTTTTTACGGAACGAACGTTACAATTACACAAAGTAATTAAGCGGTTTATATAGAGCAAGTCTTCTAAGTACTAGCGAGCCGTGAACTAGAATACCTTAATGAACAGGAATGGACGTTTTGTTTCCTACGCACAATAGGCGACTTTACTCCCGAAAATAAGGGGAAGCACTACGTCCTAACACTTAGTCCCTCTTTTAAGGACGCTTAACGATGCCCCTCTGGACAAACAACACTACGATATTTTAATCACGTGGTAGTAGAATCTACTCAATATCCCTTAGTAGGGTTGATGGGGATAACTGCCCCTAACGGAGGTTCTTTCAATACGATCTTAGGGTAACAATTCCCACTTAAACACTAACGTCCATTCCTGTCTTCTATCGGCCGCCGTAATGAACTTAAAACTACATCTGAACTAGGACTGGTACACACATTTTTTACTTTTCACCGCATTAGATTTTATCTCAAACAACCAGTCCTATCCATTTATTACTTAAATCTTAAATTGCCCCAACAACGAATTGAAATTCCGTGAACAGAACGGGAGAAATTGCATCATAAAAACAACCTGCCCGATACCATTGAAATCGATATCCGCTACGTGAAGGATGTCCTTTCGACACTGGATCTTAAGACCTCGTATTTAGGAGAGTTTAGAGACCAACATTTTGTCGAAAAATTTACGTCAGACCGTCGGCGAAATGTTTTTAAACTTATATACGCTACCAAAATAAAAATTCTGATATGACATAATTATCCAATGGCACAGTTTTAACGAGAACAACTACGATTAACGAGATTTAAGAACAACCATTATTTACAAAAGAATTAATCTTCACACAACTAAAATAGTAAAAAAAGGGATTTCACTATCAACCAATATCTATTACTGATAAACAACCCAAAACTATATTTCGTTCTCAAAATAGAGACTCTAAATGCGATTACCATTCGTAATAATTTCAAGTATTTTCATATTCGTAAAAAAACATTACAATATAAATGCTTCCAAAATTTATGCTTTATCATTTTCAGTTTTTTGAACTATACTGCATTTCTGATATCGGGTATTATTGAATATCCTATAATTCGAACTAATAATAAATATTCGATAGAATCATGCACACATTTGACAGTTAATCGTTGAATGATTATAACTAAGTTGATTTAACTTCGCATGCGCTGACGATTCACCGGAATGAATATGTGATATTGCTTGCACCTATTTTTCGAAGATAAGAATTAACGCATTCCTATCTCGATCGACACGAAAATAATGTACTTAGTTTGTGACTTTTAATAAAAACACGCCTGGACCATTGACCCTTAGCCAACGGTTCCTATTGTTAAGTTTTCGCATTGATGTTTCTCATCCCTCGTCCCGTTGTAACAACCTTCTTCTATTATATTTTCGACGGCCCACAAAACGAGCTTCTTCGATTTGAACGGGATGCTTTTCGGTTCTAAGAGGCTACACACGCTGTTGCACAGAAATGGTAGAAGAGCATACCTCACGACACATGTTGGAGAGCTCTTCCGTTTAACTGAACAATAGCATTTCCAAGATGAACATGAATAATAGGATTTCGCATAAGACAGTTTGCAATTGATTTGTCCATTCATATCGGTGTAGTGAACAAATTCATTTCTATGATGGATAGGCGCGAACTTTAGCACCACCTCCTAGGGCAACGCAATACCACTCTTTAATCATCACCGTGATCTCGTCTTCGCTTTTCCTGCATTCTCAAACCGCATCTTGTTTGATAGTCGCCATGTTCACAAAAAACGAAGTAAAACTAGAGGAGTTATAACAATAACACCATGTTCATAATAATTGGGGAATATTAATGATACTACTCAAACTAACCACCACCCACTCTCCCTAATCTCAGGTAGACACTTTCTAGTTGCCCTATTAGTTCCTTAACTATACATCCCTGAACAACGCAAATTGTTCATGACCAATCCATTACGTGTTATTCATCAACTTTTTACTTTTCTAAACTTTGAACAAATTTACTCTGCTTTTTTCATTTTCCGGGATTTGCAGAAAAATAAAATCGCTATCAGACTACTCTGCTATAAATACACAAACCTTAAAACAGTTCATAGTACGTAAACACTGTAGATACATTTACAATTATTGCTTAAAACAGAATAATATTAAAAGAAATAAACGAATCTTTAAGTTACCTGGAAAAGAAACAACATTCGTAAAGATGGGTACATCTTTGCACAACTGTATTTATTTTTTTTTTTGACATCACAATTAATTTTGTTCTTTTTTAACAGCATAACGTTTAAAAACGTAAAACACGTTTTGATTAATTATACAAGTAAAAGGGGTGTATGTCAGCTGGGCAACGACAGTAGGGGGTCGCAAATCTTACCGGTCAACTGGGACACGTATTCCTGACCAGAGGATAATAAAGCATTAAGGTCGTCTGGAATTTAGTACACTGACATTTATATATTTCTAAATAATCATGATACACTGCTGTTTTTGTATCAATTATTATCTGCGTTTGAGTGTGGAATTTTTTTAATTTCCAAACTTCACAACCACAGTGCTTGGGTTGCTGTGATAAATCAGATGGCCATTGTCTTTTCAGGGTTCTTCTGACATTGAGTGGAGTACTTATGTTTTCTATTAATATGTTTTCGTTTCTTTGGAGTATTTGATTGCATAGCGTGGCTAGTCGTTGTATTTCTTCAGTAACCAATGGTATTTTCAGGTCATTATGTAGGGTTAGATTGGATACGTACCAGGGTGCATAAGTTATTGTGCGCAGTACTTTTGAGTCGTTGTATTATTTTTGTATTGGAAGGTTTAGTGCAGCCCCAGAGTTGAACGCCTTATGTCCAAATTGGATTTATAATAGTTTTATATAAGAATAGTTTGTTGTTAAGGTTTAACTTGGACTTACGACCCATTAGCCCATTTATTTGAGTTTTGGATTCGTTTGTTGTCGCTTAGTTTTTATTTGTTTTTGCCATGTTAAGTTTTGGTCTAAATATAAACCCAAGTATTTTGCTTCAGTTAGAACTGGTGTTTGTGTATTGTTGATGGTCACGGGTGGACAGATTGATATTTTGTGGTAAATGTCACTTGTACCGATTTTTCCTTGTTCGCCATTATCTTCTATACGCCGCACCAGTCTTCATATAGGTCTAAGTGGGGTTGTAAGTATTGCGTAGCTAAAAGTGGATCTGTATTAATTGCAAGTAATGCCGTGTCGTCAGCAAACGTTGCGATTATGATGTCATCTGTGGTAGGCGAATCAGCAGTGTACACTAGGCACAACAGTGGCCTCAGGACACTTCCTTGTGGTACACTGGCTTTCACTATGTGATATTGTGAGTAAGAATTTTTGTATTTTACCTGGAAATATCTTTCGGAGAGATATGATTTTATTAGCAGGTAGTATGGGCTGGGAAATATGGTTTTAATTTAATATTATAATCCGGTGTGCCACACTTTATCAAATGCTTGCGTTATATCTAGGAATTCCGCTGTACAAAATGTTTTTCCCTCTAGGCTAGTTGCGACTGTATTCACTATTCTATGTGCTTGTGGAATGGTGGAGTGGCGTTCCCTATATCCCAATTGGTACTCAGATATTATAGTTGCTAAATCTATGTCAGTTCTGATTCTGGCGAGAAGCAGTTTTTCGAACAGTTTTGCTAGTGCGGGTAACAAGTGGTCGATATAAGTTAACTTCAGTAACTGGTTTTCCGGGTTTAGGAATCATTATAATATAGGAAAATTTCCATATTACCAGGATATATGATAATTTTGGCATACTGTTGTATATTGTTGTTAGTAAGACTATTGCTTTCCTCGGGAGGCTCTGAACTATTGCAATAAGATGATAACCTGGTGATTTGCGTGGATTTAGGTTACTGATCTCTTGAATAACCTCTCTAAGAGCAAATGGTTTGATGGGTAATGACATTTGGCAAGGTATTTCTAGAAAATCTTCAATCTCGTCTTCAGGGTTTCTGTGTGGAAGTGATTTATACATGTTTTCAAAGTGTTCACCAAATACTGTGGCTTTTTCGGTATTACTTTGTACCTAACTTCCGTCTTGTTCCCTTATAGGTGGTATTGACGTTTGCGGTCTTTTGAGCCTTTCTGTGGCTTTTCAGATAGTATTGTCGTTAGCAGCCAACGTGGTAACGTAGTATTCGAATGTTTCTTACTTAGTTCAGGGTACTATGTAATTTCCTTCGTTGTTTCTTGTCCTGTGCCATCTATTCCTTGCTGTTCCTTTTTCAGTTACAAGCTCTCTGATGTAAAGTAGGATATTTTTTGTCTTTTTGGGTTTCCGTTAGTGCTGGCTTTTTACACTAAGGTAACTAAATTTTATGCTGCTTCGTCTACAATGCTGATTATGTGTAAACTTAGAGTTGTAATAACTGGTGTATGGTCAGACGAAAGTTTAAAGTTGAATTCTATTTATACATAGTTAGGCGATACTCCCTTGAGAATGAAAAATCTAAGAGGTCAGGCAATTTGTCGGGGTCAGTTGGCCAATATGTCGGTTCAGCAGTGGTAAGGTAGTTGCAGTTTTGTCTGATTAACGTATTTAGGAGTTTTCTTCCTTTTGTCGTTGTCATTTTCGCACCCCATATTGTGTTTTTTTGCATTCCAATCGCCACCAATTACAAAATCTATTGCCATGCGATTGAAAGAACTCTATGTATTCGTCGGAAGTTGTTGCGTATCTTGGGGGGCAGTAGATCGCAGTGGTTGTATAAGGCCATGGGTTTGCGTCAATTTGGATATTGGCAGCTTGGATTTTAGCTGTTTGGTGATGTACTAACTCATGGTGTGGTATTGTGCTTCTAATTATGACAGCTGCTCCTCCAGGTGCAGTATCGTCAGGATGAGGGATATAGTAGATTTTATATGAGAGAAGTTTAAACATTGTTCTTGTAGTCAAGTGTGTTTATGATATTAGTGCTACGTCAATTTTATGTATATTTAGAAAATTTACTAGTTCTAATTTATGATTTAGTAGCCCATTGGCATTCCAAAGGGCGAAACGTGGCGATTGTGGTTTGAATTTGATTGATTTTAGTAATGACAGTGCTCAGCATGTTGAGTACCATACTGTTTTGATTGATTACCTGACTGAACAGTGCTTTGAACTCATTCAAGAACATTGTCAGTTGTTCTGTGATCTTAACATTAGCTGCTTGTGGATTTTGTGCTGCCACTTGCGAGTACGCTATTTGTTCAGTTGGGATCACTTGTATTGGAGGTTGATTGTGGCTGAGTTGGGGAAATAGCTTATCATTTATGTTAATGCTATTGTTTTGTTGGTACTGCGTATTATTTCGATGTTAACCATTTTTGTTTCTAGTTTTTGTAAGGTTGATGTATATATTACACCCCTTGTAGTTGGCTGGGTGTGTCCCCCTACAGAGTCCACATCTAGCTGGGGAGTTAGGACTCTTCTTGCATTGTGCCGTATTGTGCTCGTTTCCGTATTTTACGCACATAAATGGTTTAGTACAGTAAGTCTTAGTATGTCCGTAGCTCTGACATCTGGTACATTGGACAATGATGTCCTTTTTCCTTGGGCCTTCCACTGCTATTATAGTATTGCATATGAATTCCTATTTGTATATGATTTTATTATGTTGTTTTGTGTTGCAGCCCAGACATTAATTTTGAAAGAATGTTGGTAATGAGTAGGTTTACTGGCACGCGGATTCTCATCGGCCCAAACGTGTTCATTATGCATGTTAAACACTCCATTTCTGGTGAAAGTAGCCTCATCGCTAAAGATGATGTTTGAAAGAAAATTGGGTCCTGTTCATGCCTCCTCAGGAGCAATCCACTAAATCTCATGCGTATGGGTCTGTCACATGGAAAAATATCCTGGACTTGACGGTAATGGTACGGATGCAATTGTTGTTCCTTTGCAACTCTCCAAACAACTGGTTGTGACACTTGAATTTGTAGTGACGCACGCCTAGTACTAACAGTGGGATTATCTTTAGTAATGTTCAAAATATTCTCCTCATTTGCAACTGATCTCACCGTCCTTCGTCTTTCCCTATCAGCAGTCTGAGGCTTCAAAGTCCCTCGTTCAGTAGACAGAAATGTTTCATAATTAGGCAGATTTCTTCTGGGATATTTTTCACTGCCGTCTCACAGCAGCCCGTGCACTTCCAAGACATTCGCCCAACACCAGCAGCATATCAACACACTCAGAAAATGTATAGAGCGGCATTTTAATTTAGCAACGATGCAAAACAAAATTTCAAACAATTTAAGCGTAAATGACATATAGCGAAATATTAGCAAGCTACTGCCAGTGCCAATTTTTTTAGGTTTCAGTGCCATACGAATGCGATTGTATGATTAGATTACACACGAACAAGATCCACGTAATGCAAAATTTCATTTTTATCGACAACGGTTGTAGATATCGCGTTTCATAAGTTGATTGAAACTGTTGAGGAACTGCGCCAGCGAATTGAAGACGCTTTCAATGAAATAGTACAAGAGCAAAGACTAAATCGTGTAGTATTTTCACTTATGGGAAGACTGCAACAGGGTGTACAGGAAAATGGAGGGCACTGAGAATTGAAATGATATCATTATTGGTAATTTATTCATATTTTCTGTTAAATCTGTTTATAATCATTTATTTCAATAATATTCTACTGAATTCTCCGAATTGTAATAATACCAATAATTGAGAATAGAAATGTGAAATTGAGTTTTATTCGGAAATGGTTACAGATAGCGAGCTCCATAAGGTATATCTTTTTTATGCAATATTGATCGCAGAATCCAATCGTGCCTTTGGAAAGTTGATACTTTTTGTTAAAAAAGTTACGTCATTTTCAACCACAAAAATATGCGGCAACTAGCGCCATCTGCACGATACATTGAAATTAGATAAATCACGTTATTCGGCATAAGAATTATAGGCAATGCTGCAAATTTGAAAGCTATTTATTGAAAACTAACGGAAATACTAAATAAATTAACTTATCAAATTGAAAACTAAACACCCTGTATCTCCGTAATGGTGCGTTTTACGACCCAAGTTGATAGGAACTTTTTCGTTTGCATTGCTATCCTGCATCAGCTCCCTAATTTTGACCACCTATTTTAGAATCACCTTGTAGATTAGCCGTGTCGAATTTAAAAGATTTACATTACGAAATTTCGAAAATTTCGTAAATTTCGTGTTTGGTAAATTTCGCAAATTTCTAAATTTCGTAAATTTTCCTAAATGTAGTGTATTTCGTAAATTTGCCTTTACAATGATGGAATTAGCATTTGCCTTAAGTGGCTGTGAGCGGAATCAGAAGGTAACTATGTAATTTCAGTGATGTTTGTAGAATTTATTGTTATAAAGTCATACAACGATATGACCGTACTGTTGGCATCGTCAGTGGTGCAGAAATTTTCATAAGGTTTTACTGGTATGACAGGCGTTGGGAGTAAAAACTTCACATTCGAGACAAGTTCGTTGAAAACGGAATACACAATAATCATTTATCTAAGTGTCCTAGTGTATATCCCAATTTAGTTTGGGGTAGAAATGTCTCAGCACGAGTTTTTTAATTCGTAATTTTTTAATTTTGAAAAATTTTGCTTTTTAAAATTGTAACTGTCAAATACGCCCTCTAGCGGTGGACCTACAATTCTGAAAATAATTTCCAGGCGTTTCTCGTTTTCTTATAAAAATTTTTTTCCCGAACCTGTGCTATACTCCATTCCTGAGATATGGCCGACGGCCGTTCTTAGTTGGCCACCCCAGTACAATAATCATTTATTGTTATTATTAAACCTAGAAATGTCTAAGCACGTGTTTGCCAATTAACCGCATCAGCAAAATTTAGTTCTACTTATTACCGCTAGATGGCGTAAATTTTGATACAATTATAAGTGATGTTAATTTCAATTCAGAAATATGTAACTAAAGATATATAACGATGAGTTAAATAATTAGTTACTCCCATAAAATAGAAAATTATAAATTAAATAGAGAATGTTTAATGCGAATGTGATGTAAGGGCAATCGAGTAATATAAGAGTTTTACTTATGGTTAAATGATCAGGTATGTACACAAGCTTTACCACAAAATTAGTAAGTGGAGTAAAATAAGTAAATTGCAGATGTGACAATTGTTGAGTGGCTACATGTTCAACAGTAAAATTGTGAGCTAAGGGTTTAAGCTAGACGCAAGGCTAAACCGAAGAGCGACACCTCGTCCTATTTAATTTTAAATACTCTAAACCCATTACAAAAGTTATTCCCCTTTCTGAAAATGGTTTGAAATGTTTTAGAACTTCACATTTAACAAGGGTGTTTTTCTTAATAAAACACACTTCCACTACAATCTGATACATGCCCTAATAGAAATTTATAGCACAAAATTGGAATTTCTTTTTGCCATTGGATGAGAATTTAACATGAAGCCATCATGAACTTTATACCCTTTTTTGTATATAAACTAACAAATTTATTAGATGTTTAAGCAGGTATCTAATGTGAGGAGCACACGAAGCTTATTGTCAGGCCTTCACGATGTTGAGATTACTCTTTATTTTACGAACTCATGGCCTTTTAATAACTATGTAATTTTTCTGTGTCAAACTTACGAATTGAGCCTCCCTGAGCTTAGCTTGATCGACACCTATTTTTATATCACGGCATGAGTATGGAGTACAGCTTTAGCAACGTAGTAAATAGTTCTCAGTTGTGTGTTTGTGACCAGAACTAACTTTTTACCTTTTGTTCTTAATGATCCTAATCTATCACACACCTTATTCTATTTGTTTTATTTTCACTGTCATCTTGGATCCTTTTTTATCTTCTCCTCATTTGCATTGTTTACCTTTTCATTAAGATATTTACACTACGTGTAGATGCCTTCGTTTTTCGCAGCTGATTGTTCTGTAATATGCTGCATTGCGTGCCATATTGCAATGTTAGAGAAAATTTGCATTGTTTTGCTTGAGGAAGGGAACTTTGAAGCTATTAACTAGAACATAGGTAGAATTAGCATCAATATATGTGGTTGAGCGGCCATTATACCATAAGAGTTTCAAACTAACATTTCAAAAGTATCGATTCAATAACTAATTTAAACATAAGTTAACCCCTCAGGCCTATTTTCTCAATAACATAATTTTATGTAACGCACATAAAACCCTATATTTAGTAATAGCCCAGTTGAAACTAATTATAAATAACCATCCCTTAGGTTAAAAAAGAATTAATTGAAAACGTTGTTTGTAGATTAGAGAGCATTTTAAACGTTTGAATTGCCTTTTAAGTACACATTCTCCCTATTTTACGATAATTGCCCAAAGTCAATAGAACGTTGCTGATATTGATCCCTCACACCCATATTGTACATACACATACGTTATAATTCTATCACTTGTCCATTCTGCCACAATTTGTATTCATCTAATCAGAAATCTCACACTTTTTTTGTCGTAATTCATTCCTACTTTCATTGGGAAATGGCAAAAAAGGTGTTTTATACAACTGAAAAAGGACTGAAGTGTCTGTCAGATGTGCACAATAATTCAAAGATAATTATTTGCGAACCCTTGTCTTTCTAAATGCCTACAAGTCGACCTTTTTCAAATATAATATTTGTTAGGTGTGGGTGGGGTCACAAAGAAACCTTTCTTATACAAGCATGAGTGGAAAATGTTTAAGGTATAATATAGAATATGTTTATAGTAGTTGTTTTAGAGCAGAGTAATGTAAGGTTGTGGTGGTAAACTCAACTTAATTAATTAATTTACTTTATAATTAATTTGAATATTGTAGATGTAGGATTTAATTTGTAGTAATAAGAACGCTAACTGTTTAATCACGATGCATGTAGGAATGAAGTATTTCAACAAAGAAATGTACAGGGTGTGAGTAGTACCGGGGCACCACTTTCACTTTTTGACCTCATAAGCCCCGCCGCCTGGCACACTTGTCGTCACCATTTTTTGACGTCACAGACCAAGCCCACTTTCACCCATCCATTTCCCACCCCTTTTTTGAGACGGTTTCTTTTCAGGGGACCATTTGCAGCCCCTTCATGGAATTTTCACCCTAATTAGGACCCTTTTGGTTGTATTAAGAGCCTTTTTGGCAGTTCAGCCCCTGGAAGGTATGCAAATGCGTGCGCATACAATGTTCCGATTGGTGGTCGTAAGGACAGCCTGATTAGTTTCTGATTGGTTCTTAGCCTCACCCAGGTTCTGAGCTCCGATTGGAAGTCTAAGTCTTTGCAACGGTTACGGTGGGAAATTTAAAAATGTTCTAATAAGGGGCCCTAATGCTATCTCATAAGACAGCTATAGGAACTTGTGTTAGGTCTGAGCCCTCAAGCCGTGGTCCCGTTTTTGCGAAACTTGAATTTATTTGTAGGGTCATCTAGTGGTGTATGGACTAATGAATATTTTTCTGTAGTCAAGGTAGCGCCACCTAGCGATAGGACTAATTAGGGACTGTTGTGACGTATCTAGTGATGTATAGACTAATGACCATTTTCTGCAATAAAAGTTGAACATGCACGCCTCTCTCTCGACTCTTTCTCAAACAAACAAACAAATCAATCAATCAATCAACTGAATCGATCTCAATAAAACCAGATCATATCTTACAGTTTACGAAAACCAGCTTACAGCTTAATTTGATTTGACTTAATTAATTACAGCTTGCTTGCTCAAAATCAGCCACAGTTCAAAATACCAAATTGCGATAACGGAAACAAAATACAAGAGGTTTTAACGGTTTATTATTATATGCGAATCAACAACTGTGAAGTTTAAAACCAACAAATACGTACCGCATAATTCTATTAATTAATTAAAAAATAGCGTAACACACACCTTTATTTAATTAACTAAACACATGAGTAGATATCGAGTAGAATACGAGCTGATGCAGAGTCGGTTGGTTTATGACGCCCACCTCCTATAAAGATAATAACATATTAAAACCTTTATTGGTGTTTTTGTGAACAATATCAAGTAAACTATATATTAAAAATAATACGCATACCTTCAGACGTGTTTTTCTTCGGCTGTTCTAATAGTAACTGTGTTGGAGAACTAAACTAAGCTAAATTGAATATTGAATATTGAAATATTTTCTACAGCTCACTAAACCCGCTTTGTGTTTTGAAAACTGGCTATTGGCTTTCCCATCACTAAGTAATTTGTAGAATGTAAATATACAAACCTAATGATCTTATCCATTTACTGCAACTCGTATTTACCTTTCCCTTTCGCAGACTACTTATGTCGGCCTTATATGAATTTATGTAAAACGATGTTTGTTATTTACAACATACATTTAAAATGATTTCACCTATATGATAAAACTGATTTTATGGAATGCAGTTATTATTATTAAACAGTTATACAATTTTGTTATGAATGGGAGGTAGCAACCAGTCGTCGACATCGTGTTAATTAATGTATTTACAAATATTTTAAAATTTTGCTGCTGCAAAATACATTACGGTCTAAATTAAATGTTAGGTAAAAAAAAATCTGCAATCACAGGTATATTCTACCCTGATCTAATAGCGTTTTTCATACAGGCAGATTCTCTAGCTAAGCGGTCAGCACCTATATATTCAAAAAATTGTGCCTGATTTACTTGTATGTACAATTACTCACACACACACACGCACACACGCACACACGCACACACACGCACACGCACGCACGCACGTACCCACCCACCTGTGATTGCAGATTCCTTCACCTAGTATTTAAGTTGCACGATAAAACGATTAGCGTTTCGAGGTGGAGGGTCACCCTTCTATGCAATAGTAGCGGGGCCATCGGGTGTGGGGAATCGTATTTCATCGTTGATTTTCAAAAAAATAGCGAAACTGTCTGCGACAGCTTTTTAAAAAATTATCTGGTTTTACGGCGAATGGCAACCATTATTTAACGATCTCTCAGAGTTTCACAAAGGATTACCTAATATGGAGCAGTTTGACGGTGAAAAACCGGTCTTAATAATAATTCACGATATAATGCGCAAGACTAACGGTTCGGTGGTTGATATTTTTACAAAGGTTTGTCATCATAGAAAATGTTCATTAGTCTATACACCACTAGATGACGCCACAGAAATCCTTATTTGGTCCTACCGCTAAGTGAGGCTACCTTTATTACAGAAAAATATTCATTAGTTCATGGACCACTAGATGACCGTACAAATAAATTCAAGTTTCGCAACAAGGGGGCTACGACAAGAGGACGCAGACCTAACACAAGTTCTTATAGATGTCTTATGATATAGCACTAGGGCGCCTTATTAGAACATTTAAAATTTACCACCGTAACCATTGCAGAGCCTTAGACCTCCAATCAGAGCTCAGAAGCAAGGTGGGGCTAAGAACCAATCAGAGACTAATCAGGTAAAAGGGGATTTCCTTAGGACTACCAATCAGAACATTGTATGCGTATGAATTTGCCTACCCTCTAGGGGCTGAAATGCCAAAAAGACTCTTCATACAACCAAACGCGTCCTAATTACGGTGAAAACTCTATCAAAGTACTGAAAATGGCCCCCGAAAAGGGTGAAAGTGTGCTTGGTCTATGACGTCAAAAAATGGAGGCGATAAGTGTCCCAGGGGGCGCTTATTACGTCAAAAAGTGAAAGTGGTGCCTCGGTACTACTGGTGTGGCACTAGTACGACAAAACGAATTTGCGGCTAAACTGTGTAGAGTAGAAAAAAATGTTTTATACAAAAGTTGCTTGAACTCAAGCAAGAGGTTGTATATCAAACGCCGTCAACCACCAATGAGAACATGAAGTAGTAAATTGGTTAAGTATTCACATCTGTTACACCAACAATGCTTAGCAATGTTAATGAATCTTTTAAGCAAAGGATTTTGAAATGTAGTCAAGCTAATGGTGTTGTTTTTGAACATCTTTTATAATTGTTTGAAATCATATTTTAATCTGCATTTGATGAAATAATACATTATATCACACGCAATTATAATTACGTTTGCGTTAACTTTAACAGATAATTGTTATGTTACTTTTTTTTTTATTTACGAGGAGGGAAAATCCTTTATGGACATCACTGCGAGGTGGTAGTGTGGGATTCTCCTTTATCAGGCATACCCACTAAAAACCCTTCCTCAGCGCATCAACTACTAGGGCTATTAGCGCTTTTAACAAATATTCATTAGAGCAAAGGCAGTTCTAACTACAACAGATAATGTAAATGTAAGTATATGTATATTTCTCTTATTACAATTTTTTATATATGCCTATCGCTTTCAAAAAATTTAGGGTGTTAACTGTTGAATCTAACTCGACTAGATTGTTTCTCAAATTTCCTTGTAAGTGATGTTGTTGCCTCTCTATATGGTATATAGGACAGTCGAGTATAATGTGTGCAACTGTTTGTCTGACGTCGCATATGGCACATGTTGGGTTCCTTTCGTCCTTTAGGAGGTGCTGGTGAGTTAATGCAGTGTGTCCAAGACGTAACCGGTGTAACCTGGTGTGTTCGTTTCTAGGCAAGTCTAGACATAGGAGAGGTGTGCGAACATCTGGCTTAATGACAGACAGGTGAGTGTCAATTTGCTGCCATTTTTCTTGCCAATTCAGGAGAATTTTTTCTTTTAGGTTGTTTCTAGCTACTAGATATCGTAGTTGGATAACTGGTACTTCAGATGCCCACGGAGGTACGTCCAGTGCGTCTTCGGGTGGTATATGAGGTATTCCTTCACATCCAAGGACTGGTAGGTATTCCCTAAAACGTATGCCAGCTGGACGAGTAATCGTCCTTCTATTTGTATAACTATCAGCATCCGAGAATAGTAAATCGTTATTTGGGTGAGATGGCTCTGATTTTATAGCAATCATATAGTTTGCCATCATCATATAGCGTCGGGTATCGAGTGGTGGTAATGCCGCTTCACAGTATAGACCCTGGACCGGGCTGGTAGGAAAGGCCCCAAGGCAGTACCTGATTCCAGCATTATGAATTCGATCCAGGGTTTTCAATAGGCTTTTGCGGGCCGATGCGTACGCTATGCACCCATAGTCGATCACCGATAGATTCATCGCCTGGTACACCTTTAACAGCACTTTGGGTTCGGCACCCCACGTGGTGTGTGCAAGTACTTTTATTATATTTAATGCCTTGTCACATCTTTGCTTAACGTCTGTAATATGTGGCTTCCAGGTAAGTTTTTCGTCGAAAATAACGCCAAGAAACCTAGCCTTGGGAGCACATATAATCGGCTGGCCATTTAGATATAGAAGAGGATCAAAATGCGGTTTTCTGAGACGACATATGTGCATGCACTTAGTCTTCTCCCTTGAGAATTGAAATCCAACAGATTCGCCGTTTGCAACAATGGTGTTTACTGCTTCCTGCAGGGTTCTAGAAATTTCACCAATCGTCTTTCCCGAGTACATAATTGCTAGGTCGTCCACATACAAGCACTTGGTTACAGACTCGTCAACATTAGCAGCTATGCTATTTATTGCTACTGTAAATAGGGTACAACTTAGAGTTGAACCCTGTGGTACACCGTTTTCAAGCATTCTTGGGCTGGACCAGTCTTTGCCAACACGAACCCGAAAACTCCTTCCACTTAGAAAAGAATGGATAAGAAGTGGAAGTCTTCCCCTAAGTCCGTATCGGTAGAGCCTTTGTAATATTGCGGGACGCCACGTCATGTCGTAGACCCCTTTTATATCGAATAGTACAACAACTACATGCTCTCTTTTGCAAAATGCTCTTTGAGCAGAATTTTCAAGCACTAAAAGGTGATCTGTAGTAGATCTACCTTTACGGAAGCCGGCCTGATGCGGCACCAGAATGTTGTTATTCTCCAGCCACCATAGGAGCCAGTTGCTCACTAGTCGTTCCATGAGTTTTCCCATGCAGCAAGTAAGGCTGATGGGACGATAGCTTCCAGGAGATAAAGGGTCTTTTCCTGGTTTTAGTATTGGTATAACAATAGCCTCTTTCCAGTCATCCGGATATATGCTTTGCTCCCAGAGAGAATTAAATAATTGTAATAGAGCGTGTTTCATATCAGCTGATAGGTGCTTAAGCATGTCGTTGGTGATCGTATCTGGCCCCGGAGCAGATGGTTTTAAGTTTTTTAGAGCTTCTTCTAGCTCCCGTAGTGTGAAAAGCGAGTTGTAATCAGAGTTATCTGCAAGGTTAAACTCTATTTCTTCTACGTGATTAACTACATCTAGGAAGTTTGGCTGGTAGTTTTCAGAACTACTGTTTTTCTCAAACTGGATTGCTAGAGTTTCAGCTATCTCACTGGGATCTCCAGTGATCACTGTATCTGCTCGGATAGATGTAACATGTTGAGCTTGCATCTTCCCGGATATAGATTTGATCTTGCTCCATACTTCGGTTGTAGCGGTAGAGGATGTCAATGAATATGTGTATCTGTTCCAGCTAGTTCTCTTACTATCCAGTATTATACGCCTACACCTAGCTCGAGCCCTTTTAAATAATATAAAATTTTCAATGGTGGAGTTGTTTTTGAATTTACACAGTGCCGATTTCTTGTCCCTAATAGCTATTTTAACTTCGGGGTTCCACCATGGAACTACCCGCTTACGAGGCGTCTCTCTAGATCTGGGGATGCTGGTTTCAGCCGCTTTTAATATAGCGTGTGTGACATTTTGCACATTTGGTTGTTGTGGTGTAGCAAGTGATTGTGTAAAATTTGGCCAATCAGCTTTAGTGGTAATCCATCTCTTTAAAGCGCACGGCACAGGTGCTTTCGTGTTTGTTTCGATAACAATTGGGTAGTGGTCACTATTGTGAAGATCATTATCGACACTCCATTTAAGGGATGGTACTAGTTGGCTTGATACGAGTGTCAAATCGATGGCCGTAAAATTATTTGACTTGGCGTTGTAGTGAGTGGGATCGCCATTGTTGAGAAGGACAACGTCGTCTCTCTCAAGCCACCTACCAATCGTACGCCCCCTGGCGTCAGTTTTTGAGGACCCCCATTCTGGATTATGGGCATTAAAATCCCCAACCACCAGGAATGGGGTTTGTAACTGACCAACAATATTTTCAATATCCGTTATTCGCCAATTGCTATCGTGAAGATAAATATTGCACACTGTAACCTTTAAAGGATGGATTATCCGCACTACAATAACTTGTAGCTGGGATCGAATATCTACTTGTTCATAACTTATGTCCTTCCGGACAAGTGTTGCTACGCCACCACTTGCCCGTTGTTGCTGGCATGAGTCCTTCCGGACAACCTTATAGTCTTTTAAGGCGTATGGTTGTTTCGGTTTGAGGTGGCTTTCTTGTAAGCACATACACATTGGGTTGTGCTCCTGCGCTGGACAAGTCCTCTACAATTCCATTGAAGAATCTTGTTCATTGAAATAGATAAATAACTAACAACTAAGATTATTGGACGAGCACATAATAAATAAATAAATTAACGGATAAGTATATAGACAAAGGACAAGTACGAATATATAGACAAACAATACGCTAATATAAAGATATCACAGATATATATATATATATATATATATATATATATATATATATATATATATATATATATATATATATATCACAAAATATCATCACAGACCTCAGGCCTTCTGTGACCCTCCCACAGCTGATTGCTGGGAGGACACATCTGGCATCTTGGGAGGCAATCTGGGTTTCCCTTTGGCCACCATTTCTTCTTCTTCTGCTGCTGATTTGCAGGTGTTTCAGAATAGCCAGCAGCAGACGTCTCGCTGGTAGTGGACACGCTTCTGCCTCGTTTTTCTGTCTCGATTGGCATCGCCTCGGATCTTACACTAGACTCCGATCCATTACGGGAACGAAGTATCCTAGTGTTTGGTGATTCATTCTGCTCACCGGGCTTGGGCAGCTGCATTACCACCTTAGGTATGAATGCTCCTTTCAGTGCTTTTAACAATTCCGGAACTAGCTCCTAGACAAGCGAGCTAATTTCCGGTTGTCTAGAAGAAACTTGAGCGTATGAGGTTGCTGGAGCAGGCGTTCGAACTGTTAACAGTTTACGAGCTTCGAAGTAGCTAATATTTTCTTTAGTTTTAACTTCTTGAATCGCCATTTCTTGTTTAAAAACTGGACAGAGCTTCGAACGAGCCGAATGGTTACCTTCACAGTTAATGCATTTGATGGGTTCTTCACAAGAAGTTCCCTCGTGGAGAGGTTTGCCACATACACATACTTGATTTGCAGTACATCTAATAGATGTGTGCCCATATTTCTGGCATTTAAAGCATCTAACTGGAGGGATATAATCGGACTTGCTAAATTGCTACTTTTATCTTAAGTATCCGAGTGTTCTACTAGTATCCATCCTAGGTGTACCTTTATCCACCGTCTCTTCTAGCTTCCAAACACTCCATATACATTACCATCTTCTCAAGAATGGACTCACCTTATCAAAGTTGAGCCTCCATCTTCACTTTAATCAGGACCAGGTACCGATATGACACCCGTATTGCAACCTGATTGTCTCTTCTGACCTGCCAGTTCGACTGCAGGGTATACCATCCTTTGCGTTTTCACCATCTTTAGCTCTCCAAACAAACCATATAAACCCTATTATCAGAGGATGGACTCACTCTTATCAAAGTTGAGAACCATTCATATTCCTTCCCACGGACCATGGGACCGAAATGAACCCGTCACTACTGGCTAGTGCTGACCCTGCCAACGACTGCAGAAGGCTACATTACAACTGGAGTTTTCAGACCAGGTACCTCCAGACGGCTCCCATTTCAGAGGACCCTGGGTCCTCTTGTAGATTAGAACCATTCATATTCCTCGGCACGAGTATGGGACGAAATAAAAGTCGCTACTGACTAGTGCGCCCTTAACAGCAGAAGGCTACATTACAACTGGTCAGGTCGCCAGGTATCCAGAGGGCACCGTTGAACAAAACCCTGACTCGTATGGCCATTCATTCCTCGGCACGGTTCGCAGTTACACCTTGACTTCGCCTTTGTTAATAGTGGTCAGGTCCAAAGACATTGAACAAAAGGTTCAGAGATACTTAGCTACAATCAATATGACAAAGACTAACGAGGTTCAGGATACTTAGCTTCACCACTGCTGGCAACAGTGGCTACTAAGCCCCCCACCACGACAAGGTGTATCCTTTACTGTTTTCAGACTGGTAAAATTTATTTGATGAGTGTAAAGAGTAAGTGTAGTGCACATAAGTATAAATTTTCAATTAATGAAAAAGTGTTAAATTTAGGTCAGGTCCCTTTCAACCAATTTAACGATATATCGGATATCATATCTTTATACAGAGTGTTATATCGATGATACAGTTATGAATTAATATGTAAATATAAGAATTGTACATATTTCAAACACTGTTGCAGATAGACTAATTGTTCTTATTACAAAAACTGTAGGTCGTGTAATTTTCCACCAAATAATGTAATAATATACACGGTGTTATATTTAAGATAAGATAGTTATTTACATTTGAAGCAGTTAAATTCATATTTGTGGTATACCCTGTATAAAAATTAAATTAGTCATGGTATTTTAAAAGGTCAATGTGAGCACTAATTACATGGAAGTTACAAAATAATAGATTTGATAATAACGCCAAAATGGATTCTTGACCTACGAAAAATGTGAATTTTTTATCTAAATTTACAAATACTTTAAAAACGGGTAAGTTTAGCTATACTGCATGATTTAATAGAAACGAAATCCGCAATAAAGGCTATACCATTCTATATAAAATAAGAAAGATGGATTATGTACAGCTGTTACGGAACACTGTATATGCGAAAATATTTTTAGGTTATAGCGTGCTTGAATTCAGGCAACTTTTGTATAAAATATTTCTTTTCGACTGTGCACTGTTTGGCCACAAACTCACTCTGTTGTACTAATGCCACTCCCTGCATGAGTCAAACTGCTAAAAGATTTTACAAAAGGCGAGATTTCACCAGACTTCAGGGAGGCTATATCGTTGTTAAATCTAAATCTGCAAAATGCAAAACAATGTGTATATGTGACAGATACAAAAGAAATATAGGGTCATGCAAGTATAGCACAAACTAGATAGTAAATGTGTCAAAATGTTATCATTAACCAACAGAATTGATTGTAGTGGAAACTATTGAAGTATTTTTTATTAAGTTGCCTTACCCTTTTCTCAATTATCTATAGGTGTAGTTCTAGAAGATTAAGTTGATGGTTGAAGTTTCGAACTGATTGCCCCTATTTATACCAATCCCTGACTTTATCCCTGCATTTCTTTAATTATTATACCTCTCCACCAATAATGTCTTTTATTGGACGTCCTATGCTTTTCTCGACCTTTATCCTTACTGACACCTTCCTCAGATTTACTTCGCCCGTTATTATCACCCCTCACAAGCGGTTAACACGTTCTTATGCCTCTTTTGTAGGATTCTAATTTCCCTTTCGTATGTAAGGATCGGCACAAACTCGTTTGTCTTTTGTTTACTTTTTTTCATTGTATAGGTTCTTTCTATTACATAGTACTAAACCTATATATTGTTAGTCTCGGTCCATATCGCAATCTACACATGTAAATCAGGTTAAAACCTGTAACGATTAATTTTAGTTATTAACGAATTTCTTTTATTTTGATTTAATTGCGATTTATTATTAGTTTTATTTATTAATGAGCTTTGTTAAAATGTTAAAATTTCGAATACGTAGTGTGAAATTTAGTTTTTCGGTTCTACAACTGATTAGTGTAATTAGTTTAAATATAAGTATGTTTGTTTTCCTTTTATCCTCTTGTGGGTTAATGCAGTCGCTATACTTGCTCTGCTACACTATAATTTTGACAAATAAACTCCAACGCTAACCATTCTAATGGTTATGCAATACGCGCGACTCGTACTCAAAACCTCTAACCAACTAACTAACCCCTCAAATTTGACATTCGTTTATATGCCTTCACATATCCCAATTGAATATTTCGTGCGTTTCTCTGCCGTGTCGAAAGTTCCAGCGTGGAAGGAAACGCCAACGATGATAAATAAACGTAGCCATCTTGAATTACTTTGTAAATTTACTAAAAACGTTTGGAAGAAATCGTCAGTTGCAATTAGCTTCACACTGTAGATTAACCAGATTATCCCTCAACTTTTTATGCAAATCTCACATGTGCGCGAATTCTATGTCCGCACAATCTAACGAACTTCCTCACATTCTATCACTTTATTCTTGAACATGCATGGATTTACCATTATTGCAGCACATTACAAAATTTCTATAAACAAAAATATGCATCCATATTCCTTACTGCACGTTAATGAAATATCAATACATCACAAGCTTACTCACTCATGCGTCTACAACCATTTCTTTAGTCCAAATTCCTCCACACACAGTAGCTAAAAGACCAGTAGTTTTACCAGCGCCGTATCAATAAAAATTTACTCAAAACATTATTTCTCAACCAAATTTATCGCTTTCAACACGAAAATCTTTCTACAGCATTCAGATATTCCTTCACACGATAACCCAATGCCTCACTAAATTCTAGTGGCATATCAATTACACCAACTTAAATTACGCATACTCAAACAAAATTATTTTCATGCAAACTCGATTCATCTACGTTTAAAACACGTTACGTACGTTATCAAAATACCACACATACACGGTGCATAAAAATAACCTTACAAACTATATTTTAAATGATGTTGAGTTTTGGCCTTATACAGCAGGAAGACTTGTCAGGAGGTAAAGTACTGCTTAGATCTGTACAAAAAGCCTATTCTTAACATATTAATAGAGTCTGAAAACTTAATGTCTGGACATTCATACTTACAACAAAAAATGATCAATCTTTTTTGGAGGACACGAGGTAACATCGAGTTTTATTAGCATTTGATTTATCTAGATTATTACTTTCTATTCGAGAATAGGTTGAATGCCATTTCAGTTAAAATGTCTTGATTTGAGATAGAAGGTGGATTACCACTGTGAGTAGGCTGAAGTGAACCACAATGAAAAGAGCTTTCGTCAGCAAAGTAATGGGTCGTGTTAGTCTTTGAAGAAATAAAATCATTTATGTATAGCAGAAAAAATGTAGGCGCTATAACTGATCCCTGTGGCATGTCCGCGTTAATGCTAACTTCTTTTGAAAAAAGTCATCAATTACGACACGTATTCGTTTTTTTATCAAGGAAACTAGAAACACAGTTGATGAGCGCATTATGCCAAACTTGGTCAAATGCCAGCGACTACAACTGTTTTACCGGATTGCTCCAAACTTGAGTTACATATGAAATAAGATCTACCTGTTGAAAGACTGCCTAAACCCACATTGGTGGTCAATAAGGAGTTTGTTAGTTGCAAAGAAAGAGAGCAGTTGCCGATTGATGGCTTTTTACACTAGTTTAGACTGTAAGGGATGGCAATTGGTTGATAGTTAGAGGGATCGGTCTTATCACCTTTTTTGAGAATAATTTGAACATTTGATAACTTCAGTGATGCAGGAAGTACCACAGAGGACATAGAGATCGAATACTTCGGGGGAACATTTCCTTAAGGCAATAGATGAGATACCGTCTGGGGCCTTCGCTTCATTGAGATCAAGCCTACTGATAATCGATTCTAGAAGTTTGTATTGGTTTCATAGTGTACGAAGAAGAGCTGACTAGGGGAACATCTTTCGAGAATCATTGAGACACGCGTTTGAGGCAAATAAATCTACGAAAAGTTTAGCTATGTCTGCAGAATCAGCAACTACAAATATATCAAAGGATGACAGCGGAGAAATGAAGATATACCAAAGCTTGCACTAATGGCTATAGCTATACACCAAGGCTGCTCCAAGGGGATGTAGCTAGTTCATTTCATTTTTGTCGTTCACTCAATTTTTTAGCGTTAGTGATCACACCTTTTGCAGTTGTTTTTAGCACCAACTACTCAGCATGATCTTTGACTGTTTTATTAGATCTCTATTTAATATAAAATTTATTTTTCAAAAATATTACACCAGCACAAGCCTTATTGAACCTTGGTAGGGAACGTGAATGGGCTATACGATTCTGTGTTTTGGGAATGTATAACTCCATGCCCATGAAGATGACTTCAGATACTGAAGGAGCAATGTCTGTAGGACAGTGCGACTTAACATAATATTCACGCCATGTAGAAGTTGCAAAGAAATCCCGTGCATCACTCCATTTAGCTGACTTAAAACACCATAAGGTTCTATCAGTGTTGCGAACTATAGAATAATTAGGGACTGTAGAAGTTATTTCTATTAGACAGTGGTTTGGTAGACCTAAAGGGAAAGAAGTTTTATAAACAAGTGGGTTTGATGTAAGACGGGATCTGGACGATATAGAGCATGGTTAGGATTATCACGAATTCTTGTCGGTTCAAAATCATTTGCGTGGGATCACATAAAATAGCAAATGTTTATGAACTGTGACCAGCAGGATAAGTAGTAGACAAAAATTGAAGCAAATTAAAATTATAAACATTGAAATATTCCAGAATTGAGAGATCGGAAGAAGGAAACTGAGACAGAACGTAGTCAACTTTCAAACGAAGGTAATCGAGGAAGTATTCAAAGTTACTGTCCTTAGCAGACGTATAAATGCAACGTAGAATTTCATAAACTTAGGATCAGAATGTTTAAACCAAATCACGTCAAATTTTTTTATTCTCCAAGGAAGAAATCCTTTTGCAAGCAATATTTTCCTTGAGATATGCTCATACGCCTCTTTTGTATCGAAAGTTAGAGTGAAGATTGTATTGGGGAAATTGCAAATCCGGCGAATCGGGGCTTTCAGAGGAGACTTATGTTTCAGATAGAAACAAAACGTCAGGTTTTAATTGTTCAAGATGTCGCCGAACAGGATTAAGATTAAACCCGATATCCCAGATGTTGCAGACGTGAATTAGACAGTGAGTACTTTCGATAACCGAGGTCTCTTGGGCTCCGCGGCTGAAATAGGGTACAAATGTCTCCCACCTGTAAACTTGGAGAAGGTAGAAATGTTTATCGTCAGCATGATGTCCCGTCGCACAAAATAACGAAAACTAATCTTCAAGATCGCTTGACGATTGAAAATATCTAGAAGTTATTTTCCAAGCAGCTTCTCTTATGTAAAGTTTTATTGTCTTCATCGTTTGTACAGTTCTCATTGAATGTAGGCTTTGGTGTGCTACTTCGTTGGGTACCAATGCGAGGGCCCCATCCACGTTTATTTTGAGGAAATTGTAATTCAATTGCAGTTCAATAGCGAAGAAAACTGCATATTTACAAATAATGTTAAGGTTAAAATGTTATGTGTTCATTAACATGCAACTATGTATGTGGAATAAAGAACTTTTACAATTCATACGAGCTAAAAAAAAAACTCTGGTTAAGATTAGCACAAGTACTTCAAGTGATCTTTTCAAAAATGACATTCCCCATGCGTGAAGACAGCAGTGAAACTTGAATTATTTTCTCGTAATTAAAGAGAAAAACTATTCGACTATAATTTGTGCCGATCACTGCTAAATATACTTTAATATAATACCAATGAAGGACTGTAGTAAATTTTTGACTACGTTATAAATGTGTCCTGTAGCGAACCAAAGTAAGCCCGTACTTTTTTTTTTCATCACACCTCAGAATAAGGAAAGTTTTAACGCAATAGGTTTTCTTTATCTTGCTACAGCCGTTACGCGTTATGCTTAGTTTGCCAGTACGTTAGTACTGTAAACGTCCCTTAACTTGAATTATTTACTGGATTTATCTGCACTAAATTGGGTAGCGTAACAAACGTAGTTTCGTTTAATTGCAAATTGTATTTTGGTATAAATAATAGTTATTTAAAAATATTAACGATTACGATACTTGCAAGGATCGACAATTATACATTTGGGAAACTTCCGCTTATTAGAACAGATGCTCACATAAGATTTTATCGCCAATTTCTATATCATAAGATTCTTAAATTACTTGATTTTTTTAATGAAATTTTAACTACCAGTTCTTTCGCTTTACTTCGTTTTTGCCATTCCGTGAACTACTTTGTTTAAAATAGGTAACGTTTTAGCAAGGGGTTTTAATTTAAAACTTAATGTTTTTCTGATTTATCATTTGTTAATGTTCTTAAAAAATTTTAGTTAATAAATTTTTTGGTTGTTTAAATAATACCGCTTTGCTTGTATATAAGATTGTACAAATTTGTTGCCCATATGAAGAGCTGGTAGATCAAGCAACACAATTTCGGTTTGGAGTGATGAAACGGCTGTATGTCAGCCACACTTTTCTGAATTTTGTTATTTTAGGTGCAAAAAATTAACGTACAGCTAATTGGAAATGACATTTCTGAACTCTGTTTAGATATAACAATTTTTCATGCCTATTTAGGATACATAATGATATTAAAATTATACAAAAAAAAAACAATCAGTTAATAATACTAACGTTAACTAGTATTTGCTTAGATGAACACACATTAAAGAATCGCCTTAAGGTGAATCTTTAATAGGAGCTCGACGAGTAGGTTGAGGACAGTGTAATAGAGAATAGTATTGATGTTGAAAGAGAGACCCTCAGGTATTGAAGTAAGAATAAGGACTTCAATGTTGTGAGTGAAACGTTACTTTTATTTTGATAATATCCTGAATTAATTTTTCTACAGGATATTGAAATTTTCTCATTGTTTTCGGGTTTATCTTCTTCCTCCTGGCTGCATTTTATAAGTGCATCTGTATGGCGTTTCAATATTTTATTTTCAATGTAAATATCCCAACACTTGGAAACCTTATCTCGAATCTAAGACAACCCTGTAATGACCCAGAAAGATAGTAAGCGAAATAAATTTCCATTATTTTGAAATTATGAAGATAATAATTTATTTAAGAATTTATTTAGTTTCAGTACCCAGATTGCGGTAACAAACGGCACTTTTGCGCAAGCACCAGTCCCCCTCTTCAATGTGTACAAAGCATCTAATTTTGCCAAAACCCCACTTCATCGCGAAATGTAAAAGTGAAAGATTCCATATAATTCGATTGCCGAGCTGGTAGAGTAGTGGTGACACGACTTGCTTAGCATTCGGGAGGTAATGGGTCCGATTCCCGTTACCGTCTACCTTCTGTAGTAATTATTACTATACTAGCATTTCTACCAAAATTTCTCTGTTCGAGAAACATAATTCCGACCCGCGCTCTTAAAGCAGATTCTATTGCAATATGTACTTATTGTTATTTTAATATTTCGAAGCATAACTTTTAGCTATAAAAATATACAGTTGAAATACCTGTTAATTACTGATAACACAAAATCATTCTAAAAATTAAGTTGACTTAAGACTTTAAGAGATCGTCTTAGGGGATCAAACGTAGTTAATACTGGAACGTCAATTAAAAAACCCGTACCAATGAATTCTACGTATTTAGGGATGACCGAATTGGCTCTAAATATCTAGAATACAATATTAATCAACTTATTTAGCTCTAAGGTTACAACAGAGTTAATATGTACACCCTCTGTATATCCTGTCCCACCTAAAACCCCCTATATAATAAACCAGAATTCCGAAAACATTCCACTTTATGCAACTGAATCGAATTTAAAAAGGTTGGCTTCACAATAAACGAATACGATTTACAATAATAAATTATTTAGATTAGTAATAATTAATTTCTACACTTTAACATAATTAAAACGTAATAGTGAAACTTAATTTAACAACATTCTGTTCCAATAAATAATAATAACAAACAACATACACCCACGTACCACACAAAATTAAAAAAACACCGAACGCGTTTCGATAGCTACGCTATCATCATCAACGGTCGACTAGGGCCAACTAAAGAAAATTTGTAACGTATATACCATCAGCGAGTAACACTTACCTCGTGAAAGTGAAAAGGTCCATACCAATTATTATACGATAGTAAACATTTAATTAATTATTTACCAGACACAGATACCCACACCCTGAAGAGACACATTTATTAAATTTGTATAACAAACACTGCACCGCCACTTTCTTGTTTATGTTTACATCAAAAAGAAATTCCCTGTACATATGTGTATGTCTATATATATATATATATATATATATATATATATATATATATATATATATATATATATATATATATACAGTTGATGGACGTACCGCTTTGTAATACTGAATTAAAAATGCACTTGTAAAGAGTTGTATCGTAAGTGAAGCACTTTTCATGGCGAGTAGCGATGGATTTATTGTTTTGGTACATCGCTCAACCTGCCCATTAGTAGATGAATGGTACGGTGCTGTGAGGCTATAAATCTTAACACTTTACAGTTTAAGACATGTGGTAAATTCAAAGGATGTGAACTGTGTACCATTACCTGTGACAACTACGGGAGGTGTGCAACAAAGTCCAGATAGCGAGGCTAAAGAAAGAGAGACAACTAAGTTTTGTAGTTGGTTTGATCCAAATTAAACAATTCTTGCACAAATTATTACAAATCAGCGAAAATATGGAATGCTATATATATATTTAAACTCTGGATTAACTTTTCACGTTAATTAAGCCTTACACTAATATCGTTAGGGGAGGTCTATCATGACAAATATAAGGTCAATGAAATGATTTGGCTCCATTACCCAATTCTGCAAAAATGCTATACATATTGACTGCTCCAGTAAAGCAACACAAACAAAGAAAGAATTATCGTAGCTTAGATTAAATGTCGCCACTAAATTTTATTTTCTAAACATTTACACAAAAATATAGTGGTGGGAATTGATTGTCCGTATGGCTTAACCAAAACTTGCAATACTAACACTGATGCCTTTATGTGTCAATCAATCGTTCACTACTCAAGAATATCTAAATTATTCTTACCTATAAATACCTTAATACTATATAAAGGGTTATGCAACCTCTATGAAGGGTTAAACTTTTTTAATTAATTCTTGTGATAGTGCACATACACTCGCGCACTATTGTCCTTTCGATTTGCCGGTGCAAATTTGAATGTTTCGCTCACGTCCATGTATTTACATCGCCATTATTAATATGCAATACTGTCAACTTGAATCTACAATATTTAAAATTCTTTACTTGGTTAAAAGGGTCGCTTTAAAAGTTATTCTATTGCGCAGATTGTGTACATAGTACTTTTCTTAATATAACGATTGATGTCTATTACACATTTGCTTGAACACTACTTAAATCTTTGGTAAAGTTTTATAACTACCTCCAATTCACATATAATTACTTGTAAACGTTTTAATATTCTATTCCCAACAATCAATTCTAGCAGAAAACACGACACTATTTTAACTGCAACTAACTTCTTACAACATTAATTAGCTCAGGTCGTTAAGCTCTCTTTCAAAAACAATAAATCCACTCGCGCGATTGTCTTATCTAAGGGTTTGCAATCAAAGTTCCCACCACTTTTCCTCTTTTATAGGTACTCAAGTCCAACTTGGCAACGTTATAAAAAATCTGCCGGCTAAATTAAAATCAACCACTCTTTAGTGGATCAATGTCACGTGCCCTTGCCCAACTGAGTCACATATGAGCGATGCCTTTTTCCTTAAAATGCAGTAAATTTCAATGCTTTGTGCTCTTGAATTTTCTATTGTGGAATAATAACACATTTATACAAGTAAAGATACGTACATATTTCTTTTCTACACTCTAGTATAGTATCAAAATCAATAATTCACTTACTCTAACCGTTGATGACAATTTTGAATCTAGATTTGTGAAAATACAGAAGCCACACTTTATCGTCTCAAAAGGGTTTTTACTGAACTACCAATTTTTACGCAAATTTAGTTCTTTGAGATCACAAGCATTTATACGTGCAAACACACGTTCATACAATATCTTAAATATGTCAAAAGTGCCCCTCAACACTAAGTGTATCAAGTGTGTTAAAATAACATCACAAATTCTGCAACGCTATGAAGCCGTTTTCAATAAGGCTATCTCATAAATTATGGGGCGGATGTTTTAAAATTGAATTGACACCTTTACAATTGACAAAAAAACTTTTACACAGATATCTTTTACATTATATAAGTTTAGCAAGCGTTGTCGGCTAAAAGTTAGAAACCTATCTTTTTGAGCGGATTTTTGTGCTAGGCGTTCGGTTTTGTATGCTAGTAGGTGTGCCTAATATATTTGTCGTCTTTGGACACTTGGATTCAGACTGCTGAAACATCTAAGGTAGTGTTTTTGGTGTAGGGTGTGTTGTAAAAGTGGGGTAACGTGCACACATTTAGATTGAATGTCTAACATGTAGTTCAGTTTCACCAAGAATTACTAGCGTACTTTCGACATTCTTGCCGTTGCATTAGTTAAACGTGAGAAGTGGGCTATTAGATTGTACGATAACATTTCACAAGATTTAGATTCGCATGTTACTAGTTGGAATGTATATGTGATATTTCAAGCACTTGTAGTTAGACAAAACTACGCTGTTCTTTAATTGTGCATGGTCATCTTTTTAAAAACCGTTAGAGAAGCTAACAAATATTTGCAATACATCCACTGTACATGCAAACCGTTCCTAACATACCACAAACTTTTGTGGCGTGAGTGAGTAACCGTTTTAAAAACGGCAAACATTTCGATAAATTGAGCCATGTATGTCGTGTAACACAATCTTAGCTTTACATAGACAATCGTTACTGGTAAGAGTAAACCTTGAATCGCTTAGCAGGGAGGAAGCTTAGGATGGCGTAAAGATATCGAAGTGCATATAACGCTTTAGAACTGTCGATAAATCATTGCTTAGTAGCAAGGTCATTGTATATAGTGTGCAATTACTGGACTTATAGGAAAAAAGGGTACATCAACATACACGTCATAGCATAACTCATTAATCCAGAGTTTCTATTCAACATTGTATTCGCTGGTGGTTGCTATATGGTTTTAGATGTGTGCAGGTTCCAAACTTGCAGCGGTGTATGATTAAACCTACCAATGGAAATTGACGTCCAACAATTTTCTTGTGCGTGGTCTGACCTTAATCTCAAACTAGTTTTTGATTGTCTAAAGTTTAATCTAATATTAAGCCCACTCTATTGGTATAAATCTTATCTATATATATATATATATATATATATATATATATATATATATATATATATATATATATATATAGTTCGTATAAAAGAGTTTGAATTTCAGAACACAGATTTTTATGTATGAACCAAGCACAAACAGTGTCGAAATTTACTACTCCTTACGAAAGGAGACTTCGCGCACATGTGAGACATTCACAAAAATTTCTATGTAAGTTTGAGTATTGAGTTGAACGAACACGAATGTCGAATTTTGGCATACCCTAGAGTTATTTCAAGATAGCGTGAATGGATGGCCAAAAATACGCGTTGGGTTCTTTTGAGATATTGTACCAGCAAAGGAACTTGGCTTTTGGACTACTTATAAGAGATTCGCTGGTTTTGGCCCGACAGACTTTGGTGACGTTTAGCAAGGTGGAAGATTGCACCTGTAAAAGATGAGGTAAGAAGAATTTTGGTAGAGAAGTCTTAAATGGAACGGTCGCGCGCGGGTGTTAAGCAGTTATGAAACTTCTAAAAATTTAAGTATTTAAACATATTTGTAATAAACAACAATGGTTATATTATGAACAGTACTGTGTATAAAATCCGCGCAAGAGAAAGAAACTTTTAAAGTGATCCTTTATAACTAAGTAACGGTGTTAAATATTGTAAACTGAAGCTGACGGCATTGAATATTGATAATAATGATATAATACTTGTGCGTTCGTCAACGACGTTAAATCTGTTTGTGGACAATTAAGTATTTAGCCTAATAAAGTGAGATTAATTGCACCTTATAGAGTATTAAGGAATTTATTCGTAAGAATTACTTTACATACCGTTAAGAGTGGACGATTGGTTGTCTTATAAAGGCAGCAGTGCTTGGATTGCGAATTTTGATTAAGCCACAAGGATAATCAATTCCCGTCACTATTTTTTGGTGTGACGAATGTGGAAGTAAGAGAAACGTAGATAGGAGCACTGTGTTTTGTGTGTTTCTTACTGCAACAGTCATTGTATAATTAATTTTTGAACAGTTCTGCTAATAGAGTTAGTCACTTAACTTATTCTATTGTTTTAGCAGTAACGGTCCTTACCCCACGATCTTCCTGTTGCAAATTTATTTTATGTTACAGATTAACAGTTCTTTATGCGTTTTCTTTGTTTTTTTTTAATGTGTATTGTTATATAATGTTATATAGATAAACATTTATAACGGATTGGTTTAAGAATTGTTTATTTTAGGCCGGACCGGCCATAAAATTTAATTGTTCTTAATTCATTAGACTCATTGAATATAAAGGTTTAGATTTGAATCAAAGCGATTCATACTTGGAAGCGTTTGAATATATTTCAATGATAAAAAGATTGTAAACAATACTTGTGAAAAAATATAATTCATCATGGTACGTTTGGTTTAATTTTAAGATAGGAATTAGTGATTTCGTGTGTGAGAAGAATTAGTAGACCTAATTATTGCTTTTTTTTTCAACTTGGGTAATATTTATTTATTTAATAATTTTGACGACAATTATAAATAATGATACAATAATATACGTTTATTTTTTTTTAATTTTGGGTAATTCTGTTTTTAGTAGAAATTGAAGCTAAAAATTTTCAAAAATGTGTTTAGGCACATGCGTTTGTTGTTCTGGATCAAAGTAAGATTATTAAGACTATTGTGAAGAAATTTAACGTACTGTTTTAAAGTGCTGGATGTTCGATGTTAAATTGTGTATTATATTTTCGAGTAGGCTACAATTTTACCTTCAACTGTCGGGTAAGATTAAATTAAGAACTCGCCTAAGATTATTTACTTCAGAAAAATTATGGATTGTGGTGGCGCCTAAAAACTATTTTCGCTATTTGAATGTTTTGTTTGTTATGTTATGGTAAGTGTAAGGTGTTTGAGTTTAGCCATATTACGTCTTACATCGAACCCGCTCATCTCCATTGCAGTTAGCCTGGCAATCCGCGTACCTTGGTAAGCCTTCACCACACCTACTGCGGTTTCATCGTGTGGCAAGGTAGTAAACCAAACAAGTGACAACACGAATCACAGATTTGCTACTTTTTGTTTTACGATATCCTTGTGAACGAAATTGGATATTCTATCGCAATAACGAGTTACCTTAGTGCACGCATTTATATGTAGCTATTTCTTATTTTTAATCAACTACAATAGTCAACTTACTCTAACGACCAAAAAACATCAGTCTGAATTGTTAAAATTGCGATTAAGCAAAACTCCGCGCTTTTTAAAGCTTCGAGCTTCCACATTCTTATATTTTAAGTGCTATTAAATAACAATCGAATACGAAGTGCATGCATCACTAATCCCTCTGCTCAAACAGTGCCTTTTAGTCACATAAAAAGTTAATACCAGTTTTCAAGCGTGAACTCGTGTTTTAGATATCAATATAATCGCGCAATATTTAACTTTATTCAGATGTTCATTCCCACGGGTTTCTAAACATTGGAATAATACAAATGGAAAATCGTATGAATGCGAAAAATTACAACTGCAATAGATGCTTTTAGATTATTTAATTTAGTGGTAAATGTAAATTAGCGTGTGATTTTCTATATGTAGAAAAAATATTGTGTGCAACTAAGTCGTAATTTTCTTATTAAGTAAGCTCATTTCCCACACTTCCATTGAACCCAACGATGTCTTAATGTCACATGCTTGCATATTAATAACTCCATTTCCTGTTTCGCAATTTTCTATTAAGCTGAAAAGGCTTCTGCAAACAGTAATGTTAAAATAAAACTTTTATTCCCATTTTTTTTTCATCAACTGTTATAAAAAAGTTAAATCAAAATTTGATTTTAAAATTTACTTTTGAGACATTGATCGTTTGCGATTGAAAAGTTGAACTTTTCACTTTAACCTCATGTTTTTTGGTAAAGATGTCAACAAGTAAATTTAAAATAACAAGTTAATATTTGTAAAGAGTAGCGTACGAGATGCTAGTGTTGGAAGAGGAGCCCCGCCTGAAAAGCATTTTCCCCACCGAGCTTTAACGCATGGTTCTACTGACTGTATTTGATCCTGAAAATTCGCAGTTTCCACGAACCATGGTTCGGTTACGCATCCATGCAACGCTTTAACGTGTATGTGCAAAACTCCTGTTAAGTTTCTCTTAAATGATAACTTCTTTCTTCCCTCATCATTCTTTCATTTCACTTTTATATTGTGCCAAACCGTAAATTCAAACCCCAATTGTGCTTTATACATAAGTAACGAAAGGTCTAAATGTTTATAAAAAAATAACAGACATTGTTAGTGTTATTGTTATAAATGTTGTTGTGAAGGATCAATATTGTTAAGGTTTGTGTATTTTTTTTAAATATTTATAACTGCAACTTACAGTTTCCTCTTACAAAGTTGACAAAAAAAGTTTCATTATGTAAACGAGTCTTTCCTTTTTCCAAACTTTTGTAAAGCTAAAGCGAAAATTTTCAAAATCGATACATGCTGAGATAATTCTTGTTCAGTTCCTTCTGTAATTATGATGAGAATTAATTTACTAAAAAAATTATTTAATTAGCGCCGGCTTTTAATTGAAATAACGCCAAACCAACATCGTTAAAAGGATTTTAAACACCGACCTGGTCAATCTAAATTTTTACAAAAACAGTAAACTTGACCTAAGCATCTTTATTTGCATCTTTGTCCCACATTGATTTGTGTTAAATTTATTCCGCCAATTAATCCTTAAAAAAAGTTTTAAAGTATAATTTGTATTCGTAGAATGAGTGTTTAAAAACTTTTGTCAGTAAATTCAAGTATTTATGAGATACGGGTGTCAAATCCGAGTTTGTAATCAGGATCCTTTATCTGAGAAAGGCTTGCTTGACAGAATTTGGCTGAAAATGTTTGATGGTAGAATAATGAAATTGTCACGTTTGGTATAATAGGAAATTAGTGGTGCATGCACAATTTGCAGGATGTTACAAAAATGTGTAGCGACAACTAAACAACATATAAAATGCAGCTAAACTCAACATTGAAAAATTGTTTACTCGTATTTTTACGTAAATTCAGCAAGCGTCTACATAGCTTGGGAATATGAATTAATTTTTTGAATTTAAGATTAACAAGTTCAGTAAAATAAAGCTGTTAAAAAGAATTAGTAAATAAACGTCCAAACTGGCATAATGAAAGTAATAAAATAACAGAGGGCGAATTTATTTTAATTAATTTTGGTATAAATGATGAACAATATTGTGCTCTAAAATATTTTTCAATAAAATAGGGCTTAGTTCACGCATCAAATCAGAACCTAAATCGTGCTGTATTCTTATAAACACTGAGATGACGCAAACGTTAATTAGCGTGAGGTATCTATAATAATATATCAGACAAACCAATAAATTTAGCATCAGATGGAATCTGTTCATTAATAATAATTTAGTACTCATAAAATGCAAACTCCGACGGTTATCGTTTATCAAGAACAGTTAGTGACTTATAACAATTCGAAAACTGCTAGATTTGCAATTACCACTTTTGTATCTATAGATATGACCATTTTTAAGCATTAAAGGTAGTCAAACGCAACATTGGGCAGAATCAAAGAAGTAGCTTTCCTCTTCTTGTATATTTAAAGGTATACCAAGGTCAATGTATTTAAACATTTCTACATATACCTCTCTTGAAGCTACCAATATACGTAAAATAAATCTGCTGAACACGGAGTAAAACAAAAAACTTAACAATACGGGGATTAAATAAATAAATACAAATTTTCTAAGCAATGGTTACCTGGAGGAATAACGGAATTTGTTTCGCTAAAGTAGTAGCGATTCCGGATATCGCTATTTATATTACAATATCTAAACTGGCACCAATCACATTTGAATAGGCGTTTACCATAACCCAGGAAATAAAGTAATTACTATTAAATAGAACACAAATACTTTGACTAAAGAAAAATCCGCAACCAGTGCATAACGGTGTGTATGCGTAGACATTTGAGCATTTACCCTCCCGAGCAGGTACAAACATCGCTACCTTAATGTGAGCGTATGTGCGTGCGTGCGCAAGTGTGTGTTACTACTATAAATGAGTGTGTGTTTGTGTGTGCGTGTGTGTGTGCGTGTGTGTGTCTGTGTGTGTGTGTGTGTGCGTGTGTGCGTGTGTGTATGTGTATGTGTGTGTGTAAGTGTGTGTGTATGTTTGTGTGTGTGGGTGTGGATGAGTGTGAGTGAGGGTGTGGGTGTGGGGATGGGTGTGGGTGTGGGTGTTGGTGTGGGAGTGGGTGTGGACAAGGGTGCCGGTGCGTATACGGGTGCGGGAGCGAGTGCGGGTGTGGGTGCGGGTGCATGGGTGTGTGTATGAATTGTAAGTACAAAGACATCGTTCTTTGATCAAAATAGAAGTGAAACGAGATCATTATACCTTGATTGAGGCAGAATTGTCCGCAAACGTAGCAATACAAGTGTGTGTGTATGTGTGTATGTGTGTGTGTGTGCGTGTGTGTGTGTGTGCCTGTGTGTGTTTGTGTGTATGTGTGCGTGTGTGCGTGTGTGTATGTGTGTGTGTGTGTGTAAGTGTGTGTGTATGTTTGTGTGTGTGGGTGTGGATGAGTGTGAGTGAGGGTGTGGGTGTGGGTATGGGTGTGGGTGTGGGTGTGGGTATGGGTGTGGGTGTCGGTGTTGGTGTGAGAGTGGGTGTGGGCAGGGGTGCCGGTGCGTACACGGGTGCGGGAGCGAGTGCGGGTGTGGGTGCGGGTGCATGGGCGTGTGTATGAATTGTAAGTACAAATACATCGTTCTTTGATCAAAATAGAAGTGAAAAGAGATCATTATACCTTGATTGAGGCAGAATTGTTCGCAAACGTAGCAATTCAAGTGTGTGTGTGTGTGTGTGTGTGTGCGTATGTGTGTGTATGTGTATGTACGTGTGTGTGTACTGGTGAAAACAAAGTCACCACAGCTTGACTGATGCAGCCCCCCAACGTAAGCAATGAGGACCACTACAAATGTGGGCTCGTGCAAATGTGAGCGTGTGTGTCTATGTAAGGCATAGGCACCGATCAAGGTAGTTTCCCTTACGTATACGTCTACTGTAAATAAGTGTCCTTTTGTGCAGACGGGTGTGCATGTGTAATAGAAACGACGGACACATCGTACCTTTATCGAGCAACTATATGTGGGTATGTGCGCGTGTGCGTACTAGTAGAGATATAGTACTTTGATTAAGGAAGAACTATCCAATGCGGCAGCCCCAACGAAAACTACAAGGATTACTATAAATTTAGGCTTGTAGAAGTGTGTACGTGAGTATGCGCGGTTCTGCAAGTACGTGTGTAAACCACTGCAAGCAGAGGTGTAGCATATTAATGAAAGTAATACTATAAAGCGACCGTAACAGATTAGTAAGTGTGTGTACGCTAGGCATCAGACCTGTGTGTGCGTGTTTGTCTGAAATAGTAATAGCTGAGCCATCGTACCTTAATCGAGACAGTACTATTTATGTCTACAACAGTATTACCATAAGTATGTATGCGTTAGAGCGTGTGTGTCTGAGTGCGTATGTGCGTATCTGCGTATGTACGCCTGTGTGTGTTTGTGTGTTTGTGTGTGTGCGCGCGTCTGTGCAGATGCACTTTTGTGTACATGTGACTGTACGCACCACTAAAAGCGATCACATTGCAACCTGCTCGAGGTACTGCTACAATACGGCTGTAATAAATGAGTGTGTGCACTATTAAAAGCGAAACATCAGCCCTTAATCGAAGTCGTTCTCTACAATAATTGCTTAAGTATATCTACATGTGTCTATGTTCATGTAATAGTTAAAACAAGAGCATTGTACATTAAAGACAATACTATTTATCTCCACAACAAAAATTACCAGAAGATACTGTACTTTCCTCAATTCTGCATTCCCTACGTACGCGATAAGGAGTACTACATATATTAACATGCGTGCATATGAGAATGAGTGCATGTGAGCGAGTTTGCATGTGTACGTGTGTGCGTATGTGCGTGTGTAGATGTGTGCCTGTGTGCGTGTGTGAGCGTGTGCCTGTGTTCGTGTGTACGTATATGCGTATGTGGGCTTGTGTGTGTGCTAGTATGCGTGTGTGCGTCTGCGATGATTCACGGGATGATGCACGTGTGTGTACTTGTGCGTGTGCGCAATGGTAAAGAACGACATCTTAATCGAGGCACTGCTCTAAAATGCGACTATAATAAATGAGTGTATGCACAATTAAAAGGAAGACTTCAGACCACGTGTTTTAGAAGAAGTGTTTTAAGTACGTCTATATGTGTCTATATGCTTATTTGCTCAAGCATGAGCGTTGTACATTAGAAACAGTACTATTTATGTTCACAACAAAAACTACCAAAAAGGTGAATGTGTGCGTGTGTGCGTGTGTGCGTGTGTGCGTGTGTGCGTGTGCGTGTGTGCGTGTGTGCGTGTGTGCGTGTGTGCGTGTGTGCGTGTGTGTGCATGTGTGCGTGTGTGCGTGTGTGAGTGTGTGCGTGTGTGCGTGTGTGCGTGTGTGCGTGTGTGCGTGTGTGCGTATGTGCGTGTGTGCATGTGTGCGTGTGTGCGTGTCTGCGTGTATGTGTATGTGCTTACTGTTGGAAAGCGAGGTTTAGACCTTAAGCAAGGCAGTACTACATGTACGCTACAAGAACTAATACAAATGTGTGTACATTAACTAGTAAAAGCATTACACCTTGATCGGTTAATACTGTTCATGTTTGCAAGAGAGATGACTGTAAAAAATTATGTGTCTGTGGTTGTATGTATGATTGCGTGTGAGCCTATGATTGTACTAATTGACATGCTATGTTGATGGATGTGTGAACTCGTGAAAGAAAATGTGTATGGTGGGAGTAGAAAGTACTTTATACGTACGTAGCAAGGCTTATTAAAAATTGTTCTTATTGTGCGTGCACGTAGGCGTACGTGCGTGTATGTGTGTATTTTATCTCATTGTAGCAGGGCATCGCACCTTAACCGAGTGTATGTGTGTATATGTGTCGGGTATAAATGTGTGCTTTGTGTGTGTGTGTGTGTGTGTGTGTGTGTGAGTGTGTGTCCGCGCGTGCGTGTACTCGTGTATGCGTGTATGTACGTGTTTGGTGTGTCAGTACACCATGGAAGGCATATTAGTTTAGTTACTGCTCTAACACTACTATAATAAATGCGTGTAGGTATGTCCTAATAAAAGCGAGGCCTTAATCGAGAGTTCTCCACGTACGCTATTAGGGCTGCAACACATTGTGTGTATTTTTAAATAAACAAAGTTGAAATTATAGTGAAAATGTATTCACTGCCGGATTGTACAATTTGTTACAAGGCTAAAAGCGATAAACTATATATGATTTTCTCCTAAGGAAGCTGAGGCTGTAAAGCTAGATAATAACATACCTTTTTAATGCTAAATGCTAAACAGAAGTTAAATAGGACAAACTAAGGAGCGGTTTATATACTGTTAAACTCAGCATGAGGAATACATTATCTATTACAAATAACTTAACAAACTTATTAGCTATTTATATGCTTCACACACACATAGGATTATCTCATTTTCATTTCTTAAGTTATTGTTACGTGTTAGTACATATCTGTCTAACCTACTTTAGATTACGATAATTGCTTAGAAACACTCAACCTTGCAATAAAGAAAATAATTTAAGTAAACTATAAAAACAGAACTTTATGTTCGTATTTCCGATATTTTAGGAAATTTATTACACCAATAAAGTAATTTAACAGTACACTTCACATTTAATTATTTTTTACACTGTGAATAAGTAACGCATCAACATGCATTCAATTATCTTTAAATAATTATAAAACTTTAAATCTAACGTATTTGCAATGCATTTAATAACCATAATAAAATACTTATATTTTTGGGTTTTAATGGTGTATTTTAAATTATACAATGTAAATGTTTCGAAAACACTTACAGTTATCTTCATCAGTAGTAATATCTGTTAAAATTGTTTACATTTTCACATTTAATAACCAGTTTCGTTCCCAGTTCGAAAAAACCGTAGGTACGCAAAACAGTCGGACCAGGAACGTAAAAAATCTTCTTAAATTTTTCCAATCTTCCCAACAACAGCTGCGATATACCTGTTGTGCTATTAATTCGGGTTTCGTTTGTGTTGTCAATATTTACCGTCATAACTAATTGATATCGACATTTCAAACTTCAGTTTCTTTACTTCAATTGTGACCGAAAGGTTTCTGAACGTCGAATTTTTTTATGTTTAAAGAAATGTATTTGCTCCGATTTTTTCATATCATCTTTTTATTTATCCTAGACATTGGTTTTGAAGAAAGTTTGTTCGTGTATTAACCGTTAACTAAAAACCGTGTGCATGAAAAACTGATACATCTTTCGTTGCCGATACTTACGACGTGAGGTAAGGCAGTTAGTATTAAGCAACAAAACCTTGTTTTTCACTTACTTCTTGCATTCGCTACATTATGTGCTAAAAATTAGAGAATTGGTTTAGGTTATTTCTTTTGTTTCTTTGTTTTGTTATTTGTTAATGTTTCTAACTGTTCTCAATTCGCGAAAGGAAAGGAAAAGTCACGTATTTCATGCCCTCTTCAAGGGGGAACGTATGTTGTTTGAGATTTCCACGCTCCTTCAGCCACAACCATAGACTCCCAGCATACATACATGCATTACGTATATATGCATGGTGGGATTAAAGATGGTTGTGGTCAGGACAGGATCGGAAGGAACGGGTTCTGAGGGGGGAAATCCTACCGCAGCAATCGCATAATTAGCCGCACATGGTGTGGGTATATCCAGTAACCATGCCACTATATATGTATGAGGAAGACCCTTGAAAAATACTCATACAAGGTAGATGGTAACGGTAATCGAACACATTACCTCCCGAATGCTAAGCAGGTCGTGTTACTACTACTCCACTAGCTCAGTACTTAATTCGGTTAATACTTCTTTGCGTTTTGTTCTGTGTTAAATTTTTTTTTGGATCACTAAATTTTTATGGTTTAGACAGAAAAGTTTCTCGAAATTCAGCAGTCTGGATTTTTACATTGGACTATACAAACCTTATATTGATGGAAAGCTTGTTAAAAAGATTTTGACCAGTACAATAATAAATAGGGGTGCCATTTGAAAAAAATGAGTTTTTGATATTTTTGTCATATTTAAAAAATCGTAGTGATCACACGAGACTGGCCAGGTTGATGAGTAAACACTAAAAAGATGTGGCAAACATTGCTTTGACTTATCTGCAAGGATTTGGAAGGTACGAATTTTTGAACGGACCCTGCATTTCAAAGTTGTGGAAAAAAAATCAAATTGGGTAGATTTTATTTAAAGAAACACAACTTGTGTTTTCTAATATTGGGACACTCTGTCTATAAATCTATAAACTGCAACCCTTTTAAAATGTGCTACAGAAACGCTGCTGTAGTCTAAACAAAAGACAAAGTCAATATTTCTAATAATAAACAGGTTATGGAGCTATTTCGGGTTGGTTGGGACATCCTATATATATATATATATATATATATATATATATATATATATATATATATATATATATATATGCACTACGACTGCAGCATCGCCTTGTGGATTGAGTAGCTTAGGGGTGCTGTTGCCGATCCCAACACTGGATAAAGGAGGAGGGGCATCCGCAAATCGGACTAGCAACCTACATGTCGTTGCAACATAATAATTCTCACAGAACCAATAAACAGCCTCGGAACCGGACTGATCACATGATGACAAAACCAGCGATAATAAGGACGAAGAGAAATATAATATCCAAAAGACAACTAAAGAAATAAATTTAGGAGAAATACAATACGATGTGCATGCTGGAATATTCTGACCTGGAAGGGAAAGAAGCAGCAGGTACTACATGCGATGAACAAACATGCCATCGATTTCTGCGCACTTTTAGAAACAAAGAGAAAGGTAAAGGTACAATACGATATCAGGTCTACACACTAATATACAGTGGGAAAAAGAAAGATAAAAGAGCTTCAGCAGGTGTAGGAATACTAATCTACAAGTGTGAACAAAATATAATGGAAATGTCTTATTGTTAACTAAAGAATAATCATAGAAGAAATAGACGTAGACAAAGACAAACTTCACGTTTATAGTGTATATACTCCTAACGAGGGTAAACCAATAGAAGAAGTGCATATCTTCTACCAACTGTTACAAAACGAAATGAACAAAATTTGGAAAAAACAAAAAGTCCTAATAATGGGAGACATGAATGGCAGAGTAGGCAACATACCAATAACTGGAATAAAACAAAGATTTAATGAAAACAACCTAAACAGAAACGGGGAAACCTTAATTAGTTTCTGCACTATGAACAATCTAAGAATAAATAACATCTTCTAGGAACATAAGGCACGTACAAATTCACCTGGTCTAACTGAAGGGGACAGTCGTCAACGACAGACTACACAATATTCAACAGAGAGGTACAACTTTCATAAATCTTAGATGTTAGATCACTAACATCGAGAAATCTAGGAACATAAGACCACCGTCGGCGAAATATGAGACAAAGAAAAAACACAACTAGAATACGAAATAAAAATCAACATAGAGTCAATTACAGACGAAAGCACATAAATGCTATATACGAATAGACTAAGTCAAAAACTCAGAAACAACCCCGTAGACACAGAAGACAGTGCGGCAATAGGATGGAATATGATCTCAACAAGCATTAACGAAGCAGCGCGAGAAGCACTCGGCACAAGAAAAATAAACATAATTGCTCGAAGATACAGAAAAACACGGTTTAACAACGAGGTAAATGACCTAGCCCGAAAGAAAAAGAAAACCGACCAAGAGTACTGAATAGCAGAACAATACAACAACAGAATATATTCACTAAAATAAGAAACCAAGTAAACACGAAAATCTGCGAAATAAAAAAGTACTACTGGACTAAATTCACGAAATAAATGAAAGGAGATATGTATGGAGTACAAAGAAAGGTGTGGGGGATGCAAAAAAGAAGGAGGAAAGAAGTCAACGAATACACAAACTCAAAAAATGGACAAGACTACTCCAAAAATCTATATACAGAAGACAACGATACACCTGAGGAATAAATACGGCTTAACAACAGAATACAAGCAAAATTAACGGTAGATCAGATGACAGAAACAATAAAAAGATTAAAATGTAGGTAAGCCCCTGGTCCAGATGGAATTGAGGATGGACTGTTGAAATACGGAGACAAAGACCTAAATCAGGAACTGACAAAGACTTTCCAAATTATAATACACAGGAGAAATACCAAAAGATCGGAAGAACAGTATCACGATCCCCATAAAAAAAAAGGGAGACAAGAAAAGAACAGAAAATTACTGAGGCAACACACCCTTTAACGAACCCATGAAACTATTCACGAACATATTAAAGACCATCGTGACTGACAAAATTCAACTAAGTGAGGAACAACAAGGCTTTAAAATCTACAACGGACGCTATCTTTGTAATGCGCCAAATAAGGCCTTGGGCAGAATTAAAGTCAAAGATATATCAGCGATATTAGAAGATAAGGACGTCTCTCCATGGAAGTAATACACATTATTAAACAACTAAATACCCACACAAAAACTAGAATATGAGTTAATAACAAGCTAACAGAAGACGTTCCAATATCATCCGGTATCAGACAAGGGGATTCCCTGTCCTGTTTAACCTTTTCATGGGCAAAATAATGGAGAAAGTTACAAACACAGGTAGAGCATGCATAATGGACAACCAAAAAATGAAAATAACATGTTATGCAGATCACACCGCAATACTGTCCGAAAACGTAGATAACCTACAAAGACTCGTGCACGCTCTCTATCTGACAGCCAAAAAAATACAATATGAAAATATCAGTAGAAAAGACGAAGTCCCTGGTAGTAACGAAAGAACCAAGAAAATGCAAAATAGTAGTCGAAAACAAGCGATTGAACAAACGATGACTTTTAATTACCTGGGAATCGAAATCTCAAGTGACAGACAACTACAAGCAGAAGCTAAAACATAAATGAACAAATCTGCATGGGCATCGGGACTCATCAGAGACATTATATGGAACAATAAAGAAATGAATGCCGAAGCAAAAGTGAGAATTTACAAAACAAGCATTCGCCCAATTATGACATACGCGGCAGAAACTCGAGCAGATACATCAGCTACGAAAAGACAACTACGTACGGCCGAAATGAAAACACTACGACAGGTAACAGGCCATACAGTACAAGACAGAATAGGGAACTAGGACATAAGACGAATAGGTAATGTACAGAGTGTAGTTAGATAGACTAGGAAAAAATAAAGAGAATGGAACGAACACATTACGAGAATTCCGAACACCAGGCTATCTAAAATTGTAAGGAACAATAAACCAGAAACCACCAGGTGACCGGGAAGGCCACCGAAGCGATGGATTGATAGCTGGGCCTAAACATCGCAAGGGTGAACAGGCCAAAGGCCTACTATGAGAATGAGAAGATATGTATGTATGTATGTATATATGTATATATATATATATATATATATATATATATATATATATATATATATATATATATATATATATATATATATATATATATATAACTATCAAGTATTTTGGTTTTTTTGAAGTGGTTTGCATATAGTAAATTAGCACAATGCGTTTAAAATATTCTAAATTAAAATTGTTAAAAAAACAAAAGAAAACAGTCTCAAAAAGCTTTAATGAAGTTTATTAGCAAAAAGTTGATTTTATGTAATCACAAGAAATTGAAGTGTCATCACTTAAAATATACATTAATTAAATTTAATAAAGAGTATTGCCTCCTCTTTGATTTAAAATGGCTCTGCATCTTCTAGGCATTGATAAAATTAAATTATCTATTGCATCTTGTGGTAACTGTTGCCAGTGTCTTACAAGGGCATCACGAAGCTGGATCTGAGTATGAATTTCGTCCAATTCACTTTCAATGCTTCTTCCCAACATGTCCCACACGTGTTCAATAACGTTTAAGTCTGGGGACTGGGCAGGCCATGGTAAAACAAAAATGTTTTCGTTTACCAGCCACTCGGTAACAGCACCTGCAACGTGTGGGGTGGCATTATCATGCATCAGCATGAACTCAGGTCCAACAGCACCTGCGAATGGAAGCACTATAGGCCGCAGTACCCTATTCAAATACCCATCGGCATTTAAAAATCTTTCTAGAAAAAAACGCCAATGCAGATACCACCCCACATCATTACGGTACCTCCTTTGTAAGAATGGACCTCCTGAACACATCTGAGCCTTTCTAAGTTACCAGGTCGTCTCCACACTCTAAGTCTTCGACTGTCAGGGTGTGTTCCAAACCGAGATTCATCTGTGAACAGAACTCTAGACCACTGGTCCTCTGTCCACAGAATATGCTCTGCAGCCCATTCTACTCTGCGTGCTCGATTACCATGCCGAATTGGTGGAGCTCTTCTTGGACGTCGGGCATGGAGATCAGCTGCATGCAATCGATTTCTGATTGTTTGAGAACATACAGTTACATTATGAGTGGTCCGAAGCAGTGAAGTCAATTGTTTAGCCGTAGTTGTTGGACGTCGTCTAGCTTCCAATGTTAAGTAGTGATCTTGAACTGCGGTAGTAACGCGTCCACGACCTGGATGTTGTTCACTAGGATCTGCGGATGTCCTATATCTACGCCATAATCTGCTAATAACACTTTGAGAGGTGTTTAAAGTTGCTGCAACATCCACTTGCCTTCAACCAGCTTCGAGCATACCTACAGCTCTGTTCATTTCAGCTAAATTTAAATGTCGTCGTTGTTGATTATCTTCCATTATAACAGCGCCAATAAAACTTAAATCACCCCAAAATAAACTTAAATTAACTGCAAATAATAATTAAACGATTCCCTAACAACACTGGAATTGCTTCACTTTCAGTTGAATTAACAATAAAGCATTTGCATTTGTTTGTTTGTTTTTTAAACAATTGCTATCGCTAATCGAAAGACTAGCACTAACATACTTGATCAATGACATAGGTATTTGTTAACAAAATTCATTGAAATATATTAAAAAAAAATATCCCTAGGCTTTTGTGATGTGTGTATATACATATATATTAATACATACAGGTTCCTGCAATAGTGCATCAGGCACCCATAGCTCCTATACAAGGTAAGCTAGGAATTTCTTTCGAACGCAGACATATACTGTACATATGAGTGCATTTCGGGAAAATATTTTCGCATATACAGGGTGGTCCAAAAATTTATGACGACATTAAATAAATTTTTTAATAGTACACCCTACATTTTTTGCATATTTTAGTTCTTTTGTGTGTTCTTTCTTATTTCCCAAAATTTTATTTAATCTGCTTTAGTACAAAGAAGTCTAACGACATTAAATGGTTTTTTTTCTTATTTTATACAGGGTGTCCAAAATTTGGTTCCACAAATGACAACCTTCAAACCAGTTCTTGTGAAGATTCTCAAATGAATCACCTTGCATATTATTTCATCATCTTATGCAGAATTTAAATACAAGTATTTTCTCTGATACAAGTGTATTAAAATTGTGGAGCGTTATCAAGATATTTACCAAAAATCATTTTTGTAAATATCTCGAAAACGATTAACTTTACAAAAAAATTACATCAGAAGTTTGATTTTCTATATACCAAAATTTTAAAAAAAAAACGCTTGGACGGGTTCCAAAATCGAGTTTTTTGGAAATATTTCGAAAATGAAAATAATTTCGAAAAAATTGCAAACACACTTTTTTAAAAATTTTATTTCCAATCTAATGGTATTTTGCACTTTTTGTTTGATAGTACTTGCGAAAATATTCGAAGAGGGGGATCAGCCAGATGACCCGCACGGTCGCCCGATTCAACCAAACTCGACTTTTTTCTGTAGGGGTATGTAAAAAACCTTGTTTATACGGAACGCCCAACAACTGAGAAGAACATGCGACAAAGAGTAATAAACAGTTTGATCATCTTTTAAGATAAATTAGCTACTGTTAAAATTAGTTGTTAAATAAATATTGTTGTTTTTCCATGGCGGACTACATTTTTTTTTAATATTTTACCAATAAAATGGACCTATTTGTGATTTTTGGTAAATATCTTAATAACGGTCTAGAATTTCAATGCACTTGTAATACAAAAAATACTAAGAGAAGGTATTGGAGGGGGGAGGGGAGGAAAGAGGTGTGAATAATGCAGGATAAGTTTTAATGTAAATAGTAGAGGTAAATGTAACATGAATACTTTGCAAGGTTTTGTAAAAAAGAGAGGAAATAAGGATATTGATTGATTGATAGATTTTTATTTCCTTGCGCTATCGGTTCTTGGAGTTTCATTAAAACGGCGATTTGTACCCATCTTGACTAGGGCTCTGTTAACTACGTTAATTAGAACACAGATTCTGATGTGCGATTTCATCAATATAATGGATCTTACTTACGTTTCAAATACCGTTTAGTAAGTGCTTGTATTCTTGTATTTAATTGGAAGTTTTTGCTCGCCAGTATGTTTGGTTAATAATCAACAGCATCTTGCGAAATTTTGAGACATTACCTTATATTTTTTACTGCTTCTGTTAATAACGTTCGCTACTGTATTGGAATGGATAACTGAGCCCTATTTTATGTATTTTTGTTAATGCAATGGATTTTATTTTATTTTATTTAAATGAGCACATCGTTTCTGCTTTTGTTTGAGTATTTGGCGTCGGTTCTTATCTTCTCTAGTCTTTTAATTTTTTGTCTGGTCACCATATTTAAGTTGTTAATAAGCGTTCACTTGATGGATTTTGCGACAGTACTTACGATGTTTGTGTTTCCTTGAATTATAGATTGTTGTTTTATTGGAATGGCCAATTAATATGGGCGCTTTATGCGTAACTTTGGTTCTTAGGGCACCGTTAACTGCCTTATCACATGGCCGGTTAGTGAATATAACCGAGCTGGTAGTGTAGTGGTGACACGACCTGCTTAGCATTCTGGAGGTAATGGTTTTGATTCCCATTAGCATCTACCTTGAATGAGGTTCTTTCAGGGGGTTTTCCTGATACACATGCACCGGCATGGTCACTGCGTATATGCACACCATGTGCGGCTGCTTAGGCGAATGCTGGAGTAGTATTTTTTTTTATTTCAGAACCCTAACTCCGTTCCTTCCGATCCACACCCATCCTTAATCCCACCATGAATATATACGTAATGTATGTATGCTGGGATTTTGAGATTGTAACGTTTTTTTTTGTCCTTTTACGCATTTGAAAATAGCTAGATTTTTAGTACGAATTAACATTTAGAATTCCTATTCCATGAGGGCCAGTTATGTATTTTTTGGTTTCGTGGCGTTTAATAAATGAAAGTTTTCCGTAAAATTACGCCGTTTCTTTTCGAAAAAATCTTTGGTCCTTAAAAAAAGAGTGAGTTTTATATACATTATTTTAAGGTTCATTATCGTAAGTTTCATACCTTTGGGAATGCAGATCAAGTAGGTGACGTAATCTTTTCCCATTTTTTCCGAAATGCTTTTCGTTTTTAGCGCGAGTTTAAAAAATTGACGAAGCTGTTTAATTGGTTAACCGAGATTTAATGGGATTAATTTGAAAGTGGCGAGATCTGAATGATGGTGAAACAGTTGATTTTAATATATAGTGCATGACTCAAGTCTTTTTTGTTTGCAGTTTTGCAATATACGCAAAAGGGGTTAGTGTAGTAAGAAGTAACAAGTTACTTCGAACCAGGGTGCATCAGACATTACCTCAGGGATATTTTCTGCTTCCATTTGTATGGGATATTTTAAAGTTTCATCACACCCCCGGTTATCTTATCGTTGTGTTTCGTAATGTCAATAGTGACGATTTTCGGGTATAGAAGTAATTGGTTTTAGTGTTGTTTGAAGTGCTGAACCTTTGTTCTATTGACCAGTTTTAACGCATTTTGTTTATGCGAATTAATACTAACGAGTTCCTGGGAAAATGATAGCTTTCGCGTACACTGCCGACTTCGAACAAATAATATAAACTGCTGTAAATATAATACTTAATAAGTTCGTGTAAATATGGTTTCGTTTTAATAGATGTGTACACAGCGACCAAAACCGCTTTAGCGTAGTTTGTTTTATAAAAGTCAAGTTCGATTGCCACAGTTGGTGTGAAGATGAATTTACAAATTAGGAAGCAACTGGTTTCCGTTTATTATATACCGAGGGGAGGTTCTCCTATATGGTTGTGAGTAAGAAAACGAAGTTCAATTCACCATTGTGTGAAGGTAACTACATATTTTTTTCTGAATTTATATGTGTTGGTGATTTTAAGAACATGTTTGTTTATATTCAGTTAGACGAATGAATATGCATGTTGGTTTAAGCTTAATTAAGGAACATTTAGGTATCAATTCAATATATAAAGTATATTCACTCGTAAACTATTTCGGATTGTGCTTTGATTGTTTCATTCTGTTAATGTTATATAAAGTTTGCGTACGGCAAGATTTGTAAAATTTAAATGTTCGACTTTTTCTTATTCTTTGTTGTTAATTAAAATTTTATGATATATGAAATAGATTAATTACGGTTATTGGAATCCTGCAGGAATTATTCCAAATCAGGCTATAGAAATTTTATTTAGGAGTTACATTTCATGCGCTTAGATATTGCGCTGACTTTATTTTTCCATGATTATAATTATTCTGAATATAGATGTATAGTATTTATCACGCTTTAACGTAATGACTAATGAGAATTTCTCAATTTGAGCGTTATGCTATTTTGACTTTGGTAGTACGTCACTTTAAAAGAGATTTTAGATTATAATGTAACGTTATTATGAAGTACGTCGGTCGTTGACCGGTCAGCTGTTTGCTTTTGCAAACGATAGTTTAGCGAGTAGTCGCAATTTTTTAAGTTTTTTATCAAATCAGCTGTCGATTACCTGCATTTACCAACAAATAAGCAGTTTGGTTATTTGTTTGAGAATGAGCTGTGTATTTTCCCGAATTTAGGTATTGCAATTTTGGCGCTGAGTTTATCGAAGTATGGAACGAGTTTTAGTTTTATTATCGCAATTTTGCGGCTTTTATGTGCAGCTCAGTTCACTATACCGTGCGCACAAATTTCCTTTACAGGATTGATGCTTTAAGGAGTATTTGTCCTGTAACTGCATTATTTAGAAAGTGGTTCTTTTTTTGTGAAATTTGTTGATATAATGGAATACATAGGTCCTGCTTTTATTTCTGTGTTTTATGTTGCGTTGGCTTTTACTTATTTCGCTGTTGATTTAAGGTCTGTCACTATAATTAGGTTAATAAGCATCAACTTGACAGATTTTGGAACTATGCTACCATTATCGATGTTGCTCGTTTCATTAAAATGTTCAATTAGGATCAGCCCGTTGCACCTAAGTTCAGTTATTAGGGTTACGTTGGGACATAGTTTCCTTCTGCGCGGTTTCATTAATGTAACTTATTTCTATTTAAAGGAGCAAAGTTTGTGCATGTATTTTTGTATATTGGTACCTTTTGTTTGTTTTTATTTAATCTAGGGCTTTACAGGATGTTTAGGTTAATAATAAACAGCACTGTGACGAATTTTGAGACAGTGCTTAAAGTTTCTGTGTGTTTCCGTTATTGGAATTGATAATTATGTAAACGTTAGCGTTCCGACAACTGAGCTAATCAAAAAATTGTTCTATTTCATACAATTTTATTAATGGAGAGTATATTAGCACTATTTGAATGAGTACGTAGTTTCTGCTTTTGTTTGTGTGTTTTTGTGTTTTGGTAGTTTCTTATCTTTTGTGATCCTTTTAATTTGTCAAATTTTACTTTTGATTTTTGTTCGTTTGTTACCGTCTAAATCGGCAGTAGAACGGGGTAACAGATCAAATTAAGGAGTGCTGGAAGCTCAGGGGGTAGGGGTGGGTGTACTGTTAACCTATCTTTGTCTATTTAAGATAGATTTTAATTCGTGCGTTACAATAGGGGTTGTCGTAAACCGAATGGGCGCCAGGATGTTATAAATATCAAAATAAGGGTGAAGTTCCCAATCACGTAGGTTCATATCTTGTCTTGCCTTAGACAGGTTCGTGGACTAGCAGGTGGTACGCTAATACCTGAAAGGGTACAAAATAAAGTTGGCTCATGCAAGCAAAAGAATGCCGTGTTACTAGGACAACAAACGGTCATTCAGTATTCTAATTAGTTAATAATGACGCTACGTTATGCTTTAAAATTTATAACCAACTGGAAGTATATCAAACAACAAAAGAATGCTAAAGTACTCAATAATGAGCTATTTCTCTAGTGGTTACGTTGTAATCGGGTTAAGATGTTAAAAGAAATCGTAAAGTAGCATTAAATATTTACGTAATGCATCAATTTTCGCAAACAAATAGATCACTCAAAAAATTAAAGGGTACACTGATTAACTCTTTTTAAAAAAAATTTCAACGTATAGCAAGTTTAGTGTAGAAAGAAATGGGGATTGCAGCTGATTATATACACTGAAGGAAACACTTCCAGATTGATATCCTAAGTAGGTATATTATAACCAAATAAACGTGAATACTCAGAGTTATATTACAAATGCTACACAAATCCTTATTACGTTCGATATAATTCTATTGTTTAAGTCTTCTAGCTAGATCATTCTCATTGAGAAACTTTTAAAATAACAAAATGATTATAGCCAACGTCGAACATTCAAATCAGAAATAACACAGAGCAGGAATGAAATAAATCTCGGATGCATATGCTTTCAGATTAAAATGAACCAACTACAAGCTATTAGGTAATTTTAATCGAAGCAAATACAAAGAAATAAAAGCAATCACTTTATTATAATTGTCAACAACGCATTCATAAATAGAAATATACGGAAGTGATTACCTTTGGTCACGGTCAAGCTATCGTACAATCGTCTTCTCTAGACTCTCCCCATTTTCTTTCTACAGCACGCGATGCAGCGGCCAGAACCCGTCGTCGTAACCACCTTCGAGAGCTTTCCAGTAGGAAGTCATCGTCAGGAATTTATGACAAATTCATTACAATAAAGTACATTGTTTGACTTCTATTTAATTTGATTATGTATCTCGCGAAATATTTATGTTTGAACTTCGCTCGTTATGCATTTACTTACTATGTACACTTTATTTGGACGTAAATTATGGGTACGCAAAAATTAATTATTTACAGCCATCTTTTTGTTGGTTGAGTCACCCATGAACCTAACGGTAATCGGAGCTCGTGAATCAAACATTTTTTTTACCCGCATAAGGCGTAGTTACCCCCAGGGCGAATGTAGCACTAAAGTTCTAACACCACCCTCCACCAAGGAATATTCAACGCTTCAAAAATGAACCTTAAAACTACGTACCTAGAAACCTAACTGTTTGTTTGCCCAATAAAAATGTATCTACTTTCCTGAGACTCGCGGTGTCCGTATGCTTTAGAAATTGCCAAATCATATTTTCTGCAAACAATTTCGGTACACATAACCATACTTCGTTTTCCAATGACGCAATTCTGCTTCCGCTAATTTCACTTGATTGAACGTAAACACTAGGACTGATTAATATTTACAAAGAAAACCTACCAAAACGCAATTTTTTACGCGCGGGAAGTGCAACGTTAATAGAAACTTCCATATGTTAATGCAACCAAACCCGAAGAGTCTGTATCATTTACGGAATTGGGAGTTTAAATTTTAATAGCAACTAGCAACAAAATTGCAATTTCACTTAATGCAGACATGTTCAATTTTAATTATCTATACTACATGTCTGATGCTGGATACCAATTAATCTTAAGGTTCGAAAATAATAGCAAATGTTCGGTAGATGTGATCACACGTGACACGTTTTATTGGAATGGTTAATTATTATCGGCGCTTTATGCGTAACTTTGATTCTTAAGGCTCCGTTAACTAACTTAACTAAAAAGCGGTTCTTTTTTGTTCTATTGTTAATATAGTGGACTTGAGATCTGTATAAATAAGCACATGTTCTTACTTTTGCTTTCTTGTATTTTGCGTTGGTTTTTATTTGTTCCTGATGTCACTGTCTTTAGGTTATGGCTAATTAGAACCGGCTATATGTGCCTAATTTTGATTATTATAACTACGTTATCTGTGGTAATTAATAATATTATGGGGAATTTTCTTAATGTAACGGATTTTTGTTCTGAGACGCCTTTAATTTTTTTATTTTTAGCTGGGATCTAAAACAGTCGTTATGTGAGGATAGACAATACTTATCTGATTAAACAAATAATAAAGGCCTTTTGAGCCACTTGGGAAATTTACTGTTTGGCTCTAACAATTTGATCATGAGATCATCCGCAGTAAAGATAGATTCGTGTGTAGTGATTCTAGATATGTGCTTTAATTTGGCAGTACCTTTTGATATTATGGCATAATAAAGATGTAGCCTGTATCTCACACATGAGCGCAAGTGTATTAAGGACATAATTTTTCGTTCACGTAAATATTGTGGGACCAAGACGAACATTTTAAAAGCAATAAGTAAGTCACCCTTTAAGCCAGTTTCCACCTGAAGCAAGCTTTCGTAATCTAGTTACTATTTTGTTGCAAATACTAATTCATCTTGCTTGAGTTACTTGAAAGTTACAACGTTTAATAAATAATGGTAGCATGTAACATTACCATGAAACTTTTTTCCAATTCATAAACATTTTTTAATATGTAATAACACGAATCATTCCCTAGGATGTTTCAACACAATATTAAATTTTTTTACGACAAGCTGTAATATTCAAACTTTTGTATAACAGTGTTTTTTAGTCAGTTACGTTAAAAGCACAGACGGGATATAGGTTAATTACTTTTTTTAATTTTAAAGCAAATTAGTACAAATTCTTCCTTTTAATTTTTTTTTCGATGAAGAAGTAGTATATATAAACAACCCTTGTGTAGTTAACGTTTCGTATTTCATTTTGGACGTTTCATACATGAGTTACCTTAACGGAAGTAGAAATGCTAACTAAAAACTTGCAAAGAAATAAAACATTTATGTATTCTCTACTAATCTTATAGCAACAAAACAGGTAGAATAAGGCTCGCCTTTATTTCAATTAATTACTTCTTCCAAAAGTTTTAGTAATTTTTTTAAGAACCTTTTCTCATGAAAAAAAAATGTTTTTAAAAGCAAAACCCTTTCAGCTTTTGTTTCATTAATAATCTTTTGCTAATTTTATTCTTTTGCTGCAGTAAGTTGTTCTTTTCTCTTAAGCGCATTAGTTCGTGAAACTATAGGTGTAATAAACTGCGATAAGGTTGCATGATCCGCATTGTTTACTTATTCTCTTATCTCAAACCGTTGAATTATGGATTGCAATTGTACCTGGCGGATATATCTGTTCCAGGTGGTAATTGCAGTTGTAGATTTGCTCTAAATCGTTAAGTTCTAAGTATCGAATGCATTAGCCTGAAATGTTCTTACGAATAATAAATATTCTCCGTTCGTTTATATCTAGACACTTTAAAAATAATAATTAAATTAGAGGTTTGGAATTAGACATCTATGTAACTGGACTGCTGAATTAATCGTGGCATTAAAAAAGTGATTAATTTTGACAATTTTCTTGTCTTAGTTTAAAACGTAGTTCAAGGTGGATTTATGGTGCATATTTTTGTGCATAATGGTGCATACTTGCAATACTGATGCTTATTTTATTACACTCATCTATATATGAAGTACGCAGTTAACTACTGTTAACTTTAACAAAACAAATTGAAGTAGTTTACTATGTAACTGTATGGTGCATGCGTTTGAAGAAACTTTGTTTTTGAATTTAAGCCGAACCAAATTTTTACTTATTAATAAATATGATTTAATTCGTGAATTAATTATATAATAATTTATACGTTTTTTTTTGCTAAATGTGTATTGTTCCATAAATGAAACATTTGCACAAACACGTGACAGTAAAATTATGCATTAGATCTGAGTTACTTGGTAATTCGTTCACACAGTCATTGTTACGAAGTAGGAATTAAATTTACCTCGTAATTCGTTCTTTAGACCATAACTTCATAAATGCAGATTATTTATATGACATCGCTTACATGTACAATAAAATTTTGAAAGTATGCATCTGTAGTGCATACTTTGACAGATAATCCATTATGATAATAATATTTAGAAATCAAGTAAATTTAAGCAAAATATTTAATGTCATTTACTATCGTCAGTTTTTTCTTTTATTTTACGCAATAAAGGGAATATTCACTAACTATGCATATTTTCGTATTTATACAATCGTATCCGTAGTTTTAGAAGAGCACGAATGAGTGTACATCAATATTCGGTAATTGAAGCTTAAAAATATGTCACACGTAAAATTTTTTAGCAAGTTTATGTAGTGTGCACTCCTTTCGTTAAAATAATGCTGCACGTAACAGGCCTTTAATATTAACCGTACGTAAAATTGTTGGACAAAAACTGAAATTACACAATAAACCTTATACACGAATTTTTTTTCGTACTATGAACGTATGATGTGTTCAAGGTGACATTAATTTTTAACTAAATATGCACTTATTATGCACATATTTTATTTACTTTGTTTAAAGTTTTGCGATAACACGAACGTAATTTGTGCATTTAGGAAAACTAAGTTCTCTTTTGAAAAGTACCTTTCATACTTACCACCCCTTCCTATTAACTTTGATAAACATTTTTAAGCAAATAATCACTTATGCAAATTTTTCGATTTAGATAAGTGTACGTGCTTAAACCTAGAGCCAACATGAAGCAACTAAATGTAAACGTTGAATAATATAATACCCTTGTAAAACAAGTATTTTCAGTATTTTAGCATACTCATTGTCTATTATTAACACCTTATATCAAATTGATACAGCAAACCTTAGCCCAACGCGAAATAGTGCAACCTTTGCATTGCGTAACTAAAAGCAGTTATGAAATAAGCATAACAGGTAATTTGAACAAAATAGCATACTGCGCGTTAATAATACCGCTGCACAGAATTATTGAGGAAATACTGAACCTACAGTGCATATTTTAGTACGCAGCTGAAGTGCATATTTAAGGAACAAGCAAGTACAATAGTAAAAAAAGTAAAACGTTATTTATTGTTGATGTCTCAGAGCTGTTAAACAAATATGCACATACTTGGCATTACTTTGTGTAAGGTAATCGAGCTTGACTAAATTCTGATCCAATACAAATTATAAGAACATACATTTTGCATATCACCGTTCCACAAAATTATTAAGCAAATATGCACTTATTAAGCGTTACTTTATATTTAGATAAATGTATCTCTCTAAAATGTTAATCCAACACGGCATAGCGTAGTGTTCTTATAATATACTTTCAAGAAGTAACGTATTTCACGTAAAAGAATAAGCCAATATTTACTTATTACCTATCTCCATTGTTCAGTATGGTAATTATGACTACAGTTTTAAGCTAGCACGCTAAAAGGGTGGATTTAGTAATTAGACCTTCCTCAACAATGAACATTTTGCTTTGTTTAAAAATATACTACAACCACTAATTCATCTACATCATCAGGTTATTAAGCAAATATGCACTTGCTATTCACACCTTTTGCTTATTTTGGTAACTCGGTGCAGAGTCTTAAGCCCACTTCCAAAAATCATGGATGTTTTGTTCTTTACTCATTTTCAAATACAATACCTTGAACGCTTAAAAGTATAATCTACTCACTGTACTTTTGGTACCACAAAATTGTAAATATGCATTCACAATGCGCAGTTTTTTATTTAAATGAATCTGTGTTTCATGTTACAATATAACACAAAATAAGTGAATACCTATTGCATAACTAAATGCTTTGTACACCAAATGTTTCATAAGTTTTGAACGACGCGTTACTTATGGGTTATTAAATTCCCCTGAAAAGCAATTACTTTACTTATATTGACCATATAACATACTCAATGATATTTTTTATTAATACTTTCATATACAATTGTTGTGCAAAAAATATTCGCACTTGAAGGTTTAAAATAACGCCAAAAAAGTTGAGGGGTTTCTAACTTTAAAAATATGACTTACTTATTCTTCCTATTAAAACCTTGACAAAAAAAGTTTTAAGCAAATAATCACTTGCTGTGTAACTATTGCTTATTTAAACAATTGTGCCTGTTTGAAGTTTTCAGGATATACTAAATGAAAATTCCATAATTAAGCGCTCTTAAAAAACGTGCATTTTACGTATTTTGAAAGTACGAGATAATGAGTAGTATACTATTAAGTAGTATACGGGCACCTTCCCCTTCACTTTTTTACATCACAAGCCCCACCATTGGGAGACATTCCCCACCACTTTTTGTTCATGCCCACGTGGGAGGCGTACTTTTGTAGGCCATTTTTTGACAGCTTCTTTTCGGAGACCATTTTCAGCCCCTAGATGAAAATTTCACCCTAATTTAGTTTTATTAAGAGCCTCATTAGTTTTCGATTGCTTCTTAGCCCCAGCCAGCTTCTGGCTCTGCAATGGTTACGGCGGGAAGTTTGAAATAAGGGGGCTCTAATGCTAACTTGTAAGACAGCTATTAGAACTTGTGTTAGGTCTGCGCCCCCTTGTCGTAGCCCCTTAGACATTATAATTAGATATACATCAAACTATTATTGTTAATGTAAGATGCGCGTGTTGGTTTTAGTAAATATTTAAACGACAGCAACAAAATAGGGTTATATTGATGTTAAAAGATAAGCACGATAAAACAGAGTAAAATATACCTGTGATTGCAGATTTTTTTTTGCCTAGTATATGAATTGTGATGATAACGGAATACTCTTCAGTATCGATTAGGGTACTCAGATGGAAGGTCAGCTTACAGATCCCCTTTCTGCAATAGTAACGGGGTCATCTGGTTCGTATTTTATCGTTGATTTTCTAAAAAATATAGAAACTGTGCGATACAGCGTTTGAAAAAAATATCTGGTATTACGGCGAATGGCAGCCTTATTCAAAGATCTCTCAGTGGATTTTCAGAAAATATTACCTGATATGGAAGAGTTTGACGGTAAAAAAGCGGTCTTAATAATAATTGAAGATCTATTGCGTGAGAAAAATGGTTCGGTCGTTGATATTTTTACAAAGGGTTGTCATCATAAAAATCTAACCGTGTTTTTCTTAACGCAAAACATATTTCATCAAGGGCGTAGACAGCGAGATAGCTCTCTCAACGCTCATTACATAATTTTGTTTAAGACTCCACGTGACCGGGCACAGATACAGCATTTAGCAAGGCAAATTTCACCTGACAACCCTAAATTTTTAGAGGCTGCGTACCAAGATGCTAGTTCTAATACGCACGGATGTTTGTTGTTCAATTTAATACAGAATACACCGAATGTGCTACGCTATAGAACAAACAGATTTGGGGCTCAAGGTATTTGCCAAGTATATATTGCAAAAGAAGGGTTTAAGCTTCACAGTCATAAAGATTACATCATATATGATGGTTGACGCTTTAATCCAAAAGGCCGATATCCTGCACGCATTAGCCAGATTAAGTAAAAGTCAGCGTGACGCCTTATTGAAATGTCTGGATAGTAAGCAGGAGTAGTGTGCACATAACATTTTAAAAGGGTGTTCTGCCAGCTGATCAGGCAGCGACTCTCTCAACACAAGCACTTTTAAGGCGGCTGGCACACAGAGGTGAACCTATAAAAAGGAATAAACAATTTCTCGTACAGAAGGGCGGCGCATTTCAACCGCTCCTCATAGGACCATTACTTGGCGGAATTCTGGGTAATTTGTTTCAATAACTATGGACTACAATCTGAAGAAGATGATTATTCTACGTATGGATTTTATGCAGCGTCTGCAAGCGCCAGATGTCACGCAAAGAACATTTAACGCAGTTGGGTAACGATATGGATAAAAGTAGTAAAACCATAAATGACCGACCATGACAAAGTGGCGAGCAGTGATCAATCCAGGTTCTCGAAAAGGATATCTCATTTGTGTCCAATCAGTTACGGTACAAACGCTAGTATTTAACAATCAGGGTGATGAAGATGATAGTTAGACATTTGCTCGAAACGCATAAGGTCTGGTCGGAGACGTAAGATAGCAAACTCAACACAGCTGGCCTTTGCTTCATACAGGAAGAAAGCGCACTGATTCCTGTCCGTATAATTGAACTACCGGACGGTGATGTATTTTAGATAAAGGCGTACGTGAATAGAAACCGGTGAGATCATCCTTTCAAAAATTTATCGATCTGGTTCACGGAAACGTTAAGGACAGCGAAAACCACAAACCCACACGGCTGGCGACAGTTTGCGACGTATATTAAAGAAATAAATGTACCACGAGACGTGATGCTACTGTACCACCTAACATTGAACCTAGCCTTAGGACTGTAGGTGAGAATTACGATGCCGATAGTGAATAGAAGGAAACCCCGCGAATATCCTTTCGAAGAAAAAGACTTTCACTAGATTGGTATACGTGGAGAACGTAACATGGATGCTGTATACTATGATCCAGAGCATCCGGCAGGGTTTGCGGTTATAAAACCTTTAGTTAATGCTATAAAGAGTAAATATGGTGAAGTGAAAAAATGGCTGCAGGTTCAGGAGGCTTATACGGTTCATAAAACTGTCATAAAAAAATTTTACCGAAATAAATATATTGTGAGCAACATTTACGAGCTGTGACAAGCGGATCTTTGCGATATGCGAACATTAAGTAAATACAATAGTGGACACAACTACATACTAACGGTTATTGATGTGTTTAACAAGAGGGCCTGGGCGAGAGTTCTTAATACGAAGATAGCAGCATCTGTAATTGAAGCATTCACCGATATTTTTAAAGAAAGTGGTAATACACCGGCAAATCTACAAACGGATAAAGGCAAGATGTTTGTGGCGGTCAGTGTACAAAACTTTTTCAAGAAACGAAATATCAATTTCTATGTAACAAATAACCCTGATGTAAAAGCATCTGTAGTTGAAAGATTTAATAAAATATTGAAAACAAAGATCTGGCGTTATTTCACCTACAAAAAATCCTAAAGATATATTGATGTGCTCCAAAAACTTGTAACTGCATAACAACAATAGCCCTCATTGAAGTATAAAGATGGCCCCTGCGGCTGTAAACGATGAAAACATTTTGAAAGTGTGAAAGGCTTAGGCACATCCTAAATATAAAGTAGGTGAACATGTTATAATCGCCAGAACTAAGTACACCTTTCAGAAGGGATATGAAATGAGTTGGAGCGAGGAAGTTTGTACAATTAGTGCAGTCATAAAAAGAAGACCACCAGTTTATCGCATCAGCGATCTTAATAACGATCCTGTTGCGGGTACCTTTTACGAGAAGGAGTTGCAAGTCGTTACGGTTGATAAAGACGCCCTAATCAAAGTCTATAAGATTTTAGCAGAGAAGGGCCGCGGACGGTATAAACAATACCGTGTCAAGTGGCGTGGATACAGTGACAAATTTAATAGCTGTGAGTTAGCTTCGCAGCTGAGAGAAATATAAAATGGAGTTTTATCTTACCTTATTAAGTAATAGTTCCACGACGTATTTTGCCGACAATATGACGTCAAATTTGAGTATACTACTGCCAAAACGAATAAGATTAACGGGTTCATGGGTTGTAGGTATTTCGGAAATTCAATACCCTTGTTCTTTTGCCGCTGTAAGTGCGACAGACAATTCAATTTATTATAGAACTGATCCACCCGCAGGAGAGGAGGATGTGTTAGAGGCGATATTAAAAAAGGCTGCATCACATTTCCAACACGACAGCGAGGAAGCCATTTATATTGAGGACGGATGGTATGTGTTACGTTTCGCCTCGGGGAATTAATTGCTAACAATCGAATACCATAATCTAACTAAGCGCGTCACCACAAAATTAAAAACCTCCCTCTTGCTATTCGGACTCTCACAACTTTTAGCCTTAGGGCTGGGTTATCGGACGTATCAAGACATAGCTATGGAACCAATAGCCCCGCACCCCTCTAGTATATGGATAGGATTACCAACGCGAATGTTTGTTTATTGTCACATTGTTGAACCGCAAATTGCGGGCGATGTTTTATCCCCGATTATGCGTATAATAAATATTACTTCTGAAAACTACGCTTACGGAGGTCATAAAGATGTGGTTTTTTCGCCTACACACTACATGCCCGTGATGACACGGGAATTTCAATACATCGAGATGAATATAAAATCAAATACGGGTGCAGCAATGTCATTTGAGTTTGGGAGGTCGTGTCTGAAGCTACACTTCAAGAAAGTGCAATAATGGTTTGTCCTTATCAACAATATTATATTAATCAAGCCGGTAACGGGATTTGATCCACCTACAGAGGCGCATCATATCAGTGTGGTCACGGGATAAGTGGTATATTTAGAAGTATAATACCGTTATTTAAGTCTGGTGCAAAGGTCATTGGAAAAGAAGCTCTCAGAACGGGTGTTAATGTTCTTGGTGACGTCATAGAGGATTGACCTTTCAAGGAATCGTTTCATGAAAGATTGCACGAGGCAGGTGGAGATCTTAAACATAAAGCCGATTAGAAAATCGATAAAATGATGGAGGGTTCGGGCAATAAAAGAGTACGTCTGGCCAATAATAACCAGTCTCTGCCGAGAGCTGTTTCCGCTAAGAAGAAGAAACCTACTTACGCCGATATATTTTCAAGATAATGGCTTTTCTACATGCCCAATCATATGAATGCGTCAAGTCCGAATTGGATCTGTTCGCTTTACCGTCGACACAGACAAGTATCGAGGATGGTGAATGCATATTTTATAAACCATTATCAGCTCTTAGTGATAACGCTCCTATGGAATATGTAGTGCCCGGAAATGGAAACGGTTACATAGATTTAAGTCAGACCATGTTGTACATTACAGCTAAAGTTCTAAACCAAGATAATACAGCATTTACTGATGCGGATGTTGTAGCACCGGTAAACAATTGGATGCATACGATGATGTCACAACCAAACAACACCTACACCTACCGCTCATATATCGAAACGTTGCTAAATTATGGAAAGTAGGCCAAGAGTTCACACGTAGGTTGTACCTTATGACAGAATGATACATCTGGGCAGATGAATACACTGGAAAACGCAAATACAGGTTACTCGAAACGTCAAGTGCTTACAGCGACCAGCAAACAAATCGAGATGATTGGTCACGTGCACTCGGGTTTGTTTAATCAGGAAAAGTTTCTCATAAGCGGTGATAAATTAAAGGCTACATTTTTACGATCGACAGATACCTTTAGTATAATGGCGGTGCACGCTTCATCTTACAAGACGCGAATTAGGGACGCTAGTTTACTGGTGAGACGTATGCGAATCAACCCCCGCTAAATCTTTAGAAACAACTGCAGCAAAATATCCTGTTACAAGGACCGACGTAAAAGTGTTAACTATACCTACAGGCATACAGCGAAAATCATTGGATAATATCTTCCTTGGTCAATTATGTAAACGATTTATCGCAGATTTTGTCGCAAATAAAGCCTTCAACGGTGATTACTCCTCGGATACATTCAATTTTGATCACAGAAATATTAATTACAAGTCGTTATATATTGACGGCCAACAAATTCCTTCGAAGTCCTTACAACCAGACTTTACAACTAATGGTTTATATGTAAGGGCATGTCACACCTTATTCTCCGGTACGGGTATTCATTTTTTGAATGAGGGCAACGATATATCGAAAAGCAATGACCCCAACGGTTACAGTCTAATGGCCTTCAGCCTAACACCTCACTTGTCTGCAAACGCTAGCACACACTGGAATTTAGTTGGAAACGGTTCCCTTCGCTTAGAAGTCGGCTTTGAAGAAGCTCTCGTAGAAACCGTTAACTGTTTGGTGTACGCCGAATTCGATAACGTGATTGAGATCGATAAACATCGGAATGTGGTCGTGGTTTCGCCTGTCAAAAGGGGCGGCTCTAAACCACAAACTTCAGTATCCAGTAGCAAGTGAAGTAAGATGGACGCATACTTGGACGTACTGTTTAGAGGTGTTGATAACGAATGCATACCGTGATTACAGATCGTGGTTCGTTACTGCTTATGCTCATAAAGTCACTTCGAGATTATTTTATATCAAAGCCCATGTCAAGACAGATAAGGTAATTAGAGGATAAATATCACGGCTTGAAATGGCGGTCAGGGTATGTGCCATGCAATGATTTCCAAGAGGAGCTGACAAGAACTCTGCTGTCGTTTAGCAAAATTCACGTTAACGGTAGTGAAAAACAACGGTTTTAAGATACCTTAACAAACTAATACTAAACTTGGACGATATTGGTTGTCCGTCGATTAAAAAATTGAAAAAGTAAGCAAAGGCGTGTAGTTGTTTAAACCATAAGATGGAGAAGCCTATGTGTGCTCTGGAAAACGCATTACTACTGCAAGACTGGGCGCATACCAACTCCAAATATGTATGCGGTACAAGTGATGAAATGTTTGAAATCGATCCCCAGACACTAGCATGTGTTTCGACTTGTATGTGCTTCTAATCAGCTACCGCGACACGTACCTAGACCTTATGCAATTATTGTGAACACGGATCCAGCAAACAAACCAAGTCAGCATTGGACTGTTACTACATTGACGAGAATGGTAACGCGGAATATTTTGACTCCTTTGGACGACCCCCGCTAGGTTACCTTTTACGTTTCCTTGAGAATAATTCTCGATGGTTCCGCTACAACAAAACCATGCTGCAGGATTATCATTCGGATGTGTGTGGGCTTTATACGATAATGTTTCTGTATTTTAAAATGAGAAATAAATTACCTATGCTTGATTTTGTAAATAAGTTTTTCACTTGTTTAGTTATAAATGATGAGATAATCAAATTACTGTATAATACTTGTTTTGAAACCATTCTACTCTGGTAAATAAAAGCGTCTTTTAGTAGTTTAGTTGTTTTAATTAAGAGTTTCGTAACAAGAGAGAGGCGTGCATGGACTATTGCAGAAAAATTATCGGTGAAAAAAATCTGCAATCACAAGTATATTCTACTCTGTTTTATCGTGCGTATCCTTTAACGTCAAGATAACCCAATTTTGTTGTTGTCTTTTAAATATTTACTAAAACCAACTCGCGCATCCCAATAATAGTTTTGATGTATATATCTAATTTATATCTATTACCTGCTTACTTAAACTTCGTAGTTCTTGATTCGCATGTAGTAATAAACCATTAAAACCTTTTCTTTTTTATTTCCGTTATAGCGATTTGGTGTTTTGAACAGTGGTTGATTTTGAGCAAGCAAGCTGTAATTATTTAAACCAAATCAGTATTTTTTTAACCATAAATTGGTTTTCGTAAACTGTAAGGTATGATCTGGTTTTTATTGATATTGGTTTAGTTGATTGATTGATTAATTGATCTGATTGATTGATTTGTTTGTTTGTGAAAGAGCCGAGAGAGAGACGTCCATGATCAATATCTATTGCAGAATATGTTCATTAGTTTATACACCACTAGATGGCGCCACACACAAACCCTAATTAGTCCTACTGATGAGTGACTCTACCTTTATTACAGAAAAAATATTCATTAATCCGTACATTACTAGATAGCGCTGCAAACAAATTTAAGTTTCACAACAAGAGGGTCATGACAAGAGGGCGCAGACCCTGACGCAGGTTCTTATAGCTGTCTTATGAGATAGCATTAGGGCCCCCTTATTATAATACTATTTCAAGCCAAGCGGGCCACGATAAGAGGGCGCAGACCTAACACATGTCCTTATGGCTGCCTTACAAGTTAGCATTGGAGTCCCCTTATTTCAAATTTCTCGCCGAAATCATTGCAGAGCCTTAAGCCTCCGATCAGAGCCCAGATGCTGGATGTAGCTAGGAACCAATCAGAAACTAATCAGGTAAAAGGGGTTTTCTTAGGACCTCCATTCAGAACATTGACGGCACGTATTCCTATCAGGGCTAAATGCCTTAAGAGGTTCTTAAAACTCAATTAGGAAAATTCCCAACGGTACAGTTAGGCTTAGGCTCATTCATGCGTACGAGCGTGTGTGTGTGTGTGCGTGCGTTCGTGTTCGCGTTCACAATCGTGTTTGTGTCCGTGTACGTGTCCGTGTTCGTGTACGCGCCTCGTTGCGAGTTCTTGTTCGTGGTCGTGCTGGTGCTCGTGCTCGTGCTCTTGTTGGTGTTCGCGTTTGCTTTCGCGTCCGTGTTTATTCGTTCTGGTTGTGTTCTGTTCGTTCGCGTGTTCGTATTGTGTGTTTGTGTTTTTGTTGTGTGTGTGTTGTGTGTGTAGTGTAGTGTAGTTTGGTTGTGTTTGTGTTGTTGTGTTGTTGTTTTGTGTTGTGTTTGGTTGTGTTTGTTGTGTTGTGTGTGTGTGTTTGTGTGTGTGTTGGTGTTGTTTGTGTGTGTTTGTTGTTTGTGTTGTTTTTTGTGTGTGTGTGTGTTCAGATGTGGTGTTGGGGCTAGACCAATCAGAAACTAATCAGGTAAGGGTTGTGTTAGGTCGTTAGCATGTTACGAGTGTTTGTAGTGTTAGGTGCTAAATGCCAGAGTGTTCTTAATCATATGGTGTGCTAGGTGAAAATGGGCTGAAAAGAAGCTGTAAGTGGCGACATACGCTTAGTGGCATGACAAATGGTGGTCTGTCCTAATAGGGGGCTTGTGGGTAAAAAGTGGAGATTGTGTTATTACTCATTTATTATGCCATTGTACCAGATTTAATTACGTCACTAAAAAGGTAAATCCTATGTAAGTTTAGTTTTGTAAAATAAGTAGTTGTGTTTGTCCTTGGTTAAGACAATAGATAAGCGATTATTTGGATAATCAATTGTCTTTGTAAAACAAGTATTTGTGTTGGCTTTTTTATTGAAACTTTAACATAGAACTGTTGAGCATATTATCGTGTGTAGTTGTGTTAAAAGTGTTAGTAAAAATCTGAATTTGGTTAAACCATGTTAGTATGTATCTTTCAAAACACGGTGAAAAGGTGGCTGTGCGGTAAGGTTCGGATGTTAGGTACGGGCGTATTAATGTTAGTGTTGTGTATAGTGATAACCTAAAATGTTGTATATTGACAGCAATGCCGATGGATTACATAAGACCGTTCACGTTCGTTACGTGTTCGTGTAGTGTAGTGTTCGTGTTCGTGTAGTGTTCGGTGGGTTCTTGTTCGTACTGTGTGGTGCTGTGCTGCGTTGGATTCGAGTTTGTTTCGCGTTGTGTTTGGATTAGGTGGTGTTGTGGTTCTGTTCGTGTTGGTTTGTGCTCTGTTTATGTTCGTGTTAGTGTTAGTGTTAGTGTTAGTGTTAGTGTTAGTGTTAGGTGTTAGTGTTAGTGTTGTGTTAGTGTTAGTGTTAGTGTTAGTGTTAGTGTTAGTGTTAGTGTTAGTGTTAGTGTTAGTGTTAGTGTTAGTGTTAGTGTTAGTGTTGTGTATGTGTTAGTTTAGTGTTAGTGTTAGTGCTGTTGGTTATGTTGGCTAGTGGGTGAGTGCTAGTGCTTGTCGTTCGGTTTCTGTCGGTGTTCGTGTTTCTAAAACTAACTTTCATAAGAGCCAATTTAGGATGCCTGAATCACGTTACAGTGTTGTCAACTTTGGCTAATTTTAAAATTTGTTTTCTAAATGCAACATCCTGTAGTATTATGCGGTATTCAAATGAAACTAGGAGCATATTTAACCATATCTCAATGTAGGTTTTTCTTGCAGGTTGTCAGACTTAGTTTTGCAAGACTTTGATAGAAAATTTATGTAGTGATTCATATAACTAACTATCTTACGCCAATTTAATTTATTCCTTACATTACACCTCTAACTAATTTGGTTTGCGACAGCTGATGCTGATATTTTTGTTTCAAACGAGCACCTGTGGTATTTCAAATCTCACAACAAATGATAGAGTGTCATTTCCCATTTCATCTCTACATTTCCTTGAATCTTCCATTAGGTGTTAAAATTATTCCATTACATGAGACTCCGCTTTTTTTTATGTATTTGCAGCCCTCTGATAGTTTATAGTTTTAAAAACATTCCCTTAAATGAACCTCTGCTGTTTTTTTTTTGCTTGTTTGACGTATTTGCAGCGGCATGTTAGTTTACTTTGTTTTATAGTTGTGTCACTTTAATCATTTTATCTACTGTAATACCGTATCACCAAATGACATGTTATATCACGAATATTTTCGAGGTGCTACTTGTTTGTCAATATGTATGGAATTTATGTTTACGTACAGTTGTGAAATTGTACATTCACTTTTTGTATAACAACAACACAATTAGCGCTTTATGTGAATCTCACTAAGTGCGTTTTATTATTATTATAGAATTCCCTGAACGTTAACAGCGTGTTTAAAACCAACGCTATATTTTACCATTATCTTGATTATCTTTTTTAATATCAAAAATAGGACCTTTGTTTTCTTTTAAATATCCTCTAAATTGGCCATGTGATTAAACTATGCATTAATCGCAACGAGTGTAAGTTTTGATATATACCTTTTCGGGAATAGTAGTAACTTCCTTACTATTTGTTTATTTTAAAAATAATTTTGTATGTGTATACGCCGTTTAAATACTTCAATAAACAATTCTCCAACATATGCTTGTTATTAGAATAGCAATACGAAAGTGCGTTTTAAGGTTATTTTAATGTATATGTTTTATTTGATATTATTCACAAAAAATACTATTAAACAGTTTAAATGTGTACTACCTGCGCGTTTCTATAGGTTTTTCATGTCTGAAGTCCATCATATACAATAACTCAACGAGCGGTTGAAGAGTAAAGATGTTTCAATGCATTTTTTAGGACCAATAAGCAAATCACGGATTTAATATTTATTTAGTAAAAACGACTTATTATAGCTGCTATGTTATGTAATGATGATATTGGTTTAATAAATAAAATCATTTTTGTTTTGTGGTACTTGAAATTGATTTTATTTGATTGTCCAAAGCACGGAGTCTGTGGTTTGATTTGATTTGCATTGATTTGCTTGAAATTGATCTGATTGATTAGTTGATTAGTTTGATATTGATTTGGTTGAGATTGATTTGATTGAGAAGGATTTGATTAATTTATCAGATCACGGAGTCTGTGCGGAGCCTATGGACCAATCAGAAAGCGGGGGAGATAATTATGACGTCATAATTATGGTTCTTAAAAACTCTTAATACTGCCAAATGGAAGTAAACCATAAACCATAAACATTGAACGTGTCTTCAGTTGCACCCTCCAGGAGTTGGACTGCCAAAAAGACTCGGGATGCTGAATTAAGATTAATTAAGATGAACTAAGATGCGTCGGGAGCAATCGGAACCCAAGGGAGTGGACTACCCTCAGGCGCTCCAATCAGAACCATAACCATTAAGATTAAGATTAAGATTAAGATTAAGATTGCGGAGCCCATTCTACTTTTACATTTTCAAATATAAATATTGCGTAATAAATACTTGCACGAAACAAATATTTTCTTATTTTTAAATATAATTTATTTACCGCCTATTATTAATACTTTCACGTACTTCACTTTCTAAAACAAGTAAATTGAGAACTTTGGAAATATAACAAACTCACTTAACCAAATATGCACTGCTGTACGTTTTTTTATGTTTAGATAAATGTGCGCTATGATAATATCCCTTACATTGTAATCTTCTGTTTATTTTGGTAATTGCGTTTGATGTTAGCTGTAGCAATTAGAATTTCCTTGCATGGAAAATATAATAAATATTTTAATACCTCAAAATATTAAGCAAATATGCGCATAGTAAGCATAACTTCGTATTTACACAAATTAATTTGTATGAATTAATGACACGTAAATATTGTTTTATTAAACTTTTTTTTTAAACAAGTAATTTAAATATTACTACAATATTATAGAATCGCAATTCCTTGCTGATCACTTTATATAAAGTTGCTAAAAAAATATGTCGTCATTGCCTATATTTTTTTATTTATATGATAGTACATGCTTAACCTAACAAACAATAAAAAAAAATTAATTCTGTTGTAATGAAAAACGTAACACCAATATACCTTTATCCAAATGATAGTTTTTGCCAAATATGGAACCGCCTGTAAACAGCAGGAATAACGGGCCTCACTTAAGATCCTATCGAAACTTTTTGTCAATCATACTATAATTACTAAATCTCCCTTAACCTATATATTTTGAATATAACATTCGGCTTAGTTGAGCTGTTACGTAAATGTGATGTTTCGAACGTACATTTTGGTAAATGTATGTTTTATAAATATGCACTCTGTATATATTTTTCAACTATTTTTAAACAAACGAGTTGCAAAACATTGCAAAAGTGACTGTGCGTCTCTTGACTAATGACTACGCTATAGAGCTGATTTTTTTCTTTCATTTAACGCAATTTCTTTTGTTGCTCAATAGGTGTAGACTCTGCTGCGGGTGAATCATTCCCGGCAGCAACTGAAGCATTTTTTTTGTATGCTATAATGTGTATCTTATAAATTTACTTTTATTTCATGCTGTACAAAATAAGGGAAATAAATTTACTTTTACTAGATAATTCGTTAACACAATAATTAACATGAAAAGGGAATTAAATTTGCACTGTATATCATTGGTTAGCGGCGTTAGCGCATATCTTAATAAAGACAGATTATATAAATGACATTGGTTGCATATGTAAAACAATTTGTAAAGTATGCATCTGTAGTGCATACTTTCAGAAGTAATCTGACATATAAACGCAACTTGCTAGTTACATGTTTATGTGCTGTACAACTGTGTAGGATTAGCTGAAACGTTTGTGTTGGTGCACTTAAATTATATAAATACTTTGATGACACACATATTACACTCAAATCTTTATTCGAAGAAGTTGTGTATTTACAAATCCAGTAATGTAAGCAAACTATTTAATGCCATCCGCTATCTCAGCATTTTATTATTTTTGCTCTGTAAAGCAAATATGCACTAATCATGCATATTTTCGTATTTACATAATCGTATGTATAGTTTGAAGAAAAAACGAAATATACGTACATACATCGATATTTAGTAATTAGGTGGCCTTGCAAAATGGATACCTTCTACATTTTGAGAATGTCACAATCACTATTATGTATTTGCAAACACGTCCTCATAAAATTATATGGCAAGTTTACATAGTATGGATACGTTTTGTTTAAATACTGCTACATATAGTAGGCTTTTAATAGACTAGAAGTGTGCAACGAAAGTGGGTGGGAAATAATGAATAGAAATAGAGAGGAAAGAGAGAGGGGAGGGTATACGTATATAGGAGCAAGGGGGAGGATCCATAATAGACTATATAATAACGAATGCAGAAGTGTAGAAAATGGTGAAGACATTTAGGGTAGGGGAGGGGATCGAATCAGACCATCAGCCTTTGGAAATGATACTGGCCTTCTTGCCAAGAAGAAGGCAAGAATAACACTAAGACAGTGGAAGACAGGGAAAGTAGGAAGAGAGCAATACAAAGAAGCAGTACAGAAATACAAGGAAATATGAAGGAGAAAAAAAGAGGAAAACAATAAGGAAAATGAAGAACAGATTAGAAATAAATAAAGTGAAGGGGACGTATAGAAATATCTAAAGAAAGAAAAGAGGAGAAGGTGGACACAATCGGGAATACAAATAAACGAATGGGAGAGATATTTCAGGAACGCACTGGAGGAGTATAATATACAGGAAGGGGAAGGAAGACAAAGTAAGGAGACGTATGAAACACATGATGCTGGAGAGAATAAAAGAAGAGGAAGCAATAGGGACAATACAGAAGGTGAAGAAACGTAAAGCGACAGGAGAAGACGGGATACAAGGTGAGGAGTGGATATATGGAAGAGAAAAGGTAGCAAAAAGAATGACGGAAATAGTAAATAAAATATGGAGAGGGGAAGGATTCCCGGAGAGGTGGAGAGAAGGATATATATGCCCAGTGTACGAAAAAGAGGACAAAAAACAAGTGACAAACTACAGAGGAATCACACTACTACACACGGCATACAAAGTATACGCGACTGTACTGGAAGAAATGTTAAAGAAGGAAACAAAAGATACCAGATGGACAGGCAGGATTTAGGAAAGGAAGAAGATAATGTATGCAATAGATAATGTATACATAGTGAAATACATGGTAAATAAAACATTAGCAAAGAAAAGGGGGAAAATAGTAGCCTTATTTATAGACCTAGTAGCTGCATTTGATAGGGTAAATAGGCAAAAGCTGTGGGAATACTTGAGGAAAAAGAAGATAAACGAAAAACTAATAGAAAAATGGCAGAAATATACGAAGAAACGAGGAATAGGGCGAGCGTACATGGGGAATTAAGTGAAGGGACTAAGACAAGAATGCCGTTAAGCTCAAGCCTGTTCGCGGTATACACAGGAGACCTAGAGGAGACAAAGGGGCGCCAAAAAGGAGGCGTGGTGGTGGGGAACAGGAAAATGTGGTCGCTGGCAGACGCTGATGACAGTGCTAATAGCGAAGGAAAAAAAAGAAATGAGGGGATGCTAAAAATGATGGACAAATGTTTGAAAAGAAAAGATTTGGAAGTAAATGGGAACAAAACTAAGGTAATGATACTGAGAAAGGGGGAGGAAAAATGAAAAAGGAGGAGTGGAATTGGAGGAAAGATGAAATACAGCAGGCAAAGGAATTTACCTACTTGTGATACACGATCAGACAATAAAGATGGGTAGAATATAAAAGCAAAAGTGAGGAAAGGAAATAAATTAATAGGGCTAAGAGAAGGACTGTTCGGAATGGACTTAAGGAAAAGGAAATTATTATTTTGAAACTAATTAAAAGTGTGTACGGGGCGAAAGTGTGGGGGTGGAAAGAGTATAAAGACGGATTGCAAGAAAAGTACTGGAAATGGGTATTGGGAGTGGGAAAGAGAAACACCCGGATAAACCATCAGAGAGGAGGTGCAAGTAGAAAAATAAGGGTGGAGGCGGGAAAGAACTGCACAGTTCGAGGAGGAAATGAGTAGAAGATCGGAGTGCAACATACTACAAGAATGATGGAAGGAAATAAAAGAAGGAAGAATAAAATGTGGACAAGAAACCAGAACAGATTATCATGAAAGAAATGGGTATGCGAAAGAATAAGTGAGACTAGAAGTGAAGGAGTGAGCGTGACGAGGACATACTTGGAAAGGACAGGGATGTCCAAAAGTAGGAATGATGGACGAAGGTGAAAGAAGTAAAATATTACAGAAACTATGAATATTAAGGGAGAAGGGATACCGTGATATCTGAATGGTGAAGGGAGGAAGAAAATAAAGAAAATAATAACGAGATTTAGATGTGGAAACGAAGAAAAGGGGAACAAATATTGGAGAAGGGACGAAGACAGAAAAAGTAGATTGTGTGAGGAATAGATGGAGACGATCAACCAGAGGAAGGGGATAGGACCGCAGAGGAGATACTGAGGGAAAAAGGAAAGGGAGTGGATTGGATGGAAGCAATATGGAAAAGCAGAAGACAGTTAAGGGGGGAGGAGACAAAAGGGAGGAATACTGTGCTGGTGCGTAAGGAAAGGAGAGACAGTATATAGACAATTTTAAATAGTGTATACAATAACTGCAATATTTTGAAAATAAGCAAATAAAGATTTTTGTATGATAGCGTAGTACACCTTTAATAACATCCTTATGTGAAATTGTTGAACAAAAACTGGAATTACCCAATAAAATGTTCTTATAAAACAAATATATCTCGTGTTATGAACTTTTTAATTTTTAATAAATATGCACTTATTATGAAAATGTATTATTTATTTTGAAAACTCTGCTTGTTTATAATTTTACGCCATCACGAACTAAATACCCTTGTAAAAAATACTTTTCATACTTAGAAAATACACTTACCTCCCTTTATTATTACTTGTACATATAATGTTTAAGCAAAAATACACTTACGCATATTTTTTGATTTAGATATGTTTACATGTTTAAAACTGTAGCCCAACATAAAGCAACTTAAGGTAAACATTGAATAATATAACGCTCTAGCAAATTTTGAAATATCAGCATAATTTCCATCGTTAATACCTCACATTAAGTTGATAGAGCAAACTTTAGTACTACAGGAAATGTCATGACAACAGTTTTGCATATTGAAACCCGTTATAAATGTGGACAAGTAATTTGAAAAAATAACACACTGTGGCGTAGTAATATCATTATACATAATTGTAGAGAAAATGCTTAACTTACTGTGCATACTTTTGTCAGTGGGTGAATGTGCATATTAAAGAAACAAGCAAATACAAAATCAAAAAGCTGTGCATATTTTACAATTAAATACTCTTGTAAAGTGTACTTCATTATTTTCGTCTTAAAACTTGGCAGAAGATCGGAAGTAAGAGATATGGAAGGGACTGGTAGCTCACTGGAATAAAGGTGGTGAGCGTGTTTATTAATGTTGGGATTAGGATATCACGTAATACATGACACAAAGAGTAAGTCATAAATCATGTGGGCGCCATAATGTTTATAAACGTAAATATAGGGGAGTAATACCCAATGCGAGGAATTCACAGTACCAAACAAACAAAAAACTTGCTTACCTTAGTCACAAAACCAGCTGAACCAGTAAGTTAACGTCTTGTTTCGATGTTTCCTGTAAAACTTAAAAATATTTACACGCGTTACGTTAAATCTCAATGAAACTTACATCTTACAATATCAAAAAAATCCAAAGTAGCAAATAATCTAATGGAGAAAACTCTCACAAATTGTTACGTTAAAGCTTTCATCACAATGAAAGAAAGTAATTGAACGTTGTCGCGGTAAAGTTGCATAAATCAAAATTTGCATAAAGCAAATAAGTCACTCAGTAAAACAATATCTTATCTTTTAGATTTTATACCACGTAAATAATAATAACGCGGTGACAAAGGAATGAGGTTACGTACACTATTACACTGAGTAACGAAATAATACTCGCAATTTCATTAATGCTATTCGTGCATTATGATAATAAAAATTAAAATAAACAGAGTATTGAAATAGTTGTTAGAGCATATTCCATTCAGTTCCTGAAGTCAGTAAAACGCAATCTTTCTTTGTAAAATCTACTAGTTAAATCGGGTTGACTCTTGCAAGGTTCAAATTCCTAAAATTATCTACCTTAACACCTTAAATTTTAATTATCACCAAAAGGAATAATAACAATATCGTCGAAAATGTAAATTTGGCAAATGTGCGTAATAAGAATTTTACAGTGTTCCGAATAAAACAAAAATAACGCCCAATATGTAATGTTACGATACACGGGTGAATACACTTTTATAAAAATTTATCTAAATTGCTTAAAAGGCTTTTATGCAAAACTATCAGCAAAATAAAGCGAATTCATCCACGTTACATATACAAATAAAACACCTTATAAAAATCACCAACAAAAAAATAAATATATGAAGGCAATTACCTTAATTCCCACAATGATCACCTTAAACTCTCCCTTTCATTTGTACAGCGGTATAGTTAACTTGTCGTGCAGTTGACCCTTTTGGTAATTGAACCGTAGACACCAAAACTCTTAAATCTCCTTAACCCGTCTCACTGCACGACAACTTCACAATCGTCAAATTTCACATCAAAAATGTCTAAGGAACATGACTTTTTTTCATTTTTCCTCGCAAGATCTTAATCAATTTTTCTGAAAGACGTAATGTTCGATTCACAAATTTCTGCTTTACAGAATAGGGTATGGCATGAAAATTGATCTGTACAGAAAACTGTTTTATTTACGAAACACAGAAATACGTCCAATTCTGTCAATTTAGATTTTCATATCTTTAGTTTAACTTGTAATCAAAGTGAACATTTAAGAAAACACGATTGTTTTCATTATCTGTGATTATGTAACGTCCATATTTATCACGTGTTCAAATTTTAATTGCCGTGAATATGATCGAGGTCGGTCTTTCTCAAGCCGAAGTTGGTTTAGGCGCCTGGTGTTCTTTGGGGGTTCCTGCATTACGTCACGGAAATCGGTGAGCAAGATTACAGTGGGCACAAGAACAAGTGAATTGGGGCATTAAAGAATGGAGCTCAGTACTATTCACAGATGAATCTAGGTTTTCTCTCTATCCTGATTCAAGAAGGGTGAGAGTTTGGAGAGGTAGTGGTAGAAGAGAGAGACTGAGTCATTTGCAGAGTGTACGTCCATATGGTGATACACAAGTTATGATGTGGGTTGGAGTAATTTTCCATCATCTAACTGTCTCCGTTTTTGTGGCTCTCTGAATCAACACCAATATATTGACCGTGTATTAGAGCCTATTATCCTTCCATTTGCGACTAATTCGGGCCCTGATTTCATTTACATTCATGATAATTCAAGGGCACATACCTCGGCAATAGTAAGATATTGGCTTTAAAGTGAGAATATTACTGTTTTACCATGGCCAGCACAGTCGCCCGGTCTTAATCCCATCTAGCATATGTGGGGAATGCTACCAACACGGATCACTCCTCATCTTCACAATGTCCACATACGTCAGCACTTGAAAATCTTCTGATAGAAGAATGGAACTTATTACCACAAACCTTAATTGATACCTTAACTTTAAGTATGACTAGACGTTGCCAGACTGTTATTAATGCTGCTGGGGAAATCCAGAATATTAAGAAGACTTTTGTTATTATTTCTTGTGTAAAAATCGTTCATGTTAGGCATTTTAAGGAAAATTAGTGAAGGCCTTTATGTTTGTATGATTACATCTTTATTCGATGAAAATGGCATAACGTCTTTTCGAACTCAGCAAGGAATACAACAGCACCTCACTTTTTAAAATCCAATTAAAATTGATGGAAATATGAAGGAAAAAGTTCGTGTTCCTTACACATCTTCGATGTGTGTATATATGTATATTAATTTATTGACAAATCGTTCGTTGTCCTTTATATACACAATTTATTATAGCGATATCATATCTACGGCAATTTATTTTATCTGAACTGAACATACGACATAAGAATCCGCTAAAAAGGCGATTTTATTCCAAAAATGAGAAAATATTTGGAACATTAAACGCTAAACCTCTTCGATGGACCAGAATAAATGTCACTTCTATCGAAACAGCTTCAAAAACCCCTGCAGAAGGTAGCTAAATTCAGTACGCCCCAACCTCCTCTTTCTATAGTTCGACTTCTACTGCCCTTACGGCTTAACATATTTCACAATCTTACATTTCACGCCACATCAGCAATTATAAAAGATCAATTCATTCACACCATAAGCGCAGTAAAAACGAGAAAAATTTCGGAGACATGAACTGGAAAATACGTCACTAGCATTAATTTGCACCATCAACATACTTCGAAAAAAATATTGCAACATGATATGTTTTCGTCGCTTCTAAACTTTGAAAAATCGACTCTAAACTAACGTATTATAAAAACCATAATTATTGCCTACTTACACTAATTTATCAGTATATTATACTCTCACGAACGTGTGTAAACGTAATTGCAATTTAGAAAATTCAATCTTTTTACAAACAAACAAGTCGAAAGATATGTATGCCATTCGCACAAAACTGCATGCTATGTCCTACTCCAATTTGCCATAAATCCAAACATCGCAAAATAAAGTATCATTTGTAACTAAATTAGTGCTTCCCAAACTTTACACTCGAATATACCTAGATTTTCAATAATCTGATACGACAAAACGAAGAAGTTCCTCCTGCAATTTCGACATATAACATTTTAAATTTCCTAATATTCCAAAACAAAATAATCTACGACACATTTTGACCACACGTGACAAACTCTTAAGCAAATATGTACTTACGCGGCATAAATTTGCATAACGTGTGCTTGACTAAATCTTTATCCAACACAAAATATAGCAACGTGAATTTCTCATAACCGCGTTTCAAGAAACTATTAAGCAAATATACATTTACTACACATAATTTTGAATTTAGATAAAGGTGTGTGCTTGAAATTTTAATCCAAGGCAGCTAAGGTACGTATTGCATAACCTAGTGTTTTTATAATGTACGTTCCCGAAGTAACCCATTGTGTTTTTAGTTAATACATTTACGTAAAAGTGTAAGCTAATATTTACTCATTGTCTATCTGCTTTGCTCAGTAAGATAATTATGAGACTTTACAGTTTTAATCTGCACTCTAAAAGAGTAGAACGCAAACATTTTGCTTGGTTTAAAAATATGAACACCGTAACATCAGGTTGTTAAGCAAATAAACACTTTCTTCTTTTTTACTAATAGTATTCCTGAATAAGCTAAGATTTGCCTAACGTGCTAAAGCACTCATGAATACTGGAAGGGGGTTAGGAATATTCTTATGCTGCTGAGAAATGTTTTTGAATGGCTACCTTAAATTCGCTTAAACCAAAGCTTAGAGGAAAACATGAATTGGGTAGTGTATCTCACAATTTGTTCGCCGTGTGGGGAAAAGTAGATTGTGCCCGTTTGGTGTGAGATGATGGAATGCATAATTACTTAATATTTTTATTTGCTTATTTACAATATTGCAAAGGACTGTGTACCCTTTTTACATTTACTACAATTTTATTCACTATTTACAATTGACTTTCTAATGTCTCTCTTTTACCTCACTCCACCTACACTGTCTTCCTCGCCCCTTACCTGTCTTCTTCTTTTCCATATTTATTACATTCAGTCCCCTACTCTTCCTTTTTCCCCCAGTATCTCCTCTACCGTCCTCTCCTCTTCCTTTACCTCCCTGCATTATTTCATCACATGGTTGATCGTTTCCATCCCCTCCCCGCATAGCCTAAATGCTCTGCCTTCATTACTTCTCTAATATTTGTTATCCCTTCTCCCTTGATCTTCTTATTGTTTGTATTGTATTCATCTTCCTTCACCTTCATCCATCTTTCCAGCTTTTGGACCTCCCTGTCCCTTCTAATTATGTTCTCTCTCACGCTCTCACCTTCCCTTCTTAATCTTTCCACGCACCCATTTCTTTCATAATATCCTTTTCTGATTTCTTGTCCATATTTTATTCTTCTTCCCTTTATTTCCTTCCTGCATTCTTGTAATATCTTACAATTTGATCTATTTATTTCCTCCTCGTACTTCATTGCTTCCTTTCCCGCCTTCGCCCTTATTGTTTCTGCTTGAACCTCCTCTCTGATGATATATCCCGGTGTTTCCCTTTCCACTCCCAGTACCCATTTCCAGTATTCTTCTTGCAGTCCTTCTATCTCTTTATACTCCTTCCACCCCCACACTTCCGCCCCGTACAGCACTACACTTTTTATTAGTTTTTCAAATAAAAATCTTCTATGTCTTCAATAATAATTCTCCTACACTCCACACTTGCCCTATTAATTTATTCCCTTTTCTCGCTCGTTCTTTTATATGCTCTACATCTTTATTGTCTTGTCTCATCGTGTATCCCCAGTAGGTGAATTCCTTTACCTGCTGTATCTCGTCTTCCCTCCATTTCCACTCCTCATTTTTCTTTTTTCCTCCCCTTTTCTCAATACCATTACGTTGGTTTTGTTCCCATCTACTTCCAAATCTTTTCTTTTTAAATATCTGTCCATAGTTTTTAACATTTTCATTTTTTTTCTGCCTTCGCTATTAACACTATGTCATCAGCGTATGCCAACGACCACACTTTCCTGTTCTCCACCACCACTCCTCTTTCTTGTTACCACTTTAATGTCTCCTCTAGATCTCCTGTGTATATCAAGAATAGGTGTGGGCTCAGTGGGCATCCTTGACTAGTCACTTCCTTCTTATGAATCCTTCACTTAATTCCCCATTCACCCTCAATCTATTCCTCGTTTCCTCATATATTTCTCCCATCCTTTCTATTAATGTTTCGTTCATCTTATTTTTGTCAAGTATTCCCACAGCTTTCTACTGTTCACCCTGTCAAATGCGGATACAAGGTCCACAAATACCGCTACCACTTTCCCCCCTTCCTTTTCTAGTTCCTTATTGCCATGTGTTTCAAAACATATATGTTGTCTACCGTACTTCTTCCTCTCCTAAAACCTGCCTGTCAGTCTGGTAGCAGTTTCTTTTATTATGATTCCACCTTCAACCGATCTTCCAGTACCGCCGCGTTTATTTTATATGCCGCGTTTAGTAAAGTGATTCCTCTGTAATTTGTCTCTTGTGTTTTGTCCCCTTTTTTGTCCAACGGACATATGTGTCCTTTACTCCACCTCTATGGGAATCCTCCCCACTCCATATTCTATTTACTATTTTGGTCATCCTTTTCTCCTCCATATATCGACTCCTCACCTTGTATCCCGTCTTCTTCTGCCGCTTTACCCTTTTTCACCTTCTGTATTGCATCTGTTGCTTCCTCTTCTCTTTATGTATTTAATATGTCTGCTTGTATTGTCCTTCTTCTCCTTCCTCTATATCCTCGTCATCCAGTACCTTCTTGAAATATCTCTCCTCTTCGTTTATCTGTATTCCCGCTTGCGTCCTTTTTCTCTTTACTTCTCTTTACTTTTCATATGTACTTTTTATATTAATTATCTGTTCTTCTGTTTCCTCCGCCTTTGCATTCGTTATAATGACGATTGATTCTCTCCTTGCTCCTATGTCTGCATACTTTCCTCTCTCTTTCTTCTCTGGTCCTATTCATTACTTCCCACCCCCTTTCATTACACATTTCTAAGAGCTCTTGTCTTTCCGTATTTAACATTTTGTCTGTCTTTTTCCCGTCCCTCTCTTCTCTTGTATTTCCCATTCTTCACCTATTCTCGCGTTAAAATCCCCTCCTATTATTATCATACCGTATTCTCTCTCTCCTATCAACACCTCTAAATTTTCCCTTGTCTCTTTCATCCTTCTACTGTATACGATCACGATTTTTATATTTTCTTTCCCCACTGTATGTACTTTTCCATCATCCCTCTTCTTTTCGCACTTTCTCCTCATCTTATTTTGCCAACCATTTTCTTTTTATTCCCACTATTATTCCTCCATTACCTCTTACTTTTCTGTTATTCCTTTCCGTGTACTGTACCACCCCTTTCGCACAAGTGCCAATCTTTTTCTATCCATGTTTTTTGCATTCCCCCCACGTCCTGCTCCTGAGAAAACCCCCAAAAATCTTGATCTTTGTTCTTTATTCCGGTTATGTTCAAGAACATTATCTTTAGTTCATTCCTCCCTAACTGTCTTTTTTTCGTACTTTCTCTTTGTTTGCTTTGTTTTTGTTTTCCATTTCCTTTACTCATTTTTCCGTTGCCCAGCCGTTCCGCCATCCTCCTTTCCCGCTTCTCTTCCCTTTCTTCTTTTAGTTGTTTGACCTTTGTATGCCCATTATCTTCCCTTCCCCCCCTCTCTGCTTATCTCCTTAATTCTCTCGTTCCATACATATCTTACTCCATCTATCTCTATGTTTTTGTATCTTACCCATACCTTCTCCCCTCCGCTATCCTTTCCGCCGCTCTGTTTAGAATTTCCCTTTATTCCCTTGTTAGGTCGTGATCTATGTAAATTCCTTTGTTCCTCAATTTTCTCTTCTTCACCATAATCGTATGCTTCTCCTCCCAGGTCTCTATTTCCGCCACCACCACCTCATTTTCCCTCTCCCTGTTTATCACCATCACTTTCCTAACTTCGGCTCTTACATTTAGCTTCTCTTCCATCACCGCTCTTAATTCTTTATGCGGTTCTTTGCTTCTCCACCCCTTTATTACAATGTTATTCTTCCTTTTTCTTCTCTCCTCTTCGTCTGCTTTTTCTTTCTAATTTTTCTATTCTTTCTAACAATTCGTGTTTTTCCTCTTTCCATTCCTTTTCTTTTTCTTCCATTTATTCTTTCATTCCCTTCATGTCTTTCTCACAAATTAATTCCTTTATTTCTTCCATTTCTTTCTCTTCCTCCCTGTTTTCAACTTGCACTACTACGCTGCTACCACCTCTATTCTCCTCTGTCTTTTTTATATCTGGGGACCTTATTACTTTCCTGCCTGTTCGAAACACGCTTTGTCTCTCCGCCTCTCTTCCTCCATCTCCCTTTTATTCATACCTCCTTCTCTTGCCTTTCTGTCACTTTTCTTCCCCAATGCACGAATTCAGTTTAATGATATTTTCAATCCAAATAATATTTGCCTATTATTAAAATATTGCTTTTATACTAAATAAATTCATATTAAATTACACCGTGTACAATGGAAAATGTAGTGTCAAAGGTCACCCGCGTATCACTTAGTATTCAAGAAATCTATACCAACATAATTTTAAATTTAACAACTGTAAAATTGTATTTATAGTACATTAATTATTTATCACCTTATTTACTGTGATATCAAGATAAGTTTGCTGTCAAAATGTTCACTTTTTTCCGTGTATTAGGATCTGTAATTAGACTTTTCGTATCATCTCCCGATACCAGCGCGCCACCTGATCAGTTTAGTTTTTGGTAACGGATTAAAGTTTTAAAAATCCCTTTTTCACTACCACTAAACAGATAAAAAGTATATGAAAATGTAAACTTTCCATTATCACACATAATAAAATACTTATATTTTTTGGGTTTTTTAATGGTGTATTTCAAATTATGCAATCTAAACGTTTCGATAACACGTACAGTTATCTTCGTCAGTAGTAATATCTGTTAAAATTGTTAAGATGTTGTAAACAATTTTGACAAAGTTGACAAATTAAAACATAAACATCAGCCTGCTATCAACATTAAATTTTATCCTTTACTAAAATTTAATTCTATAGTTGTTTATACGTTTCTCAAACTGCAATCATAATAGCAGGCTGATGTTTATGTTTTAATTTTTCAACTTTGACAAATTTTTACAACATCTTTTAATAGATATTACTACTGAAATAACTTGTTATCGAAATGTTATTTATAATTTACTACACCATTAAAAACCCAAAAAGATAAATTTATTATATAAAAGTATACCACATGATCGAAATCGTTCGCTTGATCTAATAGGTCAAGACTCGCCCTTATCAGTCTAATTTTTCCTCACAAAGTCACCTTTAAATTTCGATTTTAACCACCTTTATCGCGAATTTCTCCAAACCAACACTTAACAATTAAACTATCCAATCAACTAAAAGATAAGTACACAAAAACTAAACTAAAGATCAATCCATAAACGTTCTTATAAGATACATTAGCAGAGCACTTTCCAAACACGTCTTTCGCCCACTTTATCGGTACACCTCTCTCCGCGTAATTATGGTGGGAATGGGCAAACCGAGTGTTCCTAGCGAAGATAACCTGTGAAGATATTAAGGAGTGTATTTCGGAGGCACGCTTGCCACTGTAATAGCGATGCGATAGAACAAGGAAAGAAACGAAACTAGTCTCCTATGCTCAAGAGACTGTAGGACAAAAGTTATAGACGGGTCATTTATAAGCCTTATTGCTCTTTTTTGGATGCGGTTTACCATATCAAGGGCATATTAGGGAGCACTGGCCTCATATGTTCCATGTGAGGTCGAATTCGAGTCTTATATAATAAGAGGAGTGGTTGCGATGTGAACTCCTGATAAAACTATACAGAAAGCCCAGTTGCGGGCAGCTGCTTTGCTGGCTGACCTTTTGGTGGTCAACCCATGAAACTTTCGATGATACGAACATCCCTAGTATATAAATACAGTTTGAAAACTTGTGATTTAAGCCATTCATATTTACAGCAGGAAATGGTCGATCTTTCTTCGCGGATACAAGGAAACATTGGGTTTTGACGGCGTTGAACGTGAGTGGATTATTCCTTCCCCAGTGAACGATATATTCTAAGTCTCTGCTGATTGAGGCTCCCATTTTCAATTTTTAAGTCCTGACCAGACTTATTGTTGTGGGAGAACTGAGAACTACAGTGTAGAGTAATGTTGTCTGCAAAGCAATTGGTCGGGTTAGCTGTTGAGGAAATTAGATCATTTATGTATAACAGGAAATACATGGGAACTATCACTGATCCTTGGGGTACGCCCTCGTTAATAGTAGTTTCTTTCGAAAAGAAGCCATCGGCGACAACACGTATACGTCTTTTGTCAAGATGATTATTGATTATGATTATTTTGGTAACTGCCTTATTAAGCCCATTTGCAAAGATCCTGGATGTTATTTTCTTAAATTCCTCTGCAACGAACAATTTTTATAACATACTCATGGTTCCTTTAATACAATCACATAAATTGTGAGTAAATATGGAGTCACACTGCATTTATATAAATGCGAATATCTCACGGTAATCTAATAGCACGAAACAGACGAATATTACGTAATTCAATTCCTTGTAAGCCAAACGTTTCATAAATTTTAAATGTTTGCAATATTCAATGTCCTTTTGAATGCCTCCACGTAGAACTGTGTAGTCTTTATTTATTTTGATAATTATGCGTGTTTCGAGTGCTAAGGCAACTCGAAAGATGCGTGACTTGTGCATTATTAAATTTTCTTGCAAGACAAATAATTTAGTAGCTTAGAACATATAACGAACTCACTATTATTTTTTAATAATACCATCTAATAGCGTTATTACGCAAGAGTTTAGTGCATCTATTTTTGTATTTACATGAACATTGCAGGTTTAAGACAACGCTTAAAGTTTGAAGGTTTACAAACCTAATATTCTCTATTAATATCATAACACAACATTTTTAAGCAAATGTGCATTTACTGCGTAACTGTTGCTTATGTAAACCGTTGCTCCTGTTTAAAGTTTTATGGATATATGAAATTCAGGCACGTCATGTATTCTATAATTAAGCTCTTTTAAAAAACATGTATTCTACGTCTTTTGAAACTACGATGCAAAGACCAAATTTTACCAAATATACACTTATTATGCACGATTCTATATTTAGATTTACGTAGATATTTGATGAAATAAATATTAAAGAAGTTTAAATATGCACTACTAACCCTGTCTTCTATTTGCCTTGGTTAAACCAATACTAACCAGCGATTACTTTGAACAATGAGACCTTAACATCAAATTGTACACATATGCCGTTAGTGCTAACCAACATCAAAACATATGAACTTAGGTTGTACTCCATTGTAAAAAAATATTTTGCATAATTTAAACACACAGCTTTTGTTAGTGCGTTAAAAAGGGCCTAAGCGTTTATGCACAATTAATTACAATGATTTTTTTAGATGAATGTGCATATTTAATGTTAAGATATAACAGGAAGTAAAGGAATATTTGTATTACATGACAAAAGTTAGTATGAATCAAATATTAATTATTAAACAAATGTTAATTATTCTACTAGTGATCTGTCTGGTGAATTCAGATTATAGTGAAGTCCGTTATATTAGGTGAGTACATTCAATAATATTAAATTTTGGTAATAATGTGCTGCAGAACAGCCAACAATGCCAGTTCAAATTATAAAATTGGTTTAAATCTCTTTTCGCTTTTGTGGCGAACTTTTTGCTTTTGTGGTGAAAAGATATAATTGTATAACAGCTAGCAAAGAACGTACTATGTGAAAATACGGAGTATTGCTTCCCGAAATTCAACTACTACGTGCTTTAGACAATTGGTTATCCCGAGCTCGGTGCTGTAGCAGCCAAGTACGTTGGATATCAATGTGCCTACGACTAGGCTAGTTCGAAGTATGAGAGGAGATAGACAGTATCTGGTAACTGGTTTTGGATCAGGACTGGCGGTATCTTGGATGGTGAGAGTGGAATAAAGGGGATGAAGGATGGTGGCTGGTCAGGTAGCGTTTTATCAGCGTCGAGTAAGGTATCTGGTCATGTGCGTAAGTGAATAAGTCAGGATGATTACAGTGGTGAAAAGGGGATGTCTGGTCAGTGACTAAGTTATAATAATTATAGGGAATGCCTAATGTATTATGTACCAGGTCAGGTACAATAAGTATGTGAAATAAGTGTGTTTGTGTGGCTGGTATCTGGTACATATAGAGGAAATTGGAGAGTGGGAAATAGGATAACAACTGATGTCATTTTTAAACGATGATAGTACAGTTGGGGAAACAATTTGGAAATAAGGATTGATATGAATTATTTCTAGGAATAGAAAATTTGTAAGGATTCAAGCAGGATCATTACGATTATGCCAAAACAAAATCGCGTGGGCGCCACCCAACTAAACGTGATGAAACAAAGAATTTGAGAACATTGGCAATATAACAAACAAAAATAAATCCATTGTCAGTACAATACAATGATTTTCTTTGGCCAGCGCTTTGTCAGAAGCCTTTTCGTAGGAAACACAGACATCACATCTATCTTTTTTATTCAATAATTTTTCTGTTTAAATATATTGTTGAAAACTTGGCGGGATAAGGGCATTCTATTATTATCTTTTAGACACTGTTCTTTATGCAAATCTCTTGAATCCTTCATAGCCTTGAAAATAAGTTCATGATAGAGCTTACACGAGTTAGCTCAATTATAATGCGACGGAAGTTCGGCAAATTATCCATAAACTGAGACAAGAATTATACATCAGGTATTCGCTTAGATTCAGGAACTTTTCTTTTAGAAATGCGTTGTTAGCACATGTTGAAGGTGCTCGAGTTTGCCCAAGATTGCACTCCAAACGCAATAAGTGCTAAAGTTTGTAGAAACATTTTTTACAGGCTGACACTAGTTCGCCATTGAATGGTAAGGAGTAGTTTAATGTTGTTCTTCTCCTGGTTAAACTTCGTTTAACGTGTGAAGCAACAAAACCTTTCGTTATTCCCAGTTGGCTTCTTTCTCAAAATAATCAGCGGGACCTGATCACAACGGCCACTGATCATAACGGCCACGGTTTTGTTATTTCATAACGCCCACCTTGATCATAACGGCCACTAACATTATTTGATCATAACGGCCAACTTGTTCACAACGGCCACTATTTCAGTTGATCACAACGGCCACCTTGATCACAACGGCCAATTTTACAAGTTGATCATAACGGCCACTGTGATCATAACATCCAATCGTACTCATTATCATAACGGCCACCTTGATCACAGCGCCCACCGACGTCATCAGTGGAGAACGTCATACGACGATGATCACAACGGCCACCATGATCACAACGGCCAACTTTACAGTTGATTATAACGGCCACCGTGATCATAACGTCCACTCGTACTCATTATCGTAACGGGCACCTTAATCACAATGCCCACCGACGCCAGTAGTGGAAAACATCATACGACGATGATCAACGGCCACCATGATCACAACGGCCAACTTTACAAGTTAATCATAACGCCCAATCTTAATAATGTTCATAACGGCCACCGTGATCACAACGGCCTCCGACGCCAGTTGACAGAAACGCCCAACAACGATGATCACAAACGGCCACTCTTAGTCGGATGATGATCATAACGGTCGCCTTGATCACGACGCCAATTTTAAATTGTAGTTCCGCCAGGACATCCTATCCTTGAGAAGGAGTATTTGTGGAGCTGACTTTCTATCGGTACAAACACATGTAAAAGTATAACTGTACGTCTTTACCGATAGTTTCAATTTATATTTAAATCACAACATTATGCAATAACAAATGTCAAATTGTTAAAATATATTGTTGTAGTCACATTGTACGTATAGCATTTAATGGACTCTTGTTGGCTAATAGCTTTTTTCATTGAAATTGGTTTACTATTTTCTGGAGCTCAGATAGGCTTAGTGGACTGTACTTCATAGCTAACGCAGCTTTTTCGATTAAAGCGTATATCTACTCCGAAATAAACAAAATTAAACGGAAGAATTTAAAAATATTTGGAAAAAAAATTGTACTGCATAAATATTTTCAGTATATTTAGGCAATCAAAGTACCTTCAAAGCTTAAAAATAGGTAGCGTTAGAAATCTGAAAATATTTTAGTTGAAGAGAATGCAGCCGTATACCGCATTCTAAATGTTTAAATTATGATTTTGGCCAGAACTCCATAAGCTTGTAATGAACGGTGTCAGACACTATATGATACCTAATTTTTATCTTATCTATACGTGTTTATGCAAGTAAGATATGTACCGGTGTCCCAACGATAGAGTAAAGTAAGTTTATGCTTAACTAGAATTATTTGTGTAAATATTGTATGGACCATGGGGTAGAGGTAAGAAGTGTGCATTTTTTAAATATTGGAAGTTATACAGGGTGTGCCAGAAAAGCAGGACGTGAAAAAGTATGATTTTTTAAATAGAACACCCGTATTTGATTTTAGTTTTTAATTCTACGTGTCCATACAAACATATTTTGTCATACAAAAGATTGGCTGAAAGTTTTAGTTCTTGAGATATTCGCGTTTAAAGATTATTATGGTCATTTTCGTGGGGTTGATGAATGGGCAATTGTTCCGTTATTTCACAATAAAAAAATTGATATTTCGTGTGAAAATGAGTGATATTATACTAACGTTTAGACCGAGTAGTATTTCTAATTTTCTCAACAGGGTGTTTGTTATAACCATTCAAATTTGAAAATTCTCAAATTAAAAAAATCAGTTTTTTAATTGCACACCCTATATATTTTTATTTCATTTTATTCGGGATTAAAAATCTATCATTTTGTCAAATATATCCTATATCTATCTTTGATAGTTTTCGAGTAATTTCGATTTTTCACACTAGCTACTTTATTTTCGATAACATTGCATTGCATGGATCTTGGTAGCCATGGAAATAATAATTGCGTTACTAAGATACAAAGGTTTCCTACTTGTCAAAATAAACACATATTAAATTTTTCGTTTTCGCATTTAACTTGTTATCAATTCTTGCATCAATTATGGATTATTTGACAAATGAATTAATTGATATGATATACGTGTTGGGCGAGGCTGAAAAAACCCTTTATTGGCACAACGAATATACAAAATGAAATATTCTGAACGTCGAATACCTACTACTGTTGGCTTGGAAAATTTGATGGATAGATTTGATTCTAGCGGTAGTGTTAAATACTTCAAACGTAAAGTTGTTAATAAAAGGGCAGCTAATGAAGAAAAAGAACTTGAAATATTATTAAATATTCAAGAAAATCCCCAAGTGAGTTCTAGAACATTAGCGACGATATGTGATACCTCCAAATCAAACGTGAATCAAACAACGCTGAAGTATAAGTACCATCCCTATCACATTGAGCTTCATCAAGAATTGCGAGAAGAGGATTTTGCAAGACGAATTGAATTCTGCAATATCATTAATCAACGGCTGCAATTAAATAACAACTTTTGTGCTCCATAATGTTTTCCGATGAGGCGACGTTTAAAAGTAATGGGGCTGTAAATCGGCATAATATGCACTATTACGCCATTGATAATCCATTTTGGCTACGAGAAGTTCAAAACCAAAATCATTGGTCACTAAATGTGGTGTGGTATACTTAATGACCAAATTATCGGTCCCTATTTTTTGATGATCCATTAACGGGCCGCAGCTATTTGCATTTCTTACGTGAAGAATTGCCTGTGTTACTTGAGGATATCAATTTAGAAGGACGACTAAATATGTGGTTGCAACAGGATGGTGCACCTCCACATTTTATCGGGACGTAAGGAATTCTTGAACCAGCAATACCCGGAGAAATGAATAGGACGTAATGGCTTTATATTATGGCCACCCAGGTCATGCGATTTAACCCCATTGGATTTTTCCTATGGGGATACATAAAAGATCGGGTGTATATTATTAAACCTACAACAAGGAGGACATGAAAATAGAATTCGAAGCTTGTCGCACAGTGACCCTCTTATGTTATCCGAAGTGAGACAGAACATGAGAAAAGGCTCAATATGTGTATTCAGCAAGAAGGCCGTCTATTTGAGCATTTACTAAGACGCAATGTTGAATAATTATTGAATTACTGTTTCTCATTAATAAAAACTGTTAATATTCTCGCTTAGGTGGTTTGTTTTATTTCGTCGCAATTGTTTTCCATGGCTACCACGATCCACAATAATGTTATAGTATCGTATGTAACGTAGCTAGTGAGAAAAATCGAAATTCCTCGAAAACTATCAAAGATAGATATAGGATATATTTGACAAAAATGATAGATTTTTAATCCCGAATAAAATGAAATAAAAATATATAGGGTGTGCAATTAAAAAACTGATTTTTTTAATTTGAGAATTTTCAAATTTGAATGGTTATAACATAACAAACACCTGTTGAGAAAATTAGAAATACTACTCGGTCTAAACGTTAGTATAATATCACTCATTTTCACACGAAATATCAATTTTTTTATTGTGAAATAACGGAACAATTGCCCATTCATCAACCCCACGAAAATGACCATAATAATCTTTAAACGCGAATATCTCAAGAACTAAAACTTTCAGCCAATCTTTTGCATGACAAAATATGTTTGTATGGACACGTAGAATTAAAAACTATACACAAACAATATTTACACAAATAATTCTAGTTAAGCATAAACTTACTTTACTCTATCGTTGGGACACCCTGTATAAGGTGTTCAAACAGACTTCATTACTCATTACTTTAAATCTTCACATTCTGACTTTCAGTTTACTTTCCTCTTTGATATAGAAAGACTAACAAGAGTACAATATAACAAAACATAAAATGGGTAATAATTTTTTATTAATTTGTGCATACATATCCAATTAAGTGCTTAGAATACGCAAAACTCTGTTATTGTGGTTCTGTCTAGAGGACAAACAGAGTAGTCTATCACATAACCTAATTCTTCGTGCGGTCTCTGATGTTGCATGTTTCTGACTTTATATTGTTCTGTACAATCGTCGCATAACCCAAATTGCTTACATGGAAGCAACACCGTTGTTGGCACATTTTCTTTTCAGATAATGCAAGTCGCATGATTAGATATTTGGGAGGCTTCAGGTGCGCTTTCTCTCGAATTTTCCTCTTCGTGCTCATCATCAGCTATATCTTCTACTTAGATTTCATCTGAAATGTGACGTACGTATGAGTAACTTCAATTAGGTTTCATTTACTATATGGGTGACTTACATAGGTATTTGTATAATAAAATTGATATAAAGTGAAAGCATTTGTGAAGTAAGAAGTGTCAAAAACAATTTCTAAAAAGATGTAATGAAAAACCTTACCTACTACTTCATATTCTGGGAACAGACCCCAAAAGGGGTCTAACTATTTTATGAAGAACAACTTTTGGCCGTTATGATCACGATTAGAGTAAAAGTGACCGTTTGGGATCATCGTTGTTGGGCGTTTCTGTCAACTGGCGTCGGTGGCCTTTGTGGTCACGGTGGCCGTTATGAACATGATTAAGATTGGGCGTTATGATCAACTTGTAAAGTTGGCCGTTGTGATCATGGTGGCCGTTGTGATCATTGTCGTATGACGTTTTCCACTTATGGCGTCGGTGGGTGTTGTGATCAAGGTGGCCGTTATGATAATGAGTACGAGTGGACGTTATGATTACGGTGGCCGTTATGATCAACTTGTAAAGTTGGCCGTTATGATCAACTTGTAAAGTTGGCCGTTGTGATCATGGTGGCCGTTGTGATCATCGTCGTATGGCGTTTTCCACGTATGGCGTCGTTGGGCGTTGTGATCAAGGTGGCCGTTATGATAATGTGTACGAGTGGACGTTATGATCACAGTGGGCGTTATGATTAACTTGTAAAATTGGCCGTTGTAATCAAGGTGGCCGTTGCGATCAATTGAAAGTGTGGCCGTTGTGAACAAGGTGGCCGTTATGATCAAATAATATTAGTGGACGTTATGATCAAGGTGGGCGTTATGAAATAACAAAAACCGGGTGGCCGTTATGATCAGTGGGCGTTGTGATATAGACTCTAATCAGCTTCTGGTTTTGCGTAAATTTAATACGTTTCGGTATCTTTGATTTCTTGAACATCTTAGATAAACACGCTCGTTACGCATTTTATTCTGCTTTACCCTTTCGTCTTTTCTTGCCCATACCAAATAGGCTATCCCTTCTATAAGTAATTCTGTACTATGGTTCTTTCTCCAACTGTTTCTATCTGGAATAATTTTATTTTTCCGTCCTTCCTCATTACCGTAATCAGGAACATCATAGTTTGGTTGAAAACCATTGTTATTCGCATCGTCTTCTAAAGCGCTGTCTTCATCTGAAGGCGGACTGCTGGAATCGTTATTCGCGTTTTCTAGTACAGTTATATTTTATTCTTCAATCAGGTAATATGGGTCACCATCTAAGGGTGGATTTGTTGTTTCATCATGATTTTGGATACACTTTTGTTGATTTCCGTCAGCTATACTTGAAACAGTTTCACAAAATACTTCAGAAACAAAAGTTTCATTTTATTCAACTAGAAATTAGGTACCGTGGCAATGGAGTTCATAATTTCAGAACTATCTGCCACAATCAGAACTTCCATATTCTGCAAATCAAAATAGCTATTTTCTTCATTTTCTTCTGTAGAATATTTATACTTGTTCAATGCCAACTCAAAAATTAATTATCTGGAAATATTAGGTAAAGATTACCTTAAGTTGTTTATAAAATTATTATTAAAACCCTATGAGCACACAATATTCACCAAAAAAAACACCTATCCTCAATTCTTCTTTAACGACATTTTAATGATGAAAATTGTCAGCTCAGAGGTCATGAAACGATAGATAATGACTAAAAGATGATCAATAAAAGTTTAGAAAGATATTTTACTTTAGTTGGAAGAATATGAACAAGAGAAACCAACAATACAAGTGATTTTGTTACTTTCCTATTCAAGAGGGCACTGAGTTTTGGCGGTCAACTGGCAGATAGGAGGTATTTCAGTTCCCAACTGACATGGCTTCAGATACGAGGTATTGTCACTGCATATTTAAATGTTTACATTTTTTACAATTATGTGATTATTATCAACTCACGCGCAATAAAATACGTTATTTAGACGGCATTGGCAGAACACTGACGTTTTACATTTACATTTTAAGTTTATTTACATCAAACGAGGTTTGAAATTTTTTAAATTCAATACGCAAGATTTTATTGCTTTATACAGTACATAATGATTAATGTGATAATTAGTTCAGGGGTTTTAGCAAGCAAACGACCATGGATCAATCGTGTGTGGCCCAGACGTAACCGCGTTAGAAGTATTTGGTCGCGTCGGTTTTTTGGTGGTGAGGTCTAAGGTTTAATGGACTCTTTTACCTCGTTTAGTTTGGTCGACATACTTTTCCATTTATTTTCTAACGCACTATATACTTTAGTTTTGATCACTGTTTTTACATCGGAACTCACTGAAAAATGAGCAGGCTCGGCACTTTCGCTTATAGCATCTCGTTTGACGTAGCTGCATGTTTCTTCGTTGCCTGGGATTCCCGTATGTGCTAATTTTACTTCTAGATTCTGGTTTTAATACTAAAAAAGCAAGCATCTATGCATTATGCACCGTACTATTGTTAGATTTTGTATGCATGAGTACTAAACCAAGTGATGTGTTGCAAACACTTCAAGCATAATACGGGTAATCACTTTATCAAAAGCAAAAGTGTTACAATAGTGCAATAAGTTTAATCTGATAAAGGACTTTGCATGCGTCGAGTAAATTATTCTTAACTATCTACAGTACTGAAAGGTTTGTGTAGAATAGATACCAATGTTGCTGGCTACGGATCTAAAACAGCCATGAGTTAAAGTTTTTATTGAGCTTCTTAGGCGGTACACACGATGAATGTCATGCTTTTTTAAATTATTTACTCAGCTCCAACAAATCCTTGGTTTAATTAATATTTTAAGCCACAGACAAAAAGATCAAGTCTATAGTGGCGTCACCGTCTCTTGGAACCGTGAAAGTATTTTCTTCGTAGACTTTTTGAGAAACCGCAAATGTCCTCACAAAAATGCATTGGTAATTTCTTTTATATCCAGCTTAGAATCCGAGCTTTCACCATGTGATTTTCATTTTTGTTAGACCGCTGAAATACGCAACGGGTGGGTCAAAATTTCGAGACGATGATAACATTACCTAATTTGTACTTGAGTGGATTGGCACCCAACCAAGAACACTTCATAAAAGTGACGTTATGAAAAATGATATCTATCATGGGTCACCGAACGTGACTTCACATGTCGAGTATCTGAATCTTATGCTGTCAGTTAATTAAATATTCTTTCGCATTTATTTAACCAACGGATACTGCTCTAATTTTGAGATTTTTTTACATATTTGCAGTTAAGTAAGTGGGTGTGCGATCCGTTAGCACTTTATTATTTATAACCCTTGCAGAACGTATCACCTTGGAGTCAGCATTCGTGCAAGAAGGTCGTGCTTAATAAGCGATTACAAAATAGTTGAGAAAATTAATTTTTTCACGCATAATAGTCCGTGCATCGGGGTCTTCGCCGCTTCGAAGTTAAGTCACTGCTTGCATACACATAATATGAAGAAGCGGTCATCCAGGAGAATAACTACAGCCAGTAGGAGCAAGGTGAATTCGTAGGAAAACAGTAACAAGAACACAAAAGGATACAAGTCAGAAACAAAAAGAATCAAGCACTCCACCACCTCCAGCAACAGCATCAATGTCGGGAGAGAAGCAGAATATCCGTTAATAAAATCTTTATTAATTAAAAAAAACTGTTTTATTTTAACGTTTGTTTCCCCCCCTTTCCGTTGAGTCTCTGACCACCAAGCCTTTTTCCTCGCGGTGTGAGGCTTCACCTCGGCGGAGACCCGTCTTCCGCCAACACCAATTTTTTATTTCTTTGGACTCACCTTCACAAAACCAACAGTCGTGACGTTGAAGCATGGTCGCCACCGTTTTACACACACGACTGTACCCCCAACCCCCACGCCGCCTTTCCACTCGCACCCACCTACGCACACACTCTCGTCTCACCAACACCATCCTCACGAACACATTCATAACCTCATGCTTCCTAAGCAGGTTGAGCTTAACGTTTAACCATAACCGAACCTGCCTCCTAGAAAGCTCCTCTCCCTTGCCGGAGGGCACGCAGCGTAGGCTGCGACACCACTTCAGCGATCCCTTGGTAACCCTCTCCCAACTCTCCGGACCTCGTCGCGCCAACACCACTCTTAGACCTCCCTCCTTTTCTGTGTGATTTGTCATGTAGCCCAGAGGATCCTGGGTGCGATTGATCTACCACATGTGTGCAAGGCCATTAACAACACCTTCAAGGATACCAACACACCTACATTCCTGGTCCTCATCTCATCCAGTCACCTTCGAGTATCTCACGGAGTCGCTATGTCGATATGTTGCGAACCTTGTCTTATCCCACAACCCCTCCCCAAGTATTGTTTTACCTGCACGAAGGTGGGGCATGCTGCTGAGGAGTGCAAGCCTAAAACAAATCCTGTCTTCCGAATAATCTGACTCGGAAAACTCCGTTCATCTTAAACCTTCACCTTCACTTTCTTTAAGTCCTAATACAATATTCCAAATGTTTCCGGGTCGGCGAAATAGGATCGTTCGTATCCCAGACTCGCTATCCCGATCCTACTTCCAAGGGAAAACCAGAACCTGCGTATCTGGCACACGGACGCCGGTTGGCATAAACCGAGAACCCAGTTCTTAAATTCCTCCAATAAGAATATCATAGCAGGGACCCAGTTCTTAAATTCCTCCAATAAGAATATCATAGCAGGGACAGTTAATACCAGGGGCGTTCGTCTTAAAAACTTACTACATGAACACATTCTCTCAATTACCGAAACAAAACTTAGAAGCAGATGCACGTTTAACTTCAGCATTTGTCATTCCTACCTACACAAGTCACCATAGAACTGCCCTTATAGTCACAAATTTCTTCCCGTCCACCCCCGTTCAACTTTCTGCGCACCTAGAGCATCTAGAATGTGTTACGATGACCGTGCACTTTCCCTCTTCGATTGTCTTTTTTTCTTGCTACAACCTACCCGGCCACATACCATTTCTGACGACATCCGAATTTACGGCACCAGCCTTCCCCATGCAGTAATCTTGAGTGATTTCAATTCCCGCTACACCTAGTTCGGTGACTCCAGAAACAAGGACAGCGGAATGAGGTTATCAAATATGTTGCAGTTGCTGCTTTTGCGAGCTACTAACACACAACCTATATATTTCTAGCTTTTAGGTACCTCAATAATATATCACATCCTTCTTTCGGAACTCATAGCCTACTGCTTCGATCGCGACTGATTTAAAGGCACCACGATTATCTACCATTACTGGTTAAAACTTCATTTTGTCCAGCTTCCTCAGCACCTCCGCGATATACAGTAATTAAAGATTTTCTAATGCAGACTGGAATGTGTTCGCAGAACACGTCTCCAACAACGTTCCAACATCCAATCTTCTACCAACCCAAGATCTCGACAGAGCCATCAGAGACCTAACTTTCGTAATCACGGAAGCAGTCGAAATCTCAATCCCATTGAAAAACATTGACATTTCCCGCCAACCGCTCCCACAGAAAATCGTAAATTGGATCAATGAGAAAAGACGAATCTGTCGTCAATTATTGCTATCTAGGGATCCGGCTCTCAAACCCGAATACAATCGCTTAACGCCTTAATTAGACGAGAAACAAACAAACAAGCCTGAAGACTCCTGGACCAGAAGCAACCTCTCAGTTGGACTAACTAGATGGGAAACTCTTCTCACAACAGTTTGATAGACTGACCAGAAGTAAAGTAACCCCTAAATCCCACTTCACTGACCCACATGGCAACCCAATCTTCTCCGACCAAGGAAAGGCTGACTTCTTCGGTCTTCACCTTCAATCCATTTTACGATACCCAGAAAATCCTTAATACGACACCTAGTTCAAGGAACTCTTAGAGAATCGCCTTTAAGAATTCCGCACCCTTAACCTTCCCGAAATCCAGCAGCATAACGAGAATCCCTCTTATAATAGTAGCTTTATTATTGTTCTACAGACAAGAATCCAATAACAGAACAACATACATAATAAATAATTACTAGTAATATACACGTGCACATCAACATAAAATAACAAAGCACTACATACAGCTATTAAATGTACCCATTTCATAGCATGAACTAAAATTAAGTTCAGTTAAGTTTTACACCCCCAACACTCCCGATCAGATCAAAGCGTACTTCAGAAAGGACGCGATTCAGCCAACAATCATGCCGGTTTTAGCCGCATAATTATCCGACACCTGCCCGATCCAGTCCTCCGATTATTCTACGAAATGTATGACAAATGCTAAACCCTGTCCTACTTCCCGAAGGACTGGACATTGGCCTCCACCGTCATGATACCCAAACCATACTCCGACCTCACCACACGCTCCTCCTATAGACCCATTTCCCTCCTAAGTTGTCTCGGAAAATGCTATGATCAGATTCTTTCCAGGAAATTTAGAGACCATCTTGAATTCAGTAAAGTCCTTCCTAACCGCCAATTCGACTTCCGTCCCACCGAACGTGTCACTATATTGAAGATGCTTACAGGGACCACCAGAGTATTCAATCACAAGCAATACAACCTGGCTGTGTTTATGGACATTAAGCAAGCATTTGAACGGGTTTGGCACGCTGGTCTCCTTCACTAGATTCGCAATCTTAACATACCCGATCCCTATTCTAAACTACTACTGTTGTAGTCAAAGTAGACGACACCTTCTCAGATCTGTTTCAATCTACAGCAGGCGTACCGCAAGGTTTTACTGTAGCCCCGATTCTTTGCACTAACTTCGCTTACGATGTTCCTGAAGCAACGCAAGCTGGAGTAGTGTACAGTGAACCAGAACAGCGAAACGGCCTTCCGCCTCATAATCCAAAACCCTCCGGAGCTTATCCAAATGGGCCAACCAGTGGAGAGTCTCCGTCAATCTCACCGAAACATAAGCCATCCTATTCCGACATCCTAACTTCCACGAAGACAAATTTCCAAATCTAACCAAGATTAATGTTTTCCTTACCATAAACGAGGAAAGACCCCCCACTCCAACTAGAAGTCGCCTAGTTAGTAATTCTCTTCACCAAAACACTTAAATGGCCCCCCGATTTTCCAAGAGCACTTAACAGGATAAGAAACCGAGTAAACCTACTGGACGTCCTCTAAGGTAGAATCAGAGATTGCTACCATAAAACACTGAAACACACAAAACAATACGTCCTGTTATGGATTTCTGAGCACCTAGATACACGAGCATAAACCCTAACCACCTCTCCTCTATTTCCTCCTGTGAACGTCGCATACTCACACGTATGCACAGGTCACCTTTCAGGTACCCTAACCACCTCACAATGCAACACGCAAACATTCCACCCATCACACGGAATACAAACATTGCAAGGAACTTTGCACACGATCTCAACCAAAGAGATCCTAAACACCCCCTACAACTACCGATTTCCTCAATTCCCACGTAAACAGTCCAAATTAATATTCAAACACTCCCCGCACGAAATCCCAACACAATTCCTTGACGACCTCCCTAAGAAGAAGAATCCCTAGACGACTGACGTTTTAATTATCCTTTTTAGAATGGAACTCTGAAACATCAAACTTATTGGGGTATATTTATATGGATGTGTATCATGCAATTGTATAAAGTTATGTATGCACTTATAACTGAAATCATATGCAAAAATATGCACTTCAAAGAAAAGAAATGTTTTCGACATTAGAAACATGCATACGGTATTTAAAGTGTGCTATCTCTTATAACATCGATTTTATTTACCCTAAAGTTTCTTTGGTAAAGTTTACTATCATGAATAATGCAAGCATCCTCATTTTATGGTATAATTTGGACAATTTTTTTTTTATTTCATTTGCAGTGAAATGCTACAGTTAAATTTTTATATATAGAAAGCACACATTTTTTTTAATAAAAGGCTTTCAGAAAAATCATCAATTACTCACTTAGACAAATAATTAAACTTTTTCCCTTTTTCAATTAGATTTGTTAGACCAGAATTTTTCATTTTCTGAAAGCAATTATGGATTTGTTCGTACAAACTCGATAAATTTATTCTAAAGGAGTTTTATTAACATTTTTGGTAATGTTGGAGGAAGTTAGAAATGTGTTTGTGAAGTATGCAATTTGAACAATTGTTACGTACACCAGTGTGTTAGAGAAGTGCACTTAACGAACAAGCAAAAAATATGAATAAATGAATAATATTTACTGCTTTGGATACAAGATATTCATTTATATAAAAAATTTCAAAACAGCTTTTATTTCTTACTAAAAATAGCTTTGTAGATACACATACGTCATTTTTGATAAAGTATGTTAATTTAAATTATGACCGCATATGTGCATTTTTTACACTGCAAAAGTAAGCAAATATAAACAAACGTGACTTTTTTTGGACAAGTGTTATGAATTATGTCGGTGAAGTAAGTACGTTGAGTGTTTCCCCTGATTTCATTGAGCTCAACCGAGCTAGCAGGTCAGTGGTATGATTAGCATTCGAGAAGTTTTAGGTTCGATTTCGGTTACCGTCTACCCTGTATAATTTTATTTTACGGGTTTTCTTCATACACATACAGCGGTATGATCACTGCGCCTACGCACATCAAATACGGCTGTTTAGGTGAATGCTGGGGTAGTAATTTCTCCTCAGAACTCTTAACTCCGTTTCGCAGCTATCCTTAATTCCACCATGCATACATACTCAATGTATTATGAATTTGGAGAACCAATCAATGTGGCTGAAGGAACTTGGAGAGCTCAAGCAGCCCACCCTCTTTCTTGGGGAGGGAATATAGCTTGTTGCCTTTACCTTTTCCTTTTCGATTATCTTCAAGTCGCAAGCTCAGGCAACAGCTCAATAGCGTCTTTGAGATGGATACTAGCTAGATGCCGTCCACTTCAATAAAATGAATCTTATCCGTTAGTACATCGTAATTGCACGTTTGTGCTTGCTTGATGTTGATTAGCGAAGAAATACCAGCGGAGACATTCTAAAAAATGAGCGCAGGAGTAAGATGGTGCTATTCACGCTCAATTTGAAGAAGTACATTGTTTAACCGTTAGTAAACGACAGTGGATTCTTTCAAGAAATTTCAAATGTGGTCCAACTTGAATATTGCTAGTGCACTAGGTTTATCCATTAATGCACGTGGATGCACTGATGATATTCATTGATTACTTTTCGAGAAATTAAAACTATCTGGTGTAGAACGCCACACGACATTCCAACCTACAAAATGGTAATTAAAATTTTAATAACAATTTTTTAGGATAAAAAAACAATAATCTATATCAAACAGACGTTTAATAAGCATTTCCGTGCTAATTTAAAAAATTCCAAAGCCGCCCGCTTGTCTAAAAGTATCAATTTACGCATTACAAACATAAAACTTTCTTTAACCTTCCAACGTGCGGACTGTCAGTCCGCACCGCAGAAAATTGACCAGTATTTACCGAACTATTCCGAGTAAGCGGGTGTACCGCTGAGTACCTGTTGCCGTTGGGTGTCCGAAGTTAGTATTAAGAGTTGAACAGAGCAGGGTATTGCACTTTCGAGTTAGGCTCTTATGCGGACTGTCACTCCGCACGTTAGTGTTAATGTCAATTTTTTTGAGGTAAACATTTTTAATTAATTTCTGCTTTTTGCAGATTAATAAACTTTAATGTTATTTGATTACAGTATTTAAAATGAATTACGAAAGGGAACAAGAATACCTTCGCCAACTCTACGACGAAGTTGCGCCTGAAGTCGAGACATGTGACGATGACTCGAGTTTGCAGGATGGTAATGATGAGATTCAAGATCACAACACGGATGATGAACAAGATATTGATGACCCAAACGACATCTTGCATCTTCCAGATCAAATAACGAATGTAGTGGCACACGAGATAGTTTCGTATTATATTGGAAAAGATGGCCGAACAAAGTGGAAAAAGCAACCAGGAAATTCTCAGGTACGAGCAAGTGTCCTAAATATTATCAAATTTCTCCCTGGGGTAAAGGGGAATGCGAAAGGGTTAACGTGTGCCGCAGAGATCTGGAGTCTTTTTTTACAAATGAAATGTTGTAAGTCATTGTTGATAATACAAATATCTATATTGGAATGTGCAATGTTGATCCAAACAACCGATCAGCAAGGTCCACAGACATTATTGAGTTGAAAGCGCTCATAGGGTTATTTTATATATGCTCGATGTCAAAAAATAATCGGGTAAATGTCTCTGATTTATTCAGAACAAATGGAAGATCCATGGAAATATTTCGTTTGACAATGTCTCTGGAAAGGTTTAGATTTTTGTTGCAATATATTTGTTTTGACAACAAAAATACTAGAATAAAAAGACAAAAATTAGATAAATTAGCACCGATCCGAGAGATCTTTGATTCATTTAATTCGAATTTGTCTAAATATTTTTGTATTTCCGAACTCACAACGGTGGACGAAATTGTGATGCAATTACGAAACATTCAATTTCATTCCATTTGGATAGAATAAGTAAAACACATCTAAAAGTTAAACTAGTTAAATTACTTAGTATGCAAATATGCAATAACAATTATTTCAATATAAATAGACCAATATACTAAAGGAATTGTAAAGTCATGCATTCTTATCAACACACTTTCACTATTATAAATAGAAGTAACTATGTAAAACTAGAACAGTCTATATACAGTCTATAAACAGTCTATGAACAGATTGTAGACATATACTCTTGTCGTTAAGTACATCATTGTTAATGTGTACAATAAATAATAAATTCTAAAACATGTGAGAATAAATATTAATACCACTCTAACCTTAAACAAACACCAATTGGAGTTAAATACTACATGGCGACCCTGCCGAAGCAGAATACACCGAGATCCGAAGATTACAAGACTAAAGAATAATACCAAAAGTTATGGGACAGTCCGCCACAAAAGAAGAGGTGATCATCGCACAAGCAGGTAACAGCGGTGGTCAGTCCTCAGATACCAAATTCGGCTCTACCCAAGATATATTACACACAATAATAATAGTGCTGGTTCTTTTAATAATTTTATGGATGGTATGGACAAAATGCAAGAAAGTTATAGCTGGGACAATACGGGAAGAAGCCGCAAGAAGCAATGCCAGGTTAGATGCAGTTTAGAAGAGTGCATTCGCAACTTTGAATCAACCCTGACGACGCAACAGCACGATCAACAAGTGCGGTGCATAAACAACGCAAGGAACATGAGTAAGTGACAGTGTTTAATTTTAAGACAATAATTGTATAGGCTAGATAATTTAAGAAAAAAATTTTTATGTCAATCACTTGGGATCAATATTTGCAAGACATTATAAGCATAAAAGATCAAATTATTAAGCAGTCAAAGCGGGCTATAAAAAAGGAAGTACCCAAAAGTGAAAAAATTAGAAAAGAAATAGGCGAACAGTTAGTACAGTTATTTAATCATTTTACTAAAAGCGTACGAAGTCAATTTGAAAAGTTAAACGATAATCAAAGGGTGGTAGTTAAAGAATTATTCTGGATCATTAGAGATAAAGTAATAAGGTCATTTCAAGCGTTACAAATAAATTATAAAATCCCTAATAGCTGCGTTAAACAAATAAATTCATTAGTACTCGAAGAAGACATTAATTATATAATATATATATAATATTGAATTTTTAACTTAGCTAGTAGGATTCTCCCGCACGAATTTGACGGAAATCCGACAAAATTACGCGCATTCGTAGACGCACTTATATTATTAAATGAAAATTCAGCGGATCATGACAATAATGCCGTAGCTTACGTTAAAACACGCTTAATAGGTAAAGCACGCGATTTAGTGACGAATGAAAATTCAATACAAGCAATTGTAGATGTTTTAAAAAATGGAATTAGGGGTGAAAGTTCACAGCTTTTAACCGCGAAACTTTTAAATTGCAAACAAAATCACAAAGATGCTACATCATATACAGCGGAAATAGAATCTCTAGCAGAAAACTTAAAACAAGCATTTATCTCAGAAGGCGTACCAATAGCAGTAGCAGGTAAATATGCCACTGACAATGTCATTAGGTCACTCTCGCAAAATGCTAATTCAGATAGAACCAAGTTGATAATGGAAGCTGGAAATTTCTCAAATGTACAGGAAGCATTAACTAAATTTGCAAACATAACATCATCCATGTCGACAGTTACTAATAACCCGAACGTTTTTTACACAAACCGGAACACCAATTTCTTTAGGCCAAATAACTCAAATCGCGGACATAGACCGTTAAATAGGTGGAATAACAACCGAGGCAGAAACAATAATTTCCAACCTCATATTAGATCACCACATACGCAACAAAGTCGTGGGCGAAATTTTAGATTTAACAATTATTTTAGAAATAATAGGCATAACGACCGAAATTTCACGCGAACCGTAAGACCATTAGCATTAGAATCGGGAAACGAGCAGTTCCCCCAGCAGGAACAACTGGGGGACGCTGCGTAAATATTTTTAATTGCCAATTATCTTTCACTAATTTCGTAACACTACCAACAAAAATGACTGGTTCACAATGTACATTTCTTTTAGATACAGGAGCGGATATTTCAATTTTTAAATGTACAAAATTAATAACAATCAAATAATTAACACCTCTAATATTAGCAATATCAAAGGCGTTACTGCTCCAATCATTAGGTATTACTGAAACAGATATTTTTGTTGACAATTACAAAATTTCACATACTTTCCATATTGTAGACGAAAATTTTCTATACCAACAGATGCAATTTTAGGTAGAGACTTCATTTCTAAATACAAATGCACATTAAATTATTCAAACTGGACTATGACAATGAAAATTTACATAATCAACATGTTGTTGTTCCCATTTATAGTAGTCCAGAGGCAAATAATGTAATGATAGTGCCAGCACGTTCTGAAGTTATACGATATTACCAAAAATTCGAAGAGCTGAAAGAAGACGCTGTAGTGGTAAACAAAGAATTATATCCAGGAGTTTTTGTAGCACGTACAATTGTGTCAAGTAATTCTCCTCTTGTAAAAATTATTAACACAAATTCCGATACAATCACATTAAAAATATTCACATTGAGACACTCAGTCTAGATGATTTCCATGTATATCATATTACCAACGATCAAGACGATAGATTAAGTAAATTAGATAAACAATTAAACCTAGACACTGTTCCAATTCTCGTTAAAGATAAAGTAGTTAAAATTTGTCAAAAATTTGCAGATATTTTCGCATTAAAATCGGATAAAATATCAATCAACAATTTCTATAAACAAGAATTAAAATTAGTAGATAAGAAACCAGTTGTACATAAAAATTATCGAAGTCCACATTCGCATAAACAGGAAATAAATCAACAAATAAATAAAATGCTAGAACATGAAATAATAGAACCCTCTAGGTCTCAGTACAACAGTCCAATCTTACTAGTTCCCAAAAAATCAGAAAATGGAATTAAAAAATGGCGTTTAGTAATCGACTACAGACAACTAAATAAAAAATTAATCGCCGACAAATTTCCATTACCTCGTATAGACGACATTTTAGATCAGTTAGGTCGAGCTAAATGGTTCTCTGTAATTGACTTAATATCAGGTTTTCATCAAATACCGCTGGAAGAAAATTCACGCGATATGACGTCTTTTAGTGTAGACGCTGGATCCTTCCGATTTACTAGATTACCCTTCGGACTTTCAGTGAGTCCCAATAGTTTTCAAAGAATGATGTCAATTGCATTTGCAGGAATCACTCCTGAAAAAGCATTTTTATATATGGACGATTTAATCGTTATTGGTTGCTCTGAAAAACATCATTTATCAAATTTACAGAAAGTATTTGAAACGTGTAGAAAATTTAATTTTAAATTAAATCCGGAAAAATGTAAATTTTTCAGAAACGAAGTTACGTATTTAGGTCACAAAATTACAGATAAAGGGATTCTCCCAGATGATTCAAAATTTCAAATTATTAAACAATATCCAATCCCGAAAAACGCGGATGAAGTAAAAAGACTGGTTGCATTTACAAATTATTTTCGCAGATTTATACCACTATTCGCAAAAATAACATTGCCATTAAACAAATTAACGAGAAAACACGCAAAATTTATATGGACTGATGAATGTCAAAATTCTTTCAGTTTATTAAAAAATTCCTTATTATCCCTCCAATTCTTCAGTATCCAGATTTTTCTAAACCATTTATAATTACAACAGACGCTTCACAAACTGCTTGCGGGCTGTTCTCTCTCAAAATTTTAACGGACACGAACTTCCAATAGCATACGCTTCACGCTCATTCACAAAAAGCGAAATTAATAAAGCCATCATTTTAAAAGAACTACTCGCAATACATTGGGCAATCAAATATTTTCGTTGCTACATTTATGGAACAAAATTACTCATTAAAACTGATCATCGTCCTTTAATTTATTTATTTTCAATGAAAAACCCAACTTCTAAATTAACGAGAGTTCGTCTTGAACTTGAAGAGTACAATTTCGAAATCCAATACGTTAAAGGTCAAGACAATGTTTGCGCTGACGCATTGTCTAGGATTAGTATAGACGATTTAAAAAATATGCGACACAAATACTCGCTATAACTAGGTCAAATTCAAAACCAAATACAACTACCTCAACGAATCAACTAACGCAAAGTAAGGGTAATTCGAATAAAAACAATAAAAATGACGTTTACATAAAACCTAAAGTTTACGAAGTTATAGACAATTCCGAGACACTTAAATTACCATTAGTAAAATTCGAAGTTAACGATGCATCATTAAAAATAACAATCATGAGCAAAAGAAAATTATGCGCACAAAAGAAATCTCAATTACTAACGATAATGATTCTGCACTAGAGCAATTATTATTTAAGCTAGACAGTATGGCTGGTGATTGTAAATTTCAAAAGTTAAAATAAACCTAGGTGATAATATATTTAAAAATACTCTATTAATACATTTAAGGATGTAGGAGAAAAGTGCCTTAGAAAAACAACTATTATTTTATGTAATAAAAGAAAACTTATAACAAATAAAAATGAAAAATTGAAACTTATAGAACAACTTCACGATAATCCACTACTAGGAGGTCATTGCGGTCAAAAACGGTTACTGAAAAAACTAAAGTCCTGTTATTTTTGGAAACAAATGTCTCGTGACGTAGCGTTTTTGTTAAAAATGTCACAAATGCCAAATTAATAAAATCAAATTAAAACAACCAGAGTCACTAAACGGATCACGTGTAGACCCTCTTTACAATATAGACGCTTATGATAAGGAATTACGGTATAGGTTGCAATACGCTCATAAGCGAGCGAAAGAGCACTTAGAAAAGGCTAAAATAGACCGTGCGACTGCTCATAATACCAATGCTTGTCGAGAAAATTTGAAACCAGTGATCTTGTTATACTAACCAATGAGGAACGACACAAATTTGATCCTTGGTACCAGGGTCCGTATTCAGTGGTTAGTGTTCAAGAACCGAATTGTACAATTAAAAATGTGGACGGAAGACAGTTGACAATACACAAAAATCGAATAAGAAAATATATGTCAAAGTAGTATGTTAGAATATAAGTATAGTTTTAAGAGTGTGAGTAGACAGATAATGTACCTTAATAATGTTAATGTTAATGATATTCTCCTTAAGAAGGGATGGATACTTGTAGTTAGTTAGTTATTTTATACCTTAGATATGTACTTGTAATTATTTTAAGTATTTAACTACGGAATCTTTTTAAATCAAATCAAATCTTTTCCTTTATTCGAGATTGCCCTCGCAAGTGGCCATAGCAAGGATCATTCTCCTAAAAGGGGAATGTGTGATGCAATTACGAAACATTCAATTTCATTCCATTTCGATAGAATAAGTAAAACACATCTAAAAGTTAAACTAGTTAAATTACTTAGTATGCAAATATCCAATAACAATTATTTCAATATAAATAGACCAATGTACTAAAGGAATTGTAAAGTCATGCATTCTTATCAACACACTTTCACTATTATAAATAGTAGCAACTATGTAAAACTAGAACAGTTGATAAACAGTTTATAAACAGATTATGAACAGATTGTAAACATATACTCTTGTCGTTAAATATATCATTGTTAATGTGTACAATAAATAATAAATTCTAAAACATGTGAGAAGAAATATTAATACCTCTTTAACCTTAAACAAACACCAATTGGAGTTAAATACTATAAAATGTTGGTGGCATTCCGAGGAGATGTAACTTTCGAGTATATATGCCTAATAAACCTAACTGATATGGAATCAAAGTATATTCTCTAGTGGACGCAAAATTGTTTTGTACTGCGAACATGGAGATATATGTAGGACGACAGCCGATTGGACCTTATAAAGTTCAAACTGATAATGTGTCTCTACTTTCCGACTTTGTCGCCCCATCTCAGGAAGCAGCAGAAACATTACAATGGACTTCTTTACCAGCATGGCTGTTGCTAATACACTTTTAACAAATCATAAACTCACTATTCTTGGTACCATTAGAAAAAACAGAAAGGACCTTCCTCTTGCTACACCTGCTACCTGCTAAACGACCCGAAAAGACTAGCATATTTGGATTCCAAGACAAAGCAACCATAACATCGTATATACCCAGAAAAAATAAAAATGTTCTCATGTTGTCAACCATGCACCATAATGAAGATAAGATAGACCAAGCAACTGGAAAACCACAAATAATAATCGATTACAATCAAACAAAAGGAGGGGTTCATACAGTGGACAAGATGTGTGCGGCTTGTGATTGTGCCAGAGGTACTCGTTGCTGGCCAATGGCTGTATTTTATATGCAATTAAATATAGCTGGGATAAACTCATTTGTTATTCGAAATATATGGATAATACACCTCGCAGAATGTTTCTAAAGAATCTTGGCATGCAATTACTAGACGAACACTTACGACGAAGAGCTGTTAATAATCGAATACCACGTACTATCAGACTTCGCCTTGGAGAAATTTTCCTTTACCACTGCAAGAAGAAACACCCAAACCACTAACCGAAAACAATAAACGACGCTGCTGTTATTGTGATAGAAAAAAAAACAGACCTACAAGATTTAGCTGTGTATACTGTACAAAACCTATTTGTTTGGAACATACCAACCACATGTGTAATGATTGTTTGGCTGGTGAAAGTGAGGAAGATTGACGTAATAATTTTAGTTAACCGTTTTTTTAAATATTAGGTTAGAAGTTCTGTTTTTGTTTTTTAAAGTGTTATGTTTTATTTGTTTTATACGTTTGCGATTTACGTGTTTTCTACAATTTAAAAATTGTAAACTGGATGTTACGCTTTGTTTTTGATAAATTTTCTGGACAAAGATTGACGTTATAATTTTAGGTAACCATTTTTTTTTTAAATTTAGGTTAGAAGTTCTGTTTTTGTTTTTCAAAATATTATGTTTTATTTGTTTTATACGTTTAAGATTTACGTGTTTTTTACAATTTAAAAATTGTAAATTGGATTTTGCGCTTTGTTTTTGATAAATTTTCTGAATTTTTGGATTTGATTAATGTAACTCAAAAATGTCTAATATACTCAGATTAGATGTTTATCTATATTTTCACCAGGACTGATTCATTTATATATAGCTTTCATTATGTTTTCAATGAAAAAAAATGCGGACTGTGAGTCCGACGTTAGTATTTATGTCACATAAACCCACGTTAGTACCGGAAGTTTAAAAAAATATATATATATATATATATATATATATATATATATATATATATATATATATATATATATATATATATATATATATATATATATATATGATTAAGGTCTACATATTGGTACTTTTACGTTCTTGAAATATGCAGCTGTTTCATAAATATTTTTTAAAATCAAAAAAGCTCCTAACAAGCCGCCCCCCCTCTCTCCGCCCCTGAATTTCTCCCAAATCAGCTCCAGGAAAAATGAAAACAAGCTTAACCAGAAAATTTTAAGTACGTAGGTGTTTTTGTTCTGGAATTATCGCGGATACTAACATACATCCACACACACACACACACAGACATCATGGCCGATCTTGGCGAAACTTTGCCAAACGTTGTAAAATGAGCTAATATGTCGATTTATCGGTAGTGCAAATAAGTCGTTTGCGTAACCTTCTATACCTACGTATGCACGTGTAAAGGTTGGAAGATAAAAATTGAGGGCGCGTTGGCAAAATGCTCCTACGCGTAATTTAAATATCGCCGGGTTGGTTACTAGTGGTACTCGCTAGCACAGCCGTATAAGAGTGGAACTTTTGGAATTGTATCAACTTCCAAACAAATTTTTAATTGATTATAGTTTATTTTTAATGATGATTTTTCAACAATGGGTTTTTACTGCTTTTTAATGGTCTATAAATTTGTTTATTTTCGGACGGCCTCTTTATTTCCTTCTTTACACCGACCTTTATGGCCCCATTCCATATTATTTCCCCCAGCTTGCTTTTATTATCCGAAATTTTGCTTACGTGAGCCTTTTTGTGTCCCACATTCTGCTAGAAACGCGTAGTGATTCTTAGAAATCTAAAAATAGAATTAGTTCCCGAAAATGGGAGGAGTCCTTAGCCCACAGTTTATTGACGGCTTTAGGACCTGGAAACAAAGTTCAATGACCTCTATCGGTGTCATATTACAATTCTTAGAAGACTAAAATAGAACCAGTTTCTGGAAACGATTGAGCCATAGTACAAGTTCTATTTACTTTTTCAATACCAAGAAACCCCAAAGCTTAATGACATTCAAAAATGGGCCAAAGATAAAAGATAGATAGGTACGTGGAAATTTTTAAACACCTAGATAGAACCACTTCCTGGCAACGAGAGCGAGAAAGTTCAATGTTCATTGACCTTTTCGAAAGCAAAATTCATCTACCTTACCAGGGTCACTGACAAAAGGAAATTCATTAGCCTCTTCAGGGTGACCTATGCAATCGGAAGTTAATCGATTTATAGAAACGTAAACAAAGAATTAAAGTTTATTGGCCTCTTTATAGTCACTGACCTAGCAAACCGGCTGTTGACCGTTTCCTAAAAATCTAGAAATGGAACCAATGCTCTCGGACGAGGGTTCATGGGCTATTGAGATCTGCAGAGTTTTTGCAATTATGCAGTTCCTAATAATAGCAAGTAATCATTCAATCCATGGTCAAGTTAACAAGTTGAAACCTGTTATTGTTCAATGTAGTTCTAGGAAGAATGTACCACTTGTAAAATCCGCAAACTGAACATTCCAAGACAATAGTTGTGCGAGTGTACGTAAATCGAAATTGTTGTGATCGCACGCACGTTAGTCGTTTCGACAGCACTCAACCATCATTTTCTAGAAACTCTATCTATAGCAAGCGGCACCAAAACCATTTCTGGAGCGATTGAAGCTCAAGAGCTCAAAGGATACAATTCATTGTTGAAGTAACAATATGAAAAATAATAATTTAGCATGGTGAAAGTTTACTCTACTAATACCGAATTTGCTTTTGTGGATGAGGTATATGCAAATGCGGCAAATGAGTACCTAGTGGATTGTGCGTTTCATGAACCATTTAGCGATAACCGTGCCAAACACGATGATACAGTACGTTTTTTAAATCTTGCACCAGCACTACGAATCTAGTGTGTTTAATTCTATACTGTAGTGCTGGCAAGTAATGAATAGGATAAAGTTATCAGATGGCAGTCACATATGGAGACGCGATGTTTTCGTTCTCATGAAACAGAAAATCAAATCGATTTGTCCAAAGTCAATGAGGATATAATTTATTGAAAACAATACAAATCACTTTCATTTAATCTAGGTGTATATTACAATTGTTGAAATACACGATTCTGACAAAACTCTAACGGAAATCAGAAAAACCGTTCTTGTTCTTTGAATATTCATAATGTTCAGGATTTATTTAGTTTAAATGATACAATAAGTTATTGATTAGAATTTTAGAATTATATAGTATATTTAGCTATTCCGATAGATTCATACAAGATGGTATTAATTATAATCGACTTCACAAAATAGAATTCAATGATAATGATATAAAGATATCGAAATAAAAATACAACACCAATTCACATAACAGTCAGTATTTACTATAAATTCTACATCACCGTCCGACTCTTAATGTACAACATTTATTAATAATGCTTTAGTCTTTTCTTGAGTAGACTTGCTTTTATCTTTTCATCTAAGTAAACCACAGAGACGCAGAGAAACAGACACACTATAACTTTTATTAAAACGATCGATCTGAACTTCAATATTAGTTCCAGAGTTTAACATGATTTAGCAAGTTGGCATAATGCGATAGACTACACATATTTGGAAAAACTAACTGTGAAACTTAAAGTTATTACTGCTTCCTATTTTAGAGCAATTCGCCGTTAATTAAGGTAATATTTCAGTTTCAAAAGATTTGCAATTTGCTACATATTTGGATTATCTTTTTGGGAGCCTTGCAAATATTTTGAAGATAAAAATAAGTAGTTTTCTATATCTGCGAATTGTTTTCAACAATAAAATGGTTTGCTTTACATTACATATATATATATATATATATATATATATATATATATATATATATATATATATATATATATATTGTTCCTACGCGAACGGTATTGTCTCTGTTGCAGATTGGCGTCAGTTGGATGAAGTAAATGAGAATCTAATGCACATTTCTGTAGCTAGCTACTAAAAGGATTCAAATTAAGCTAATAACTTTTACTCCAAGAAATTTTTAATGTATATTCAAGCTGTTATTAGCCATGTACATAGTCTAATTGAAATTATCATTTAAAACGCGGCCATTTAAGTAAATCACATTCTACCTATAACGCAAGTGCAACTTTACGTCTATAATAAAAATAAAATATGATAAATAGTTAACGCGCGGTGCAATACGGCGCCCAACTTTTCATGGGAAGAAAATTATGTATCCAAAAGTTCACAGTTCGGTAAAGTTAGTAGAATGTTTACTACAATTTATTGCCTATTGGGGCGCAAAATTGAAGTCAAGGGCGCCAAACGGCGCTTAATTAGCGCCTAATTATACACATGATTAAATCACATTATTAAAGAAAGACTCTGTCATCTTCACACACCTATGAAACAACTATAGTCCAAAAAAATTTAGACTGAATATATGATATCCATGGATACACAGTGCTTAGACAAGTAGCACATAACACAAGCTAAAGACTATGCCAAAGCAAATAAAACAATCCAAAAATACAGTATCAAGCTAGCATATACGCAAACACCCAAACACGCCAACCTACGTATACACAAATAAAGCAACTAGCAATGAAGTAAGCGCCCAAACAAGGGCAGGTGAACACACGAACACAAAAAAGTTAATATTTAATTATACAATCTCCAAAACAAACGCCCAAAAAAAGGAAAAAGGAAAAGGCCACGTATTTCATTCCCTCCCCGAGGGGGAGGGCGGGCTGCTCGAGCTTTCCGAGCTCCTTCAGCCACAATCACGGATTCCCAGCATACATACATACATTACGTATATATGTACGGTGGGATTAAGGATGGGTGTGGTCAGGATAGGATCGGAAGAAACGGAGTTAGGGATCTGAGGGGGGAAATACTATTTCAGCATTCGCCTAAGTAGCCGCACATGGTGTGCATATACGCAGCGACCATGCCGCTACACGTGTATGAGGAAAACCCCCCGAAGAAACCTCATACAAGGTACACCATAACGGGAATCGAACCCATTACCTCCCGAATACTAATCATGTTGTGTCACCACTAGACTACCAGCTCGGTTAAACGCCCAAACTTGTACGAAACAACCAAGAGAACATACCAATGACGCTTAAACTTTGAAAGAAGAAGAACTCAAACCTCCGAATCAAGTCAGATAAATAGGCTACACTCACATGCAAGCACGTGAGCAACGAATAAACAATATAAATACGCAAACACGCACACTCAAAACTAATAAACTAGCTAATAGGCCACGGCAAACGTTCAAGCACCTCAAAAAGTCAAGAAAACATACGAAATAAACTAAAACGTGCAAAATCTAGTAGAACGGATGCATATGATCAAACACCCAAAAACGTGAACCTGCCACTGGTGGTTATCGATGGGTCACTGTACAACAAAACGGGAACCAGAATACTTGTTATGCGAAAACATCTAAATTTTTAATAATTAGTGTAATGATCATCGTCAAAATTAGATTATAATATGAATATTTGCATTAAATAGCGGACTTAGTCAGGAACAAGAGGCTATCTGTCCAACAATTGTATGCGATTTTGCAAATATCAGGGTGAGCTGCGAGATTAGTGATTTTTGTTTGTAAAATCGCATTATCTCCAGCTATTGGTCGAATTTCAAGTATCTGTAAAATAGACCTTAGAAATTTCAGGATTTATCCATCCAACCGGACCCTAGATGTCGGTCCTTCCAAAATGTACCGTATTACAGGTGTTAGGTCAAAACTCTGTCAAAAAGAACTAAGACGTGAGCATTTCAAAGATATGCCGAGAAACTAAATTGAAAATCTTACTAAATACCCAGACGATAAACCCATTTTCATAAATCCTATCACCTAGCTCCTATGTCATTTCGATGTATGGTGCTCTTGAGTTGGACAGCTAACTCATAACTTCAGGTTTCGGATTAAGCCAGTTATTCAATGAAAATATGAATGATAATATATTACATTCTCATTTTACACTTACTTATTAAGCAAGTTTTTTAAAACCTGGTTAATTCAAACAATTAATAGATCATATCTTTACACTTGCACACTAATTTGAATGTGCTAAGCTACGATACTGAAGCAAGATTGTTGACCAAGATGCTGAGTCAATTTGAATAAGGTGTGTACCACGTGAAACCCAACTGTGAATCACAATTCTGTTTTATCAGTCAAGTCATTATGTGTATTAACGTGGTCACACTTGTATTTTTATCAAACCAAAACATTTTTTTTTTGCGTGTCACTGGTTGGACACATATGCGTTTTTTGCTAAAGTGTGACCTACCACTTAACATGCTTGCGAAATTGTTTGTTTGGTAATTTCTTTGTTTTAGATATTTTGTATGTTAGTGCATGTATTTTTTATATGCTGACTGTGAGTGTGTGGTTGGTCTTTATTTTCACGTTTAACGTGTTACTAATAGCAAATTTTAGTTCTTTTGGTATGTTTTCTTGCCCGTTTCGTGGAAGTTTGGCATGTTTGGGTGTTTTCTGCCGTGCTTCTCTGTATTAGAGTTGCGTGTGCATATTTTTACTTGTTTGTGTACTTTGTATATTTACGGGATTTACTTATCTAGTGTTAGCGCACTTAATGAGTTGCTAGTTTCTTTATTTGCATATTTATTGGTTTATGTGTTGGATGCTTACCTGTGTGCTGACTAGAAACTAAATTTTTTTAACATTTACTTTATTTAGCATGTTTTACTGATTTCGTGGAGGGTTTGGATGTTTGCAGTAGATTATTAGATAGTTTTGTTGTTTTGGGTATGCTTTTATTCGTGATTCTTTTGTTTATTTATTCTGTTGTTTGTCCTCGTATTTGTGTGTGTGTGCGTGTGCATACACGTGGGTGTGCGCGCGTGTACTTGTGCTTGTGCCTGTGATTTTGTCTGTCCCTGTTGTCTGCGTCTGTACTTGTGCCTACGCCTGTGCTTGTGCATGTGTCTGTGTCTGTGATTTCCTGTGAATGTGTCTGTGCCTGTGTCTGTCCTATGCCTGTTCTTGTGCTTACGCTTATGTTTGTGATTTCCTGTGCATTTGCCTGTGTCCTTACCTGAGCTTTTGTCCGTGCCTGTACCTGTGCCTGTGTCTGTGCATGTGTCTGTGCCTGTGTCTGTGCTGTGCCTGTGCATGTGCCTGCTCCTGTGCCTGTGCCTGTGCCTGTACCTGTGCTTGTGCCTGTGTCTGTGCCTGTGCTTGTGCCTGTGCCTGTGCCTGTGCCTGTGCTTGTGCCTGTGCCTGTGCCCGTGTCTGTGCCTGTGCCTGTGCCTGTGCCTGTGCCTGTGCCTGTGCCTGTGCCTGTGCCTGTGCCTGTGCCTGTGCCTGTGCCTGTGCCTGTGCCTGTGCCTGTGCCTGTGCCTGTGCCTGTGCCTGTGCCTGTGCCTGTGCCTGTGCCTGTGCCTGTGCCTGTACCTGTGCCTGTGCCTGTGTCTGTGTCCATGCCTGTGCCTGTGCCTGTGCCTGTATCTGTGTCTGTGTCTGTGTCTGTGTCTGTACCCGTGCCTGTAACTGTGTCTGTGCCTGTGCCTGTGACTGTGCTTAGCTTCTTTGATTTGTATGTTTGGGATGGCTTCTTTGATTACGTTTTTTTTTGCTTGTTTCGGTCAGATGTTGTATCTTTGGGTGTTTGTTGCCCAGTACCTCTTGTTTTTGGGATTCAGGTCTTAAATGTTTACTTATTCGAGTGTTATTGACGATATTTGAATGATTTCGCTGGAGTTTTTGCTTTATTGCTTGCGTTCCTGTGCTTACGCTTATGTTTGTGATTTCCTGTGCATTTGCCTGTGTCCTTACCTGAGCTTTTGTCCGTGCCCGTACCTGTGCCCTTGTCTGTGCATGTGTCTGTGCCAGTGTCTGTGCATGTGTCTGTGCCAGTGTCTGTGCTGTGCCTGTGCATGTGACTGCTCCTGTGCCTGTACCTGTACCTGTGCCTGTGCCTGTGCCTGTGCCTGTGGCTGTGCCTGTGCCTGCGCCTGTGCCTGTGTCTGTACCTGTGCCTGTGCCTGTGTCTGTGTCCATGCCTGTGCCTGTGCCTGTGGCTGTGGCTGTGTCTGTGTCTGTGTCTGTGTCTGTGTCTGTGTCTGTGTCTGTGTCTGTGTCTGTGTCTGAGTCTGTGTCTGTGTCTGTGTCTGTGTCTGTGTCTGTGTCTGTGTCTGTGTCTGTGTCTATGTCTGTGTCTGTGTTTGTGTCTGTGTCTGTGTCTGTATCTGTGGCTGTGTCTGTGTCTGTGTCTGTACCCGTGCCTGTAACTGTGTGCCTGTGCCTGTGACTGTGCTTAGCTTCTTTGATTTGTATGTTTGGGATGGCTTCTTTGATTACGTTTTTTTTGCTTGTTTCGGTCAGATGTTGTATCTTTGGGTGTTTGTTGCCCAGTACCTTTTGTTTTGGGGATTCAGGTCTTAAATGTTTACTTATTCGAGTGTTATTGACGATATTTGAATGATTTCGCTGGAGTTTTTGCATTATTACTTGCGTTCCTGTTTTAGTCGATTTGGTATGTATTCTTGCATGTTTGGGTATTTCCTTGTTTGATAACCTGTTTTTAAACATGTGTAGTTGTTTCTTTATGGTAAACATTTGAAAACCACAGGGGTAATGTCACAATTTTGTGTAAATTGGATTATTGCTGCCATTTACTGCAGCAAGCGCTATATTTTGTTATGGCACAACTTCCAAGGGGAAAAAAGTAGCTCAGTCCTAATATAACCACCATTGAAGTTATGGTGTACTGGGGAAAAAGGGGGAATGTCGCGGTTGTACCACTTAAAAACGGGGAATGTTCACATTATATTGGTTTTATACTTGAGAGATATTTACGTTCATTCATATATTTTGGTTTATTAACAGTGCAAGTGTAAATGAGCAGAACACTTCAGTATTTTTATTAAGAAAAGCGTTTGTTTTTTACTTTTAAATTTGCTATGGAGAATAGGGACAGCCAAGAGAACATATTGTGCAACAAATTCAGGAAGAGAAAAATATTCGGTCGAATGCGGGATGTAAGAAATAAGTTGAGGTTAAGCACGCATGAAGCAAGAGGGGATTGTAAATGTAAGAGATTAAATGTTGTAATAATGTAAATGAGTAAGATAGGCGAACAATTTTAAAACAGTTTAACGAACTCCAATCTTATAATAAACAAAATGCTTATTTAACTGGATTAATTTCTATTAAAACTATTAAGCGTAGGAATCCTACTCGTATCCTACTCGTATTCTTATCATATAAAAGTAATAAAAGAACAAAGCGTTACAAAAATACCGGTGTGTTTAAAAGTATTTATTTCAATATATGGTGGTATTACCATACAAAAGTGTATTAAAACAACAGGTTTGCCAGCTCGTGGTACTAGAGGTAAACATTGTAACAGACCAAAGAAATTGTCTAAAGAGACTTATAAAAACGTAAAAGGTCACATATCGTCCTTCAAGGGATTTAATAGATATTTATGTTATAGGGATCATAATAACAATCATTATGGTACTAGCCGTGAATAACACGGCGTGTGCCATAATGGTTGTTTATGATTCGTATTTCATACAAAATTTTATATTCCCACGATTTTTGTTTAATTAAATTTCTTGTTGCATTTGAGTTTACATAATGACAAGTTTTAGTGACGGCAAGTAAATTTCCGCCAAGTGTAAATGTAGCTTAATTTAAATATTTTTGCCTACTATACCTATACATTTTTTTCATTATTGTACTTAGTACTATAATGATTCATTATAGTGCTCAGTCCAACAAAGTTTGTCACTTTGACACTAAAAATGAAATCCTTATTGTGGAAAATGTTCCAATCATATTGTATCATACGAATCCTACAGAACAATTTTTAACTCTGAATGTAACATATCGTTTGGTTACCCTCGTAAAGCGCCTGTGATAATTTTATCGCAAAGACAAAAAACTTAAAAAAGCAGTTTACTACCACCCCATCTTCACCAGACGCAATACAGAAGACGCTAAGATCATTAGAAACACAAAATGTGGTGCACAAGAAGAAAGACAAGTATTTTACGATCCCAAACGAGACCAAAAATTTAAATGTCAAAAAGATTGCACAACTGAAGCTACCTGCATGGACTTTCAAAAAAAGTTACCTGTTCCGAATATCACAACAAAGGACGTGTTTTTGCATTTAACATTCACGTTGTGTACACTAACAATTCTGTTTTCTACGTCTACTCTGAAACTACAGCAAAAAAGGAAGTGATGAGATTATATCTCTCATGGGTTGACCATCTTCTGTGAGCTACCAAAACAGCTGCTCGTAAAATAGGTTTTTTGTACAGATCTAAGCAGTACTTTACCTCTCGACAACTCCTTCTGCTGTATAAGGTCCAAATTCGGCCTCATCTGGAATATAATTCTCACCTCTGGGTCAGTGTTTAATATACTCAATATCGTTGATCGTATTCAAAGAGAGCGATTAGGCTCATAAATGGCCCGTCCTTAACTTCTCACATACAGTCCCTTGAGCATAGAAGGATGGTTTCAGTTCTTTCTTTGTATTATTGTTATTACAACGACTATTGTGCTGCTGAATTATATTCTTTGGTACCATCTCGGGCTATCTTTGCGAGAAACACTCGGTTCGCTCATTCACATCATCAGTATGCAGTACAAATCTCCACTTGTCGTACCAAACGGACGCAATCCACATTTTTCTACACGGCTTTTAAACTCTGGAATGATCTCCCTAGTTCCTGCTTTCCTCTCACATATGATATGAGAAAATTTAAGGTAGCTGTTCATAGGCATCTATTGGCAATTCATTATCCCTCTGTCCATCCTCCTAAGTGTTCCTGAGTGCTTTAGCACGACAGGCCAAATTTAGCCTGTTCAGGTCCACAATCATAAAAAAAAAAAAAATATCCATGCTGGATCATTTTATATAATACTGTATTGATCAACAAGTTAAACATCTCCAGGTATTTTGGGATTCCTGTGGATGGCAAAATAAAAATTATAATGAAATAAGGTATATGCATTACGTTATTCACATAAGGAAACGATTGGACTCTTTTAAGATAACATTCCCCATAAGAGGACATTCTTATCTGGAATGTGATAGAAATATGGCTTTTGTAGTTTCAGCTGAACTTCCGTATCAGTGGATTGAGGAGATTGAACGAGTTAGAAGTACACCAGCCCCGTTTCTTGTGAAAAATGTAGAAAATGAACAAGCTATGTTATTCGAGACAGGACCTCATTTTTTAACCAATTTGCTTATAAGAAAAAAATGCCTGTTTGCCATCTAGCCCATGAAAGAAACTGAAATGGATATCAATCATCCACGGTTTATAAGACATAGACAATCTTGTAATGGAGCGTGAATGAAGTGTTATTGCCACTGAGTAATAAAAGGACTATGGATGAACTACAAACCAACGATTTTTTGTTCCAAACAAGAAGTACACAGGTGTGTAAGTACCGGGTAGCCAACTAAGAACGGCTGTCGGCCATATCTCAGGAATGGATTATAGCACAGGTTCGGGAAAAAAAATTTTTATAACAAAAGTGGCTTCGAGAAACGCCTGGAAATTATTTTCAGAATTACAGGTCCACCGCTAGAGGGCGTATTTGACAGTTAAAATTTTAAAAAGCAAAAATTTTCAAAATTTACTCAATTAAGGGACCTATTAAGTATTATAATCAGATTCCTCGACAAATTCTGTATATTTCTTATTTTACAAGTTTTAGTCTATCTCTTCAAATGAGGGGTGGGGGATAGTGGGAACCTTGTTACGAAAAAACGCGTTTAATTCAGGTTCTGCTTGACCGATTTTAATAAGTTGATGTTGTTTGAAAGAGCTTTTGTTAAACAATAGAAAATTTGTAAATTCCAAGCAATCTCATTAATAACATAAATGCTAGAGGGCGCTCTTTAATATTTTTTTAATATTGTGTTTTCTCCTTACAATTTTAAATGGAAGCATAAAAAATTAAGTAGGCCTTTAAAAAGTAGACTAAATTAGTAATAAAGCAGTGAAAACTGCAAGTCGATATCTTTTTCCTATTCTGAGATATCGTAAGAAACAGGTAAATGGCGAGAATTGTTCTTCCAACGTCTAGTAGGCTAGTTCGCGTTAACGGAAATTATTAAATTTAGCCTGGGTGAAAAGATCTTACATTGGTCTGCAGTAATTTAATCTTGTACCATTCTAATGTTATGGTTGCCGCTAGATTACCTAAATGTAATGCTGTCGCTACGAACAATGAGAACAAATTGTAAAATAATAATGTGATAAATCTAACATTTTTTTAATTACATAAGAATGTTATATTTGTTTTCAAGCTATGTGTTAGTAAATCAAAGGCATAAAATATCAATAAAAACCGATATTTGCGCAGCAACAACAAATACAGTTTAAAATATGAATTACGAGTTACTGATGACAACAAAATTAGTAAAGAGGGCCATGTAAGATATAAAATAAATTGCCTGTTGAAAACAAGCAAGCTATGATTTTCACGCATATGTCAAAAATTATTCATAGTGTTGCATTTAATAGACTTTCTTTATCTTTTCGTACCGAAATGATTCTTACAAATGAAGAAGCCTTTGGTATGTTGGCAGTTTATTTTGAATGTATGAGAAATGCAACCGTTGCTGCTAGAGTGTATGCACTGCAGTACCCAAACAGACGGTATCACAGCAGAAGAGTTTTTCTCTGACTCGCACACCGTGTGCGTACTACTGGAAATGTGAAACTTCCTGTGTACCGAAGACAACGTAGAGGTACAACAGAGGAAAATGTTATTGATGTTTTAGCTTATGTAAATGTTAACTCTCATTCAAGCACCCGAGCTATAGCTAGAGACTTGGGTATATGTCGAACCACCGTCCAAAATATTTTAAGAGAACACAGGTGACTACCTATTTATTAATGCTTGTTTTATTCGGTATTACAATGATAAAAATGTTTTAATTTTTTTCGTTTGTCGTTATATGTTACTCATTTTTATCATACCGAAAATGTCATTACATCAAAGTTAACTTGTGACAACATGACTATGTATTTGCCGCCATTTTATGTCCAGTTTCAATAAAACTCCAAATCGTTTTACGAAATTATCTTATGCTATGTGAATAGATTTTATCTAACAACATGATAATTAAGTGAGGCAAAGTAAAGTAAAAAGGTACCAATAATAAAAAGTAACGAGAGGCCGGGCGAAAAAAATTCGTGGTAACATTACGACGGTTAATGCATTTAAAGTCCTTTTTCGTTTACTAACTTTTAAATTACCTAATCTTAAGAACTGATCAAAATTCAGATGTGTTTATAAATCTTATTTATTAAAATTAAAATTTGACAATTCATTGAAAAAACAAAATCAGTCTAAATTATATAAGTAATCACTGGTATATTAAACAATCTCAACACTCTCCCTCAGTGATTGCTTTCAAGCCCAATGTTGAAATAATTCGACTAAAAAGTAGTTTGCCCAAAGGTTTCGTAAACAGATCGGCAATGTTTTCATTTGTGGTTACGTAATTTAAAATTACTTGCTTCTCCAATATCTTTTCTCTCACAAAATGGTAATGTATATCAATATGTTTGCTTCTTTGATGTACGACAGGATTCGTAGAAATATGAATCGCAGCTTGATTATCACAGAATAAAAACGACCGAAAACTATTTGATTTTAATTCTTTAAAATGTTCATCATCCATCAGTTGTCTGCAGGCTAGTGACAAAGCCATGTACTCAGCTTCAGTTGAAGAAACAGCTACACTTTGTTGTTTTTCACAGCCCAAGTTACAACAGCATTTCCATAAAGACCTACATAACCACTAATAGATCTTCGATCGTCTAACAAATTTCCGTAAGAGGCGTCGCTATAAACTTTGAGATTACACTGGTCATCCTTTCTGTATATCAAAGTTTTGTCTATTGTTCCTTTCAAGTATCTAAATATATGATTTACCATATTGGCGTGTATTTCTGTCGGATCTTGACAAAACTGCGACATCATGTTAACAGCAAAAGCTATATCCGGTCTAGTCCCTGTTGCCAGATAAAGTAAACTTCAATTTTCGATTGATATATATCTTTGTCCGTTTTTTTCATTTAATTTTATCTTTGAGGTTTTGCACCGTTATCCATTGAGGTTGGTGCACCTTTGCAGTTTAAAAAATTATACTTTTCTAAAATTTTGACCAAATATTGTTTTTGACTTAATGAAATGCTAATGTCGTTTAACCACTTAATTTGAAAGGATAAAATAAATGATGGGGTTCCTAAAATTGTAGATTTAAAATTTTCAGATACAACATTTTCAAGTTGTTTCATTTTTTTCTCATTTGCGGCCAACAATAACAAATCGTCAACATAAAACGCTATGATTTGGTTTCCGTCATCAGAAACAAAAACACAAGGATCAGCTAGATTGTTTTAATTGAATTGTCTTCAACACACTTATAAGTTTTTGATTCCATTGACGAGGAGATTGTTTTAACCCATAAATACTTTTCTTTAGCAAACATACTCTCCTGGTTGCACATTTACTCCTTCCGAACTTTCATATAAAGTTTACAATCAATATCTCCATTCAGAAATGCTGTTTTACATCAAGTTGTCGGGTAATCATTTGATTTTGTATGCAGTGCGCTAATAACATCCTAATGGTTTCATACCTCACAACAGGCGAGTATGTTTCTGTAAAATCAATACCTGAATTTGACTGTATCCTTGGGCAACTAAGCGAGCTTTGAATTTAGTTATTTCTCCAGTGTCTGAAAGTTTCTTTTAAAATCCATTTACATCTAACTATACGATCTTGTTTTTCTGGTTTTCTACAATTTCACACTTTATTTTCTTCCATACTATTTAACTCATCTTGTATAGCATCAATCCATTTATCACTATTAGGTCCAGAAATGGCTTCGTTGTATGTGTTTGGTTCATCCAGAGCTATATTACAATAGTCTTCTTCTGAATAGTTAATTTTATTTTTTATTCTCTCACTTCGACGAGGTTCAAACGAACATTCTGGTCTAGTAGCAGTTCTTTGTTCTTCAATTATATTATCTATATTTTCTTCATTATTTCGTATATTGGTTTCATCTTCAATTTTATCATTTCCATTTAAAAATTGAATATTTTCGTTATCGCTTTCTTCATAATTTTCACACTGATCATCGAACTGAATGACTTTTCATAGGTTCGATTAAGACTACATTAGATTCGTGGGACATGAATTTGTAGTCTCTTGATATGACTACTTTGTTTTGTATCCAGAATCGATACCAGCCAACCTTTCTGCATATCCAACAAATATTGCTTCTTTTGCTCGGTTACCCATCTCATTACTGGTTTTCCTTTCTTCTTTTGAAATATGTATATATGCTGTTTCTCCAAACATTTTTATATGGTTTATTGAAGGTTTATGCCCATAAAATAATTCAAATGGGGTTTTTTATGAAAAGAGTGTGACACTATTTTTTTGTATAAGTTATATGCTACTGCTTCAGCCCATAGATATTTTGGTAAATCTGCATCAATTAAACTAGTTCTAGACATAGTAGTAATAGTTGTATTTAGTCTTTCTGCTAATCCATTAGTTTCGTGGACTCTCGAATAGAATATTCATGTACTATGCCATTTTCATTGAAAATGTTTCTAAAGATTTCAAACATATTCACCACCATTATCGCTTTTAAAATTTTTACTTTCTTTCCTGTTTGTCTCTCAATTTTTTTTATGTAATTTTTTATTATTTCTTCTACCTCAGATTTTTTATTTATGAAATAAACATTGGTGTAACGGGAAAACTCATCAATAAACGAAACAAAATACCATTTTCCACCTAAAGATTTGATTGAAAATGGTCCAACTACATCAGAGTGAATTTTTCTAATACATCGGAACACGAATGTCCTTCATCCCTTGATATTTTCGCGACATCTTGATTTGTTACATGCTACGCATTCAATTTTTCTGAATAATTTTCCGGTAATACGTTGGATCTGCAACTACTTTTCTTGTGTCTTCAATAGATGATATATGCCCTAATCTTCTATGCCATGTAGCAACGCTGATATTACTTACGTCACATGTTGTTACTTCTTGAAATACTTGTTCTTTATTTTCTGATATAACCCAACCAACAATTTTTCCTGATTTTGGTAAAACAATTTCATTTTTATTGCCTTGCATTTTAATTCCTTTAGATTTAACTTTTTCCCAAGACATTAAGGAACATTTAAGTTCGTTTGAATAAAGTACATCATACAAATTGATATTTATAATTTCACCATTAGGTAATAATGCTCTAAGGGTTACGTCCCCAATTTCTGTTATTGTTACTTTTTATTGTTTCCAACCGAATAAAACCACTAAAAGGTCTAATATTTCGTAAATGGATTTATTTCCTGTCATGTGAGACGTGGCACCAGTGTCAAACACCCATTTATTTTGTTTGGCTGTAGTTACTGATGCTGTATATGCGAAATTATTAGATTCTGGATTTTCTTCTGATGAATCTTCTTCAGACGCGTATACAATGTAGCTTTTCTTTCTTATTTCTGCAATACTCAATTGTATGACCTTTGTACCATTTTCGATTATTTTTACAGTAAGAACATTCAATTGTTTTTCTTAGCTTTTTGATTCTTAGTATAAAAAGCTTGATTATCGTCATTTGGCGATTACTAATTGACAATTCTAATAAACGAGAACATACATCATCATAGTTAAGTTTTGTTTTGTTTTTAAATTGTCTATAATATTATCCAACTCTTCGGAAGAGTAGTTAAAAATAAAGATGCTTTCGCTTTAAGAGAATTTACTATTGGTCTAAATGCAGCTTCAAAGAATCTTGCTCATCTTCCTCAGATGTTTTACTGTTCTTTCAACTAATCTAGACCATAACTCATTGTATTTTGAAATGTGCTCCAATAGTATTTTCGATTACATTTAATACCAATTGTAGATTTTACCAATGCATGTAGAGTATATTCATTTTTCTTATCAAAAAGATCATTTAAGGCTTTCCACATTTTACTAACATCAGTATAACACGTTATTTGCGGAACTATGTCAGAATCCACATTAAATAATATAAAAACTTTACTTAAAGAATGTCTATAGCGATAATCTTCACATTTATTTAAAAAATTTGTTTCACTTTTTACTTCAGTTGTATTATTAGATGGATATTTTTCTTCACCAGTAACAATTTTTGTAAGGTTGTTTAAGTCCATATATGCTAACGCCATCGTTCTCCATGAGTAAAAATTAGATTTACCATGTAATTTTTCAAATTTTGGAAATTTATCCATATTTTGTGTTGACAGTCTTGACAACTTTAGTTATAAATACTATTTTATTTTTCACCTGATAATATACTTTACAGCTCTTTTATTGATTTAGTGCATAATTTCGGCATGTGCTTAAATTACCTAATCTTAAGAACTGATCAAAATTCAGATGTGTTTACAAATCTTATTTATTAAAATTAAAATTTGACAATTCATTGAAAAAACAAAATCAGTCTAAATTATATAAGTAATCACTGGTATATTAAACAATCTCAACACTAACAGCGAACGGCTTCAATGTGTCTTATTGATATGATTACTTTATAATATATACTATTTTAGATTGCACCCATATCACCTGGTCCTACACCATAGTTTGAATGCTCAAGATTTCGATACCAGGTTGGATTTTTGCAACTGGCTCTCAAATATGATACACGACGATCCTGAAGTACTTTCACGAATTATGTGGACAGATGAGCCTAGTTTTCATAGTGATGGTAGTGTAAATCGACATAATATGCACTACTGGTCTGAAACGAATCCCCACTAGATGCAAGAGGTCCAGCATCAGGGTCGTTGGTCTGTAAATGTGTGGTGCGGGATTCTAGGTGGAGAAATAATTGGGCCTTTTTTTTAATGAGACTGTTAATGGAGAAAGATATTTAGATTTTTTAAGCAACGAATTGCCACTTCTTATAGAAGACGTACCCTTGGCCATTCGTCGTGACATGTTTTTGCAACATGATGGGTGCCCGGCACATTATTCTAGAGATGTTCGGAATAGGTCAATCATACCCTGAAAGGTGGGTAGGACGTGGAATTTTATTTATTTGGCCACCAAGGTCTCCAAACCTAACTTGTTTAGGTTTTTATTTGTGGGGGCGAATAAAAGATCTCGTTTATGCCGATAGACCCACAACAAGATCTGCAATCATTGAAAGAATACGACAGACAATACGAAGTATTTCAAGGGCAGAAATTGAAACTGCTGTTCTCTCCACCAGTCAGCGATTGATTTCAGGCATTGAAAATGATGGACGTTTCGAACATCTAGGGCGACACTAATTACGTAGTTATTTATTTAAGGTTTTAATTGTAAGATTTATCACATTATTTTTTTATAATTTGTTCTCATTGTTAGTAGCGACAGCATTACATTTAGGTAATCTAGCGGCAACCATCATATTAGTATAACAGTTTAAATTACTACAGACCAATGTAAGATCTTTTCATTTAAATTTAATAATTTCCGTTAACGCGAACTAGCCTACTAGACGTTGGAAGAACAAAATATTAAACAGCGCCCTCTAGCTTTTGTGTTATTAATCAGATTGCTTCAAATTTACAAATTTTAGATTGTTTAACAAATGCTCTTTCAAACAACATCAAGTTTATTAAAAGCGGTCAAGCAGAACCTGAATTAAAGGCGTTTTTTCGTAACAAGGTTCCCACTCTCCCCCGCCCCTAATTTGAAGAGATAGACTAAAACTTGTCAAATAAAAAATATGCAGAATTTGTCGAGGAATCTGATTATAATATTTAATATGCCCCTTAATTGAGTAAACTTTGAAAAATTTTCTTTTTAAGGTTTTAACTGTCAAATACGCCTTCTAGCGGTGGACCTACAATTCTGAAAATGATTTCCAGGCGTTTCTTGAAGCCACTTTTGTTATAAAAAATTTTTTATCGAACCTGTGCTATAATCCATTCCTGAGATATGACCAACGGCCGTTCTTAGTTAGCCACCCGGTACTTAACTTCTTTTTTATTTATTTACTAACAAATTTTGTCAATTTTAGATCTTCCTCCCATATCAAAAAAAAAAAAAAATCAGAAACTTACAAGAACAGAAAACATTTAGTTCAACTGAAGCCCAATATTATTATGACGAGTTGCACTAGACAAACATGGAGGACAATGACGAATAATGGTTTTACGTTTAATGGACAAGCCCCCTTTCCTTTCTGTGTTATCCGCATTATCTTGTTTTTTCGAGTTTTTTTTTTGGAAAATAAATGTGTTATGTTGTAATGTATTACAATTTTTTGTATGTTATAGTGCAATAAAGATACAATCATCATTAAAATTTAAATGATCTAATTCTTGAAAATTTCTGGAGGTTTTAAACTTTAAAATTCCATTTACACAAAACTTGCCTTATGTGACATTCTTCCTTTTTCCCCTGTGGTCTTCATTTGTAAACAATAGCAATTTTGTACTCACGTGAACCGAAAGAGAAAGCTAATTTGGAACCTAATTTTTCATTATACTGGAAGCTAATGATGCAAGCTGTATGCCAAATTGTAAGTATTATTACTGAAAATAGCGAGAATTAGTCAATTAATGTATCAGCTAATCTAGCTAAACAACGAACTAATTTAATAAAAATTCTAATTATTATTAATGACAACAGCAAGAATTAATTGATTGAAATACCAAGCGAATTAATATAATCACACATTGAATTATTTTAATAAAGCAGAAATCATGAGAATTAATTTATCAAATATTTCACTCATAAGGCAGTACCTCGAATTATTTCATAAAAAGCGGAAATCCTGAGAACTAATAGATCAAACCAATCAAATGCGATACCGCGAATTGTTTAATTAAACCGCGAATTAAAAAAAATTAGTTTATCAAATGCGAAAATTAATTGATCAAATCATCAATCAAACCGGAAACTGGTTTGAAAACCGCGAATAAAACCGGTCCCAAATCCCGTCTATTATGTAAAAATTTCCTCAGAACGTTTATGGAATTAATTTCAGAAGTTTTCTGAAGCAATTCGGAAATTAGCGTTTTATCAACGATCAAAGATCTGGATTGATTTTGTTTGTGCTGCTAAAAATAATATTCCTCAATTTACTGTTATTTATACAGGATTCTAAGAATGTGAACCCAATTTCTATCTGAAGATAATTTTTTGTAAAGGAATTAAACTAGATTCGATCTTTATGTTCATTTTTGGAGTTTTAAATCATTGAAAATCCATTGTAACTTCGCTATTTACGTCATTGTTATTAAAGCTTTGTCGCCATATCTTGAGATTAGCATACTTGCTGGATTACAATAGTCTTATGTAAGCTACGGTTTTACATATTTGAGCTTAACTCTGAACCTAAAGAAATTTATTTAAAAATTAATTAGTAATTTTGATAAAAAATATTTTATAATGACGAATTTTAGTAAAAACATTATCCTTTCACTCCCAGAACGCAAATTACTTATTTGTATAATAATACTTTTTAAGAGCTTTGTGATGTTCTATATTTATATTTTAAAAAGGAAATTTAAAATTCTAGTATAATCAGTGTTTAGGCCTGGAGCACACTTTATCGTATCTGCCCTGCAGACTTTAATATTCGTAAATAGAAAACCGATATTTTATAAAAACCTAAATGCAAAAAGATAGATTATATCTTAGTCCGTAAAAAAAGGAACATACCATTTCCCCAGATAATGCAAAGCTCTCACTCGGAGAAATGTTATAGATATTACTATCTACCTTTTTTCCTGATTTTATCGTAACTTTAAAACAAGCTTTTTATTAATTATTTTTTGAAAGCTCATTCGAGTGAGTAGTCAAAACGTACTTGGCTCAATTTGATTTTTCAATGAGGAGCATTCCAAACATACTTTCAACCTTTGTATTGCTTTCCATTAGAATTTTCAACAAAGGAAGCTTATCAGTGAATGAAATATTCAATTAGGGTTTTCTAAAATTACATTTCAATTTAAACTACTCTCGCAATACATACGTAAATACCGTGAATATTATTTCTACATAATTACACGATGCAATGTCAATGCAATTACGTTCCAAAAAGCTAATTTTATTAATTTAATTAAAAGAAATTGTGCTACGCCTAAACTGGTGCGCAATTTTGTCTGCGATGAAAAATCTTATTATCCGGAGATCGAAATAGGACGCATAAAATAAACGAGTAGGAAATGCTACTGCTCGGCCTGGGAAAAAGGATTAATACTTTATGTAAGAGGATAATGCGTTTGCTTTCGTTGAAAATTTTCGTGATTCGAAGACAAGCTTGCGACGATACGATAAAAAGTCGATACGCTTCTAAATCTAATTGTGTCTGACGAGATGATGTACAATTGTGTTCCCGGTTTCTTTATTGGCTCGAATGTAGGTGAACTCTTTATTTATGATTTATACAACTTTTGTATGAACTGTAACTTTTGTTTTTAGTAGTGTTAGTAATATTTAAATTAGTATTAATCTACAGGTGAATTTCGTTATGTCTACTTTGGGTCCTGAAAACCAGAGCATATAGCAAGACAGTTATATGGAGAAAGGTTTTCAGTTTTATTAGGTCAAATCAGGGCATCTTTTGTTTTCTTCAAGAAGTCTAATGCCATCTAGATACTTAAAAAAGGATGTTTCTGTAATTTCTTTGAATGTAAAATTCCGCTGATAAGAAAAAATTGTAGATGATTATGTTTTTCATAAGGCAGTTAACCTAGTTTTAATAACAGCATAATGAGAGAATGAACGGTAAGCAAAATTAAAGTACTACACTACCACTATAGAATTTGTTACACGTCCAAACCGCACTAGACGTCGTGTATGCTTACTAATGTAAGCGGGTTGCCAAGCCAGCTAACAGGAAGATGGGCGTGGTCGAAATAATAAGTAAAATGAATGATTAATACGCTCAAACACCTTACACCGATACTCAAACAGCTCAGTCCGGGAAAATATGTCTCTAGGCGCCACCACAATCGAAACTTTGCTAAAATAATTGTCTTAAGCTGGGTGTTAATTAACCCTACTTGATTGTGGAAAGTAGGATTGTGCTTACTCAGAAACTCTTACACGAGGGTTCTAAAACAAACACTCGTCCCAAACAATTCAACTCAAACTCAAATATATTTAGTACTACCCAGGTTATTAGAAACTTTTGAATACACCTCGTATACCAAAACTTCGAAAATAAAATTGACCATTCAAATTCATATAAAGTTAAATTTCTACTTATTAATGAATAAATAGTTCTTCATTCAATGATCGATAATTAATTTTAAAATTCCTAACATGAACGATATCTTTTAAATTTAATTTAATTTTTATAATATTTCTGAATCGTATTTGACATTCGTAAATATATAAGTTCTCAAAACTCATCTCTTAGTATACTTAATGAAATTTAATTAACAGCTGATCCGTCACTAGTGCATTGCGCTAATGAAACTAACATGAAAATTTTGCAATCAACCTGGCAAATATAACCTTTCAGGTTGTTCATTAATCTTAAAATCCAAAATATGCAAAGTCTACACTTAACTTGTCAAAACTACTAGGTCACCAATTAACTAATCGTCACAAATATGTCTCATAACTGGCTAAATAAACAACAGAATAAAAATTTAACGATAAATATATATTGTCCTGCATAAAATAATAAACAAATGACAAAGAAACAAACAAATATATTTACATATACCACAACAGCGTGGTTGAAAATCAAACCACACGTCACTGTCAATATAACTTTCTGCAATAATTTACTACTATACAACCCAAAACAATATAACTCGAGAACGATTATCTTTTCGCTTCTAAACTAATTAATAATTACCCAACATTACGCAAATGAACTAAACAAAAGATAATCGTGCTTTACTAAATTTTCAAAGTACTTAAATATAATCCTTACTTAAAATTGTCCATTTATCCTACGCTTTTCTTTCTTCTTTCTTCCCGTAAATCAATTATTTGTAGTTCATTTGTATTCCTTAAATTGCTGACGGCACATAACCAGTGCTTCACAATTTCACAAACACTTATTCCTTTCTGTACTCACAAATAGTCCAATAACACGTAATAATCTGTACACGTTTGGTTGCCTATTAAAATTTCTAGCAACCTTTAGGACAATACAGCCCTTCCTTACACAAATAAACTTTTAATGTCACATAAAATTACCTTAACATTGGCTTAATTTATTACGAAAATTTCGTTTACTTAAAGGTGGTCCCATAAATAATTTTAACTAAATATCGTTACAAGAATACGCGCTGCACTCGACACTCTGACGTAATAGCTGTTATCTTTTATAAATCTGCTTATGCACTTTTTACTTTCTTGAAAATAAACAAACTAATTTTATCTTCAATCTCAATTTTATTAATTGTTTTATTTATGAATGTCTTATACGATTCATCCCCTTTCGGGTTACGCAGTTGTTTAAACAATGACTGCCTTCAATATTATTCACAAATATAACTCCAACTTAACCCATTCTAATTTAACACATCACCTCGCGCGTCTCTCACCGACAACCAAAACTTATGCTAACCCTCTTACTAACTTCAATCCTGACTTTCCTATTTATACACTCAGCCATCCATCTTTAAACATGTCTTCCTTCCGCGCTATATTCTCCAATAGTATTCATTCAAACTTTATTAGTCGACTGTTACTACCATCTGTACAACCACGCTCATAACTACAATACATCGCCATGTTTGTTTTACTTACAAATTTTCCAATTACTTTATGAAGAAACCATTTTTCGTCATCACATTCATTCAGTAGCCACTCTGGACATTACACAACTTTCAACGCTTATCTCCCACATGCGCTCGATCTCCTTCCGCAACATTTGCAAAAATAAGTACCGTCTAAGGTCTCAAATCCCATATACATACACGTATTCTCAAAACAAATTTCACAACATTACGAAAACTTTCTAAAACTAACAATTAAACAACCCAATCTTTCTCTACATATTTTCTAAAACATTCTACACTTATACTTCACATCTTCTGGCCAAGATTATTCCTCTATATTCCAACATTCCATTTCTTACAGTAGCAAAACAGTAGCAATATAGTAGCAAACATTATCGTCCCATCGACAAATTTCTTTTCACATTTACATTCATCAGAATCTATTTATTCCAACACCAATGTCTTTATAATATTCAAATACACGTATCTACATACTGAATAATATTTCTCCTAAATTTCCAGTGGCGTATCACCCACCCACATACATTATGCATATACACAAAAATTTTTTTTTTCGTTCAAACTCAATACACCCGTACTCAAAACACGTAATACACGTCATTATAACATCCTACATACAGGGTGCGTCAACGCAACCTGACCTGACCTGATCAAAATTTTGGGTTTTTGTAAAATAACTCGAAAACGATTAACTTTACAAGAATCTTTTCGATCAGAAATTCTCTAATACCAAATTTCCAAAATCGAGTTTTTTGGAAATATTTCGTAAATGACAAAAGTTTCGACAAAATTGCAAAAATACTTTGTGACAAATTTTATTTTCTATCTAATGGTGTTTCCACTTTTTGAGTACGTTCAGTAGTTCCGTAGATATTTAGGAAAAACCGTTTTAAAGTGACGGTTTTGGCTAATGTCTGTAAACCGTTTGTTGTACAGAAAATTATAGGCCAAAATATACTCACAATTATATTACTAATGCAAGTTACGTTTACACACACACACACACACACACACACACACACACACACACACAAACACATACACACACACACGCACGCACGCACGCACGCACGCACGCACACACGCACACACGCATACACTCACACACTCATACAGTCATACACACGCACGCACGCATTCACACGACACGCGCGCAGCCGCGCACACGCGCACACGCACACACGCACACACGCACACACGCACTCACACAGCACACACGACACACTCATACATACGCACACACACACACTCACACACACGCACGCACGCACACACGCACTCACGCACACGCGCACACACGCACTCACGCACACACTCATACACTCACACACGCACACGCGCGCATACGCACACACGCACAAACGTGGATGTAAAAATAATTCACATAACAACTTCAAGTTCGGAGATTTCCACAGTACAGTTATTCTCTTAAACAGAATAGGGTCCCGACTAACATCTTTACACAACTCTCAACTATTTTGGATACATAAATATACAAATAGGCTGAACCAAAATGAAGGACCTACTATTTCTAATTTTCAAATAATTAAAAATGCTCAATTTTGGATTACTTTAGATAAGGCTAAGAGAGATTACAGAATCAACCACTCTCCCCCGTAACCATTCACTAGACACCTCATAACACCTTGCGCTACCTTAATAACCCGGGATATTGGGCCTGCACCCTTCACAACTCCAGCTCATGGTTCCACTATCAAAAATATTCAAGTGACTAATTACGAATAACATATTTTTTCTCTGCCCTCATACAATAACTTGCAAACAAAAAAAATCACACATTAACACTTTATCTCTTATTTTAACCCATACACCAAACAAACAACGCTGAAACCGACAGCCATCTTGTATCGTCCAAAATTCAACAATTCAACATTGTTCAAATCGTAACTTATACTGCTGACCTTAGGATAAGTCTTTATCAAAATGGCAATATAAACGCTCATCATTATAATTTATACACAAATAGGTTCTCAAAACTTTAATTCAACATACCAAAACAGGCATTGTGGAGCACACTTTATCGTATCTGCCCTGCAGACTTTAATATTCGTAAATAGAAAACCGATATTTTATAAAAACCTAAATGCAAAAAGATAGATTATATCTTAGTCCGTAAAAAAAGGAACATACCATTTCCCCAGATAATGCAAAGCTCTCACTCGGAGAAATGTTATAGATATTACTATCTACCTTTTTTCCTGATTTTATCGTAACTTTAAAACAAGCTTTTTATTAATTATTTTTTGAAAGCTCATTCGAGTGAGTAGTCAAAACGTACTTGGCTCAATTTGATTTTTCAATGAGGAGCATTCCAAACATACTTTCAACCTTTGTATTGCTTTCCATTAGAATTTCTCAACAAAGGAAGCTTATCATGTGAATGAAATATTCAATTAGGGGTTTTCTAAAAATTACATTTCAATTTAAAACTACCCTCTCGCAATACATACGTAAATACCGTGGAATATTATTTCTACATAATTACACGATGCAATGTCAATGCAATTACGTTCCAAAAAGCTAATTTTATTAATTTAATTAAAAGAAATTGTGCTACGCCTAAACTGGTGCGCAATTTTGGTTCGCGATGAAAAAATCTTATTATCCGGAGATCGAAATAGGACGCATAAAATAAACGAGTAGGAAATGCTACTGCTCGGCCTGGGAAAAAGGATTAATACTTTATGTAAGAGGGATAATGCGTTTGCTTTCGTTGAAAATTTTCGTGATTCGAAGACAAGCTTGCGACGATACGATAAAAAGTCGATACGCTTCTAAATCTAATTGTGTCTGACAAGATGATGTACAATTGTGTTCCCGGTTTCTTTATTGGCTCTAATGTAGGTGAACTCTTTTATTTATGATTTATACAACTTTTGTATGAACTGTAACTTTTGTTTTTTAGTAGTGTTAGTAATATTTAAATTAGTATTAATCTACAGGGTGAATTTCGTTATGTCTACTATGGGGTCCCGAAAACCAGAGCATATAGCAAGACAGTTATATGGAGAAAGGTTTTCAGTTTTATTAGGTCAAATCAGGGCATCTTTTGTTTTCTTCAAGAAGTCTAATGCCATCTAGATACTTAAAAAAGCGATGTTTCTGTAATTTCTTTGAATGTGTAAAATTCCGCTGATAAGAAAAAAAATTGTAGATGATTATGTTTTTCATAAGGCAGTTAACCTAGTTTTAATAACAGCATAATGAGAGAATGAACGGTAAGCAAAATTAAAGTACTACACACTACCACTATAGAATTTGTTACACGTCCAAACCGCACTAGACGTCGTGTATGCTTACTAATGTAAGCGGGTTGCCAAGCCAGCTAACAGGAAGATGGGCGTGGTCGAAATAATAAGTAAAATGAATGATTAATACGCTCAAACACCTTACACCGATACTCAAACAGCTCAGTCCGGGAAAATATGTCTCTAGGCGCCACCACAATCGAAACTTTGGTAAAATAATTGTCTTAAGCTGGGTGTTAATTAACCCTACTTGATTGTGGAAAGTAGGATTGTGCTTACTCAGCAAACTCTTACACGAGGGTTCTAAAACAAACACTCGTCCCAAACAATTCAACTCAAACTCAAATATATTTAGTACTACCCAGGTTATTAGAAACTTTTTGAATACACCTCGTATACCAAAACTTCGAAAATAAAATTGACCATTCAAATTCATATAAAGTTAAATTTCTACTTATTAATGAATAAATAGTTCTTCATTCAATGATCGATAATTAATTTTTAAAATTCCTAACATGAACGATATCTTTTAAATTTAATTTAATTTTTATAATATTTCTGAATCGTATTTGACATTCGTAAATATATATAAGTTCTCAAAACTCATCTCTCTTAGTCATACTTAATGAAATTTTAATTAACAGCTGATCCGTCACTAGTGCATTGCGCTAATGAAACTAACATGAAAATTTTTGCAATCAACCTGGCAAATATAACCTTTCAGGTTGTTCATTAATCTTTAAAAATCCAAAATATGCAAAGTCTACACTTAACTTGTCAAAAACTACTAGGTCACCAATTAACTAATCGTCACAAATATGTCTCATAACTGGCTAAATAAACAACAGAATAAAAAATTTAACGATAAATATATATTGTCCTGCATAAAATAATAAACAAATGACAAAGAAACAAACAAATATATTTACATATACCACAACAGCGTGGTTGAAAATCAAAACCACACGTCACTGTCAATATAACTTTCTGCAATAATTCTTACTACTATACAACCCAAAACAATATAACTCGAGAACGATTATCTTTTCGCTTCTAAACTAATTAATAATTACCCAACATTACGCAAATGAACTAAACAAAAAGATAATCGTGCTTTACTAAATTTTCAAAGTACTTAAATATAATCCTTACTTAAAATTGTCCATTTATCCTACGCTTTTCTTTCTTCTTTCTTCCCGTAAATCAATTATTTGTAGTTCATTTGTATTCCTTAAATTAGCTGACGGCACATAACCAGTGCTTCACAATTTCACAAACACTTATTCCTTTCTGTACTCACAAATAGTCCAATAGCACGTAATAATCTGTACACGTTTGGTTGCCTATTAAAATTTCTAGCAACCTTTAGGACAATACAGCCCTTCCTTACACAAATAAACTTTTAATGTCACATAAAATTACCTTAACATTGGCTTAATTTATTACGAAAATTTCGTTTACTTAAAGGTGGTCCCATAAATAATTTTAACTAAATATCGTTACAAGAATACGCGCTGCACTCGACACTCTGACGTAATAGCTGTTATCTTTTATAAATCTGCTTATGCACTTTTTACTTTCTTGAAAATAAACAAACTAATTTTATCTTCAATCTCAATTTTATTAATTGTTTTATTTATGAATGTCTTATACGATTCATCCCCTTTCGGGTTACGCAGTTGTTTAAACAATGACTGCCTTCAATATTATTCACAAATATAACTCCAACTTAACCCATTCTAATTTAACACATCACCTCGCGCGCGTCTCTCACCGACAACCAAAACTTATGCTAACCCTCTTACTAACTTCAATCCCTGACTTTCCTATTTATACACTCAGCCATCCATCTTTTAACATGTCTTCCTTCCGCGCTATATTCTCCAATAGTATTCATTCAAACTTTATTAGTCCCGACTGTTACTACCATCTGTACAACCACGCTCATAACTACAATACATCGCCATGTTTGTTTTTACTTACAAATTTTCCAATTACTTTATGAAGAAACCATTTTTCGTCATCACATTCATTCAGTAGCCACTCTGGACAATTACACAACTTTCAACGCTTATCTCCCACATGCGCTCGATCTCCTTCCGCAACATTTGCAAAAATAAGTACCGTCTAAGGTCTCAAATCCCATATACATACACGTATTCTCAAAACAAATTTCACAACATTACGAAAACTTTCTAAAACTAACAATTAAACACACCCAATCTTTCTCTACATATTTTCTAAAACATTCTACACTTATACTTCACATCTTCTGGCCAAGATTATTCCTCTATATTCCAACATTCCATTTCTTACAGTAGCAAAACAGTAGCAATATAGTAGCAAACATTATCGTCCCATCGACAAATTTCTTTTCACATTTACATTCATCAGAATCTATTTATTCCAACACCAATGTCTTTATAATATTCAAATACACGTATCTACATACTGAATAATATTTCTCCTAAATTTCCAGTGGCGTATCACCCACCCACATACATTATGCATATACACAAAAATTTTTTTTTTCGTTCAAACTCAATACACCCGTACTCAAAACACGTAATACACGTCATTATAACATCCTACATACAGGGTGCGTCAACGCAACCTGACCTGACCTGATCAAAATTTTGGGTTTTGTAAAATAACTCGAAAACGATTAACTTTACAAGAATCTTTTCGATCACAAATTCTCTAATACCAAATTTCCAAAATCGAGTTTTTTGGAAATATCTCGTAAATGACAAGTTTCGACAAAATTGCAAAAATACTTTGTGACAAATTTTATTTTCTATCTAATGGTGTTTTCACTTTTTGAGTACGTTCAGTAGTTCCGTAGATATTTAGGAAAAACCGGTTTTTAAAGTGACGGTTTTTGGCTAATGTCTTGTAAACCGTTTGTTGTACAGAAAAATTATAGGCCAAAAATATACTCACAATTATATTACTAATGCAAGTTACGTTTAACACACACACACACACACACACACACACACACACACACACACACACACGCACGCACGCACGCACGCACGCACGCACACACGCACACACGCATACACTCACACACTCATACAGTCATACACACGCACGCACGCATTCACACACGCACGCGCGCACGCCCGCGCACACGCGCACACGCACACACGCACACACGCACACACGCACTCACGCACACACGCACACACGCACACACTCATACACTCACGCACACACACACACACTCACACACACGCACGCACGCACACACGCACTCACGCACACGCGCACACACGCACTCACGCACACACTCATACACTCACACACGCACACGCGCATACAACACGCACAAACGTGGATGTAAAAATAATTCACATAACAACTTCAAGTTCGGAGATTTCCACAGTACAGTTATTCTCTTAAACAGAATAGGGTCCCGACTAACATCTTTACACAACTCTCAACTATTTTGGATACATAAATATACAAATAGGCTGAACCAAAATGAAGGACCTACTATTTCTAATTTTCAAATAATTAAAATGCTCAATTTTGTTACTTTAGATAAGGCTAAGAGAGATTACAGAATCAACCACTCTCACCCTAACCATTCACTAGACAACCTAATAACACACTTGCGCTACCTTAATTAACCGATATTGGGCACTTGTCAACCTTCACTAACTCCAGCTCATGGTTCCACTATCAAAAATATTCAAGTGACTAATTACGAATCATATTTTTCTCAATGGCCTCATACAATTAACTTGCAAACAACAAAATCAGCATTTCATTAACACTTAATAATCTTCTATATTTTAACCCATACACAAACTTAAAACAACGCTTGGAAACCGACAGCCATTCTTGTAATCGTCCAAAATTTCAACAATTCAACATTGTTCAAATCGTAACTTATACTGCTGACCTTAGGATAAGTCTTTATCAAAATGGCAATATAAACGCTCATCATTATAATTTATACACAAATAGGTTCTCAAAACTTTAATTCAACATACCAAAACAGGCATTGTGTTTTACTCTAAACTTAAAGTAAATCATTCTAAAATTTTTATGCAGACAATCAAATATCTTTAAAAACACGCTTGGCCAAACATTAATTTTTTTAAATGGAAACAATTGTCTACGACTTTATAAGTTAGGGGTTTTCTAGTAACTTTCTAGAATGATATAGACATAATGGGCCAATAAGCTTATTTAAAACAACTAAAGAAGTATACAGATTCATTTCCGTTTAATTTAACAGAAATTTATCTAGTATGGAAGCCGTTATTCATTGACAAATGCTACTCATATTACTTTGACGTTGAGCTTGAAAGTGTTTTTAGTAGCTACTATGCATTTTTATAATGTAGAAACGCGTGATAAGGTTGAAAGCTATATCCGGTGTCAGAAAAATGAAGTGCGAGCTGCATAGAAATATTTTGATCTCTGTTTTGAACTCGGTCAACCTTTTCAACCCAGATTTAAAAGGCTATATGATGCTTCGGGTGGGTATGGATTTTTCTGTAAACCTAGAAAAGAAACAAGGTACACTAATGGAGCTACCGAAGTGAATACATTATCATTTCTTATGCAGAATGCACCAACTTCAATACGAGAAGTTAGTATGCTCACGGGAATTTCACAACTTTCCGTTGTATGAGTGTTAAAAAAGCATAAATTCTATCCCTATAGATTATTAACTTCACAAAAACTGCACCCTGGTGATAATTTTGGGCGTATGGAGTTTTGTTCGTGGTTTAGAAACAAGTGTGCATTCAATCCATAGTTGAAATTTGAAGTACTTTAAACGGATGAAAGTAGACTTACAAATTGCGGGATGTGAAATAGGCACAACGAGCATCTCTGATCACAAGAAAATCCGCATTATGTCGGGCAAATAGTGTGTTGTTATCGGATTAACATTTCTTGATCCATACGTTTTTGATGGGACTTTAAACGGTGATCGATACCTTTATTCATTTGCAAATTAATTCGAAGATATGATAGATGAAGTAAATTTTGAGACTCGCGGTATGCTCTAGTGATTCCAGCACGACGGCGCACCGCCCTATAATCAATTAGGGGTGCGAAATTATTCAGATACTTTTCCGGACTTGTGAATAAGAATGAATGCACAATTGTATGCCCACCTCGATCTGTCTCTTTGGATTTCTATATTTGGGGTACGATAAAGGATACGGTGTATCGAAGGTCGTATAAAGAAGTTTTCGAAGGGCTCCTATGGCTTACCATACTAATATTTCTGAAATTAAACCTGGAAAACGGCTGTATCTCTTTAGATCTTCAAAATAGCAAATGTGATATGTTATCTCATTAGAAATTTATCTGCTCTAATTTTATAAAAAATGTACCCTGTGTATGTATTTTGGTTCGATTCCTATATTTTATTTTACAGTTACGGTAACAGTATGTTTTCTTGTAAATTATATTTTATTTATTTTCCAGCTAATTAAAGTGTGATTCTTGTTTAATAATTTTAGTTTCAGTTTTTTATAATTTCTTTGTAAGTCCCAAACCAAAATTAATGTCACTAAATTCTAAAGGTGTTTGTATCGAGTTTGGGGATTCCTGGTACCTTACGATATTTTATCGTTAATGTAGCGTGCTCCAATAATTCCATAATATTTAAAGTTGGAAGATTTACTATACCGAAACATAAGCGAATGGACACTACGAGGTGGAAGGGACTAGGAGCAGTAGTGGTATTATAAAAAAATAGGCGATTAAGAGATGCACGTGTCATAAAGCCGTTGATATATGTTGCTTAATTGTATGTTTATTTTCTTATTAAATATAAATAAATCTAAACTTATAAAATAAAGCTTGTGCATTTTTATAAAACATGTGGGATAATTATTCAATGTGCGTTATGGGAAAAAATAAAGTTATCGGAGAGACTTCACGTCAATCAGTTCGTCAAGTTTAAAACCATACCTTGAATTAACAAAGTGATACAAAGAGGTCGAAACGATTGAAGGCAAAATTATCACGGAGTAAGAAATTAATCGATGCAAGAACTGAAAGCGTTTTATACAAGCTTGCATATAGATTATTCATCGGTACTTATCGAGTTCGTTGAACCTGTGGTAAAACAATCTGCTGAGCATTCAGAAGGTAATGGTTCGATCCCTTTTACCGTCTACCGTGTATTAGGTTTTTTCAGTAGTTGCGGCTATTAGGTGAATTCTGGAGAAGTATCTTTCTCCTCGGAACGCTCCATTCCTTCTGATCCTATCCTCACCACTCCCACGCTTAGTCCCACAATACTTATATACATAATGTACATGTGTATACTGGAAATCCGTCGGTGTAGCTGAAAAATCGTGGAAAGCACGAGCGACTCGCCCTCCGCTTTGGGTAAGAAACGAAGCACGTCGTTTCCTTTATTTTCCATTGATACCTACATTAGACCGCGCAAATGAAACAGTGGTGGATCAAATTATCTCCGTTTACAAGTAGGATAACAACTTAATAGTAACACTTATAACAACACGCGTTCGAGGAAGCGCGGAAAAATGGTATGATGTATTAAAGGAACCTAACTGTATAAATCAGGGCTAAGTAACGAAAATGTTAAGTTGCCAGCAAGGACGGCTAATTTCAATCAGTAGGGTTTTTGGTAAATTATTTGGATCACGCAAACCGGAACGTAAATACTGCAAACTGTAAAAGTAATGTTTCCTTAAACAGTGCGCCAAGTGCGTCCAAAGATACGAATAATGCAAACAGCGGCAGTAAAACTGTAAAGATTAACGACCCTTAGAAATATATAACAGTCAGCGGCATATATAGTAACACTAAAGAGTGTGAAAAACGTCCCTAACCCATTAGTAGAATGTGACAAATGTAACAAATGGGGTCACAATGTTGAGCGCTGTTTTAGTAAAAGAAAAATATCACAAAAAGTGAACTCTTTAAAGGGTGGCAAAGTAAATGCGTTATTGGTAGATGATTTTAGTTTGTTACATAATGTTGTGAAATACGTGAGGCTTCGCAACTAGCGAGGGCAGGGATGGTAACCGTGCGTCACACTTGCTGGAAGTTCACCTTCTAATCTAGTCTTCGGCGGCTTCCCTCTTTCCTGTCGGAACAATCTTGATCCCTTCAGGCTCCTAGCTAAATATGAGAAACCACTTCCTTTTCTCACCTCTCATCCCAGGACGTGCACCGTCAAAAGTGTACACGAGTGTGGCAAACCCGGAATATCTTAAACGACAACGACTGAGCGCTAACGGTCTCCTAATACCGCAACCGCGAGCTGTACTCTAGCGACTCTAAATGGGGTGGATTCCAGGATAATAAATGCCGGACGTAAATCCTGCCCCGTTCAGATGTTCGGGACGACAGGGCCCAAGTGACCTCGGTAACTCATTTTCTGATCCATCATTGTATCGTCCGCAATATTAGGTCCAACCTTAATATTGTTCAACAACATTATTACAACCTGGCATTTTAAATACGTATGAAATACAAGTCTCATCGAAAAGCTCCGATTCACTCAACTTACAATTTTACCTATACAAACTTCATTCCAACTTTCGATTCAAAGGAAGAGTGTGTGTCTGTTCAATTGGCAACATCGCTTGTAAAAGGATTTCTTCTTTAGAGAATAAAAAATTCGATGTGATCTGGTTTAAACATTCTGGTCCTAAATTTGTGAAATTCTATTGTTGCATTTACAGGTTTAGTAATGACAGTAACTTTGAAGACTCTTTCGATTACCTTTTAAAAGTGTTCATAACTGTAACTGCCACCAATATTCATCTACCACTAGTCCTGGTCATAAAGCAGAAATATTTGCTGTTTCATGTGATCTCACCTAAATGATCTCTGAACCCACAAGAATCCCTGGTAATCCTAACCATACTATATATCGTCTAGAACTCTTTCTTACATCAAACCCATTTTTTTTATAAAAGTTCGGTTGTTATACCACTAGGTATATCTGACCATTGTGAAATACAAATAACATCTACTGTTCCTAATTCTTCTGTTGCTTGTACCACTGATAAGATCTTTTGGTTCGATACCCTAATAAGGCTTGTTCTGGTGATGCTAGAAATACCTGCAAAAGTGTTATCACTAAAGCTAAACAGTTGTTTGAACAACAAAAATGCTATGAACTAACTACGTCTCCTGTGGGTAGTCGTTAATTTTGATCTTTAGCTAAAGCCTTCATTAGAACTTTGATACATATTCATTTCCCCACATGACATCCTTTGATGGATCTGTAGTTACTGATTCTGTAGACAAAGCCAAACTTTTTATAGATTTATTTACATCAACTCGTGATTCTGGAAAAGATGTGCTTCGCAGTCACCTCTTCCTCATACACTATGAATTCGCTTTCGGTATAAGCTCCTCGAGTAGATCATCAGTAGGGTCGATCTCAATAAGGCGACTGGTCCAGACGGTATCCCAACTATTGTTTAAAAAAAATGCCCCTCAAGGTAGTACCCGTCCTGTCTAATCTCTATTATATCTCTGTATCTCCTCGGAGATTCCTCTCATGCAAGTTAGCAAATGTTCAACCCATTCCCAAAAAAGGCAATAAGACCGATCTCTCCAACTATCTAATCTCTATTCGATCTCTATTCGATCTCTATGTCTCCTCAGGAATTTCTCTCATCATGGAAGTTAGCAAATGTTCTACCCATTCAGAAAAAAGGCGATAAGACCGATCTCTCCAACTACCGACCAATTGCTATCACTTCCTTTTTATTTAAAATCATGAAAAATTCCATTTATTGCCAACTACCCTCTTTCCTTGAAACTAGCAAATTCCTTAGTGGCTACCAATTTGGTGTTAGGTAGAATCATTCAAAAGGTGATGTTCTATAATATATATATATATATATATATATATATATATATATATATATATATATATATATATATATATATATATATATATATATATATATATATATATATATATATATATATATATATATATATATATATATATATATATATATATATATATATATATATATATTATGCGTTTGTTTTTCTAATAATTAGAATTATTGCTAAGGTTACACTTCGTGAAAATTAATTTTCAGATTAGTTATCAAAATCTGGCAACGGCATTATTAAGTAGCAATATAATTTAGTATATCATAACAATTTCAATGGTCACCGGTATATATATATATATATATATATATATATATATATATATATATATATATATATATATATCAGAAACATTTGACCAAGATAGGAATAAGTGTTTAAGTATCGTAGTTTATAGCTTCTACCAACAGAAATTGGCATTAACATGTGGTTGTGCTACAGGGATCAGTTATAGCGTCTACACGTTTTATGCTGTGCATAAATGATTATATTTCTTCAAAGACTAACCCGATCCATTGCTTTCTCACCACTCATCATTGTAGTTCATCTCAGTCTACTAATAATGGTAATCCACCTTCCATCTCAAATCAAGGCATTAAAGCTGAAGTAGCAATTTTAATCAATAGATGCATTCAACGTATTCTCGAATGGGGAAGCAACAATCTAGTGAAATTTAATGCTAATAGAACTCAGTGTCGCTTGTATCATTTCCTGTTGTAAGTATGAAGTATGAAGTGGGAATGACGGTATCTTCAAATAAATTATGGGTTGATCATTTTATGTCAGCTACTAAACGAGCTGCTCGTAACATAAACTTTTTATACAGGTCTCGGTAGTACTTTACCTCCCGATTACTCATTCTGGTGCACAACGCCCAAATTGGACCTCATCTAAAATATAATTCTCATCTCTGGTGTGGTGCTTCCCAATATCGTTCGATATTGTTGATCGTATTCAGAAAACAGCGATTAGGCTTATAAATAAATCTGTCCTTAACTTGTGACATGCAGTCCCTTGAGCATAGAAGAATCGTTCCAGTTCTTTTTCTGGATTATCGACTTTACAATGCCTATTACGCTGCTCAATTACATTCTTTGATACCATCTCGGGCCACCTGTGCTAGGAATACTCGGTTCGCCAGTTTACAACATCAATATTTAGTACAAATATTATCCGGGGGGCGCAATCCACATTCTTCTACTCGGCTTCTCTGGAATGATCTCTCTAGTTTCCCCATGGAAAAAACTTAAGGTAGCCATTCATAGGCATCTCTGGGGAAATCAATATCCCTCTATCCATCTTCCTAATGTTACTGAGTGCTTTAACACACACGCCTAATCGTCCCAATACCTTAGAAGTTTGTCATTAATTTTGGTCTTAAAACTACATTAAAATGAAGAAGCTCATATTATTCACTCATGATATGGAAAAATCTAAGGTAGGCTGTCATAGGCGTTTCAATATCGCCCTATCCATCCTTCTAAGTGTTCTTGAGATAGCCTGTTCAGGACCACAATTATAAAAAAAGATGTTGTGAAGGATAACAAACATAACACCCATTTGCCAGTGTATAAGCAAGATTTTGAAACAATACGAAATTTTTATAGTAACAATCAGTTTATTTACACCGACGGATCAAAAACTGGTGATGGAGTGGGCTGCGCATTCGTTGATAGAAACTTTACATACAGTTAAACTTTACTGGGAGAAAACAGCATATACACGGCTGAACTAGCCACAACAAGGTAAACACTTCTGTATTGCAAAACCTCAAGCCACAGGAGTTTTATGATATGTACCGTTTCCAGAAGCGGCTTGGCTTAACTTAAAACAATATAACTTGTGTGAACATGTTTACATCTTTAACCAGTACTCTTCAACTCAAAGGAGTCAGTGTGTTGACAATTTGGTTACCATGCCATGTGGAAATTACAAGAAATAAAAAGGCAGACAACACTGCTGCTCTAGTTACACAAAGTAGAACAGATTGTAAATGACCAATGCGCGTGTGTGTCCTACAAGCATGTTGTAACAAACACATTTATGATGAGCGTTGAAGACGGTGACATGTGTGTGTGTCTGTGAGTCTGTGTGGATGTATGTTAGTATCCACGATAAGTGCAGAACGAAAACACCTACGTAATTGAAGTTTTGTATTTAAACTTTTTTTATTTATCTTGGAGCTGATTAGATTTTGTGAGAAAACCAGCAGCGGCGAGGGGGTTTATTAGGAGCAGTTTTCGGTTTCTTTCAAATATTTCTAAAACAGTTACATATTTCAAAGATATAAAAGTAGATAGATATAGACCTTAAACATATGGATTATGATCTACTCATTTTTTTGATAGGACGCGTAATTTGGCGGTAAAAAATTTCTAAGGTAGAATGTAAGTATTAGTTAAAACTTTTTCATTATCTGAATAACTATTAATTTTATAAGAAACAGTGTAGACATATTTTTTAAAGAAAATGAAATTTTGCATAAATTCCTTTAAATATCTTAATATAACGCAAGGTAAGTCTAAAAATTAATCAAATATGAATGAAAATGGTTAAACTGTATTACTGATATCTTATAGAACTGGGCGGCTTTGGATTTTTTTTTAAGTTAACATGTATTTATGTATATTTATCTCTATCTGACTTGAAGTTTTAAACGTCATTCTGGCACAGATTATTGTTTTTGTTTTTACAATGTTGCCTGTTCTCGTTACGAATGTATAAAACAGAAGTTACATAGTTATCCTAAAAAAATTATAATTAAAATGATTTCATTTCTTTTAAGTTAGCATCTAGATGTCTGTTAACCTCTGTCTGAGATGAAGTTTTAAACGTCTTGATAAAGATTCTTGTTTTTGTTTTTACAATGTGGCCTATTATTTTCGTAATGAACTTATTATAAAAGGGGCTGCCTAATTATCCTAAAAAATGTTATTAAAATTATTTCATTTCTTTTAATTTCCATTTTGTAGGTTGGAGGGTCGTGTGGTGTTCCACACTAGATATTTTCGTTTTATTGATGCCACATACTTTATTCGTGAATTTTGTTGTATAATCCGGATCGTTTACTTATACGTTAGACATTGGGAGTTGTTTTAATAACTGCTACCAATTAATGCTAATGAATCGTTACGTTTGTGCCAACAAAAAACTAATGTTTATATTTATTTTGTACAACTCTGAAGGTTGAATTAAGATAATTCCAAGAACATTTTAAGGATTGCTACTGGACGATGAGCGACCTTTATGTGGGATTGCTTTAGCTCAGTTGTACTCTTAGTGCAGTATCACAGACGAACCGGTTGATTACACGGAATCTTTATTTGGGTACCAAATTTAGATGTATTGGTCGATAGAAGCTGTTTGAGGTCACGACTAACCTTTTACACACAACCATTGTGCCTAATTGTGTCAAAATCTTAATTATAGTATGATTAACAATAGATCTATGGCCGATTTTAGAGTTATAGTAAGCTATCTTCACAAAAATTGCAAATGCGAGTGAAAATTACATTTAGGCTGGCGTTGAACGTATAATTTTAGTTAAGCCTTCCGTGTAGGTGCAATAAAGTTTTATGTTTGCTCCAAACCCAAAAGGACGTCCACGAGCGTTTAAAATGCTTTTAATTAATTAAAATTTCAGACGCTTTAGATACAGTTTAACCCATATCTAAATAAATTCAATTAACAACAGCTAGAACAGACCTTTGCATATTGAAAATAAGAAAACACAAAAGAACAATGTGTTGAGCATAATACTATGCTTTTATGCATATCACGAAGAAAAATTGTTTGATAAGTTAAATTCTAAGCAACAGGGCCTTACCGTATTTTTTTGATAAAGCATTATTTCTATGAAAATCTAACCTATAGAGAAGCTCTGATCATGACTTGCAATGTTTTACCTCTAATAGACGGTTTGTTGGTTTTTATTGTAATTATGTCGTCGGTTACTTACGGCTGCCAGAAAAATGCACTCATTTTCCTACGAAGTTCTGGTTTATTTGCACATTCACTTTTTCATAGAACTATAAAATGCTTACAAAACGTTAATGATAGCAGATTTTGCTCTAGCGGTAGTTCAGAACGTGTTCTAAACCTAAACCTTACAATTCAAGCGTGACAAAAATTTTAGTACATTTACATTAGAGACGGAGCCACTTATTCTCCATTAAAGAGAAACATGCATGAAAAGATTTTCTTTGTTAAAAAAACGACCACTTGTCCTATACATTATGGTCGTTGGCTTTAGATAAAGTAGTATAAAGTAACCTAGATGTATGAAAACATATTTAACAGTAAGGTTACAAAAACGCGTATTTATTAGCTTTTGTCGGATTAAGACGCTTTTAACGGTGTTGATTAATTACAAGACAGTATTTTTATTGTGATTCTATAATTACTACAGTTCCGCACTTTCCATCTTTTAGTTTGAGGAAAATTAGTTCCGTTTGCCAATACTTACGGGTTTTCCTTCCTTTTTAAGCCCTGTCACTGATTTTTACAAATTGCTTACTTTCATCCTTTATGTTATTTGCATATTCGATGTGTTGGTGTAACTTTTTCTGCTATTTACAAGCTTGCGTTATGCTAAAAGAAATGTCTCAAAGCTTTGGAAGGAATGAGAATTACTTTTCCGCGCAGCCTTTTGTATAATTCTTATCTAATAAAATTCCCTATTGCGTTAATTGAGTGAATTAGGTTTTGTTTACTGCTTTATGACTTTGTTATGCCTGGATTGCAAACTACCCCAGTGGAAGGGTGTTGTATGAAAATGAGTGTAAGTAGGCAACGAAGCCAGACGTTAAAGTTTATGTAAAAATCGAAAAGATACGGAAATCTTGGGTGTCTATCATCTCAACCGAAGAGATTTAGAAGTAAAGTAAGACAAGTTTGATCGATAACTGGTATTTTCCCACTCGATATTAATGCGTATCCCCTACCTTGAAACCCTTTACCTAAATAAGCAATTATGACGTGCATAATTTGGTCCACAAATCTTATGCAAGTATACATAATAATTTTACTCCAACAATTCCTAAGTTACGCCATTGACTCTTGTATATCATTATTATTATTATGTATTCTCTAAGAAAATTGTGATTTTCTATTTTGTGGGTATAAATAATTATTTAACTCATCGTCGTATATCTTTATTTACCTATTTCTGGATTTAAATTAATTTAATGACGTAATTGTACAAACTTCATAAGAATTCAGGACATATGGCGGATATAATTGGAATCTAATTTGATAAGAGATAACCTTAAATCATTCAAGTTAATTGGGGTATAATCCAACGAACTGTTTATATTGAATAGGCTTACTGTATATTCCTTTTTCGACGAGCATGTCTCGGAAATAAAATTTTTCATTGTGACATATGTGTGCAATATGGTAGGATAATTTCTCATTTTCTTTGGTAATCTGGTAATTCTATTACCTATACACTACCGATACACCTTTGGCTGCTATATTTCTCTTTGCAGACTTTTAAACAGGTTAGTCTACAATTAAATTCGTTTCACCTAGTCTTTCAAGCAATGAATTTATGATAACTAATTATACAACAAACTCTCTGTTTTCACAAATGAAAATTGTTCATCTATACTGCATATATTAATTTTAGTTGAACTATTTGGTTATTCCTGTGGCTTATGCTTATCAACATTTGTACTAGTCCAGTGCAAAGAATAAATTTTCTGACCTCGCTAGCTGCTGGCTTATATATCCTAGATTGTGCTGAGCTAAAGCCTTCCAGTTCCAATCGTTCTACAGTATTGTAAACAGATAAAGAGTTTCCCCGTCGTAATTGTTTGGCCCCCAACGTTATTGTTTGCATGTTACTACTTACTCGTTCTTTCAGAATAGTTAGTACACCTTTCTTTGTTTATATTACTAATTTTCTAATATACTTTCCATCTCTTTTCAAGATGTCGATTGTTTAGAAGTTATGTCAATCGCTCGATTCTCGTGATGTTATGTAAACCTCCGTATTGCTTCTGCTACTGCTGTTTTCATGTTTTGTACTTCTCAGAACACGAATTGTGATAATGGCAGAAAGGAATTTACTTAACTGTGTACAGAGTATGGCACTATCTTCTTACATTAATCAAAAACATCACATGTCGGATTTAAATTGGATGCACTTTTGGAAACCTTTGTAGGTCCTCCTAATTCATCTCTTTCTGATCGAAATCATACGATGCCTCATGATACTAAATTTATTTGACTGACTAAAGCTTATCAATGTTGAGCAGCTCGTTATAATCTTTGACGAAGATCTATCAAATTCCAAATTCTCTTTGAACGGTCGTGTGTGAAAACGCAACTTTGTACCTAGACGCTTCTCTCTTACTTCAATGCTAAACTTGCTCCAAAAACTATTTTTTTGATAAAGTTATCTCTTTCTGAACTTTTAACTTAAAAGGTGATTTTGATGAATCTTTAGCAGTGTGCCATGTTAAAGATTTGAAACCTGATCGTTTTGTTGATGATCCTCCTACTGATTCAGATCCTTCTGTAAGTCTATCTATTACTGATTTGCATCGTCCTACTAACTCTTGGCTATCCTCGGCGTCGAGAACATCGCAAACCTTGTATGGACATGCCCTTCCTTAGTATCCATAAGTATCCATTCTGCAATTTTGCTTTTGTGCCTTCTTGCTTTTGTTGACAATAATTTTTTTTCGTTTTTCTTTTTTTCTCCTACGCGGGTATTAATTGAGTTGAGGGGGGGGGGGTTATTTTGTGACGTACGCAATTTGATTTCGCGTACTTAAGTCAAAACCAGTATGTTACGCCACTGGCTCTTGTATATCATTCATATTATGTGTTTTCTATTTAAATTGCAATGTTCTGTTTTGTGGGTATAAACAATTACTTAACTCATCGTTGCCTTCACTTACTTATTTTCTACATTGAAATTACTGTAATGACATAGTTATATAAATTTCATAAAAATTTACGATATCCAGCAAAAATAATTAGGATCTAGTTTTATAAGACACGTTTCAAAATACGGTGAATTAAAAGACACATGCATGGAATTATCTATGTTTAATTATGTTTCAATTGAACGACCCAAATTAATTTGAATATAATCCAACACACTGTTTATATTGAATAAGGTTTACTGCATATTCTATTTTTAATGAGCTTCTCTTGGAAATAAAGTTTTTTTATGTGCTATGTGGTCAGTTAGTTAAATTTTTTTTTCACAAGATTCTTACATCTGAAATTGCTTGTTTCTCTTTTTCTGAACTTTCTGTACTACTGATATGATAACATTGTCGTGTAATTGTAATTATTTTGAAAGATATCTTCTACGACTCTTATCAAAATTATATGTTCACCTTTTGTCTATTCATAAGATTACCTACGGTTACTGTTAATTAAACTACCTGCACACCAACGATACAGCTTTGGCTCTCATATCTCCTTTTGAAGTCTACAATTGCAAACGTTTTAAGAGGTTTTCGAAGTAATCAATTTATGATAACTAATAATATAACATTAACCTACTGTCTGTATGCACAAGTGGAAATTGTGTACCTGTTATATTGAATAAGTAATTTCAGTTCAACTATTTGATTATTCATGTGTCAGTTGTACGTTAGTTAAAATATTAAAGCTTGGTTAAACAAACAAACTTTAACAATATCCACTTACTTATTCAATATTTATATATGTGTGTAACTTGCATATAATAATTGTTAATCATTGTTTACTTATTTCCTTTAACTATCAGTTTACATGATAAGATGTACCAGTTACTGTTGTAGCGCTGAACTTGTAACTGTCTGTTGTGTCCCGTCAGATTATGTATAAAGAACCTTAACAGGAAATCTATTTTATATATATTTATCTTTTATTTAGGGTGGATAACTTGTGCCAGGAGCATTTAATTTTTTTATTATTAACTTTAAATATACAGTTCCATAAGCAGAACGGTTTGTTTGAGGCAAAACTACTAACTCATTAGTTAGTCTTGTGTGTTACTGTATAAAGCAATAATTTAGGCATCTAAAAACTTTATATTCTATGCAATTATACAGTATTGTATACAGGTTTTAATACGATGCGTAATTTGGCGGAAAAAAATTCTAAGTTGAAATTTAAGTGTTTGCTCAAGTTTTTATAATATCAGAGTAACGATTAATTTTATAAAGTGTGAAAACATAATTTATAAAGACAATTCAATTTTACATTGCTTCGAATACAAATACACCTTAAGGATTACTTCATTAAGATTAAAAATGTTTAAATTGTGTTATCGACATTATAATAGAAGCAGGGGGGCTTTGGAACTTGTTTTCAAATTAGCATCCATATATCTGTTCACCTCTATTTGACATAACCGTTTAAACATCCATCTCATATAGATTATTGTGGTTCTTTTTTACATTGTTGATTATTTTCATTTTGTGTTCATTATACAGGAAGTCGCATAATTATGAGGAAAAAATATATTGTTGCATTCCTTTTAATTTTAACTTTACAGGTTGGGAAGAAGAGTTTTGTTTAATTAAGGTACAAACGTTTTTTAACAGTTGCCACGCGGGTATCATTTGATTCCTAACTAAAGTTTCTCCTAAGGAAGTCTTTTTTTCTTATATCGACGGCGGTAAGACGGGGATCCATTCGCTCATGCTAACAATCGAACGCTCCTGCACCCTATTCGTCACTGTGGATCTTCCTGGACTATTATGAAGCTTCACCTCGTTTCCGCGATCCTTGTTGCGTCTAATGATGCGCTTTATTCCACTGAAGTGCTATGTCAGATGACGCTGAGAAGTTTCCGCGAAGAATCCGGACACGAAGGCTTGCTGCTCACGAGTCGAAGTTGTTGCACATCCAATAGTACCGTCCATTCGTAAAAGAATGAAGAATATATCATATTAAGAAAAATAACTGTGAACGAACATGAAAATAACAAAAAAAAATGAAGCAGGAAAGCTGACAATGAAAACTCAGAATGATGCAACTTTCTGCACATTTTTGAATAATTTCGAAAATCGAAATCCCACCTATATGCTGCTGAAAATATCAATTATAAACCGCATTACCTGTCAATTTCAGCTCAATCGGGTGAATTTCAGAGAAAAAAGCTAAAGTACATTTTTTGACCGTTACTATATATATATATATATATATATATATATATATATATATATATATATATATATATATATATATATATATATATATATATATGTACAGGGTGTACAAATAGTATCGCACCAAATGGGATTATGTGGAAACGGTTTGACATTTAGATTTGACCTTTGGTGGTGTTAAATAATACTTAAATACCCATATTTTAATATGAGTTTCATTTGCTTTGTGCGACTGGTGTTTGTCAGAGCCAACCATCTTGAATTTTTTAAATGGCAACCTAGGTTGAGTTTGGTGTCACAGCACTGTAAAACATAAGCTTGTTTATTCTAAAATGACGAAGAAAATCAAAATATTAATCAAATGGTTCAGGCGAATAAAACAAAAGAAATGAACAAGAAAATTGAGTTACTTAATTGATGAAAATCACAATAACTGCTCAAATTGTCCATTAACTTCTTGCGACTCTACATAAGAAAAACAAGCTTATGATACTGTCGTATTGTAGTATTTACCATCAGTTCTAATTAAAAAGCGATAAAGAGTGTTAGAAATTGCTAAAATTGATAACAATCAGTATAGAACACTGAAATACTACACTTGAATTAAATTTTTGTATAAGTTGTATTTATTTACAACCCTTTGTCCAGAAAATGTTCCCCCTACAAAGTTAATTTGGCTTTTTAATTTTCTTCGTTATTTTAGAATAAATAAGCTTGATGATATAACGTAGTGTATTCCTAAATCAATTACCTGTCAAATGACACCAAACTCACCCTAGGTTGCAATCCAAATAAATTCAAGATGGCTGCCTCTGATAACACCAGTCGCACTAAACAAACGAAACTCATCAAAATATGGGTATTTATGTATGTTTTAATCCCACCAAATGTCAAATCTAAACGTCAAACCTTTTCTACATAATCCCATTTGGTGCAATACTATTTCCACACCCTGTATATATATATATATATATATATATATATATATATATATATATATATTCTTTTCAAAGTACCCAACGGTAAACAGGTGACAAGACCATAGCTAAATTCATATCCACCTCGGAAAGTGGCCTCTTCTCCTATTGTTATTCTACGCGATAATTTGATATAAATTCATCAATGATACCTTAAATGTAACGTGAAACATTAATTTAATTATTGTTTTATCAAGAAAAATCGTTCATAAAAAGCATAAAATGTCTAAAATTTTTATTCGTGTCTTTTTGCTGTATTCCTAATGATAACGATTCTACAACATTTAAAAGAAAAATAATTAAACTTGTTTTCGCTCATCAAAGTTTGAAGTGAGAAAAAATTGTTTTTATTACAGCAAGGGTGTAAAACTGCCAAAAACCATAATAATTAATACATTTTTTTCATGGCCAACTGTAAATCAATAATGAGATCGTAATAACTTTGTTATTTTTAAAAATGAATACATCACATCTGACATCGTAACAAAGGTTAAATAAATGCGCATCTAATAAAGGCTGAAATGCTTTACGTGCAATAAAATATTAGTTTGTAGAGATCCAGAAATCCTTACAGAAATCTGCAAATTATTTATTAATTTATCCGTTTATGTTACAGATAAATGCTCTGGTGCAGCACAATAATTAATTATTCTCCTTTCTTCCGTAGTTAAGAAATCGTTTTAGATTTCGACGCAAGTACCCCTCCAATGCGCTACTTCTTGATACCGAATTATCTTATTGCGTCCGTCCTGAAGTAAACATCTTACTTACTTCTTTGCCGAAGTCCTGCTTTCGTTCCTGATTTCTATTCCGACCTAGTGGAAATCAGACGCCGTTATTTGTACTTGCCGGCCCATTCTGGTGTAAGTAATAAATTTTCTATCATAATTACCAGACCAGTTTTCCGTTTTAAAGATTTCTTGTCTGCCTGGGCAGATTATCAATGGATTCCGCCTGCAAAACACAAAAACTTGCTCGGGCGGATAACCAGCGTAAACAATCAGATCCTACTACACGAAATCCTCCTATTTGCTTTTAGACGTGCCTGAAGAGTACTGTGATTTTCCTCCCGACATTACCCTCAAGGTGCACGCCTGTGGAGGTTGTTGTTGTTCATTCTAGCGTCCTTCTTATTAAGCAATGGAGTGTACGCCCGTTTAGTTAATTAATCCTTTCCTAACACAAAACTCCCTAAAAACATACACGACCGAACTGGAAACCCATTAAAACCTGTAGATACTGAATCGATACGTAATCGCCATAAATTTTCGTTTCCGCCAAATTATCTTGTTAAAAAACCGTTATAATCCTGTATACCCGTCATGAATACAAACACTTTGTGTTCGTGTCTAGAATACTTATTAAAATATTACAACCCGTTTCCTGAAAGAATAAATAAATTCTTTAAAAATTAAACTAAATTTCTATAATGTAGAAATCCCGATTCACTTTCTCAAAAGAGAATCCCTTTTCTTATAATTTTCCATTAATCGATAATAATAAATCGCATTTACGATAAAATACGAACTTTCTAGTACACATCTTAATAAATACAAAATAATCAAATTTCGTAAAAGTGTTAAAAGTGAACACCACCAATAATAATATTTTATCCGTACCCGATTTTACGAGCTATTTCATGTTGTATCTTTCTTTTGCATCATTCAAATTAATTATTGCAAAACCCTAAAGTTACGGATTGCTAAATAAATAAAGGCGATATTTGTAATTCATATTAAAAAGAGATATCAATAACACCTGGTGACCCAGTAAACTACATATAAACCCATTGTCCTCATAAAGCGCTTTATCAGTCCTTTATTTGATTCTAATAATATGTTTTTATAAATATTCTTTATATATACATTCGTTTTATCTATAAACTCGTAGAATTTAAAATAAGCTTTAAGATAAAATTTTTTCCTTGTTTGCAACTGTATAAGGTCAACCAGGGAAATTTTTACAGTAGAGCACCTTCTTAACCTATTGTATTATTAATTGTCCGATCCTCAGACATCCTCTATACCAGGAGTTCTTCCGCCGTCTACAACTTTCCCTATTTCCTTATGGGCCACCTGGTGATCTTATTTTAGAGCTATATTTAAGTTATGTTATTTTAAATTAGATTAAGTGAAAAATAAACAGGTAAGTAATATATTTAGAATTGTAAAAGTTATAGGAAATATAATATTGTTTTGTTACGATCTTGAAGTTGTGATGAATTCTGCGAGCCTTCCCATCTCCGAGCGAAGCTATACCGGGTAAAACAACTAGCTTACTAACTAATAAATGAACTACCTTTTTATATACAAGGGAGGTGGTTACAAGTTTTGTGCAGTGGCATCATAGCATCGCTTTAAAATACAAAATTCACTGTAATAGATTTCTTTGCGGATTGGGAAAATAGGAAACGTAAGATTCTAACATCAGAATAATTAATGGCGATGATGTGCGCTTCTGACAGTGAAGATGGGTTAGAGTTCGATGATCCAACAATAAAAGTTTATGAACTAGAATCTGCTGATAGTGATAGTGATAGTGAGCCTGAAAATGATACTTAAACAGGCCGAATTTAAATATGAATGAAACTACCAAGAGCTGTGTTCAGAAAACTTCCCGAACTACTCCTGAAATCCCAACTCCTGCAGAAAGTTGAACTGCAACTGAAATCCCAACTTCTGCTCAAATTCCTGTTACAAATATAAGAAGGAATGAGGAAAAAACATCAAACTTAATGAAATAAAGAAAGTTTTATTTCCTCTGTTGGTAAGTTCCCATTCATAAGAAATGACAAGTTACCACAAACAACTTTAGATCTGACCACCAAAGCCCCGCAAGAGACAAATCCTACAAAATAAGGCCGATGCTACACTACATGAACCAGAAAGGTCTTTCACTACCCATGAGTGAGCCCCTTTCAATACGTGACCAAATATGTGCAATTAAGGCTACAAACACTTTGTGCTTTGTGGTGATACTTGCTCACAAACTTGAAATTTACAGCGGACAAGAAAATGACGCCAAATTTCGAATTGACGAGGAACCTGATATTGGAACTGGTGCTAATATTCTGGTTAGACTGTCAAGAAAAGTGTCCCGAGATCAGAATTGCAAGGGGTATTTTGACAGGTATTATACTTTTCTGGATTATCTGTGTATTTGTTTAGACAAGGAATTCAGTGCGTAGGTACAACTCAGCGCAATAGAATTCCCAACTGCACGTTCTAAGGCGATACTACTAGAACCACAGTAATGTACCTTTCCTCTCCCCTTTTGTTGAAGAACTTCCTAAATCAGAAGTGAGGAGATTTCATAGGAAGGAAAAGGAGCAAGTAATGTGCCTTGCCCAGCATTTGCTTCAGTATGCAGTTCTCAAATAGGATATGTAGATTTGCTAGACAGCAATACAAGAAGGCACCACATCAAGATAAGATCAAAAAGGTGATATTTCCGTCTATTTTTTAACCTCCTTGATACTATGATGATAAATTCGTGTATGTTACACCGAAGAATGCTCCCTGAAAAAGGTACAACAAATACGCCTTTGAACCAAAAGAAGCTTAGAACTGAGTTATCCAGAACCATATGCCAGGTAGGACCAGAACCAAGGAAGCGCGGAAGGCCAAACAGTTTGGACCCAATAGATAGCAAGAGAGTTAGAGTCAGGGATCTTCTCTCCCACCAAAAGGTGTAAGATTGGATCCAGTAAACTACTGGCCGACCTGGAACCAAAAAAGTAAATACGTGTAAAAACCTAAATTGCAGAGGCTACACGTATGTATCATGTGAAAAATGTAAAGTTAATGTTCTACTTGAATAAGAACAATAACTGCTTCACCTCCTTTCATGAGAAATAGTGTCACTTGTTTTCATATACTCCACATTCATTACATTACATTTCTGTTGACGTCTTTGATTCTTGTTAATTTTTAATGCCTGTAAGTTTTAAATACGTAATTTTGTAAGGTTTCAACATTTTCTGTTGACTGTACTTCAGCAGTCAGTGTGACTATGCACTGTGTCCAGGATAAGGATTCGCACTATGGGGATCTCGCAAATGGTAATATGCACAACCCCGGTTAAGTGTCAAAAAGTCGTGCAATTAGGGGTTTAATAGACATAAAAAAAAATCGATGGTGTGTTTTTTCTGTTTTTGAGATATTTGAAAAAGTTTGAATTTTTGAAATTTCTATTTTATTTTTTTCTAGCGTTATTATAAATGCTAGAGCAAAAATACAAACACTTCTTCGTGACAACTTGTGACGGGCGTTAACATGGCATAGTCAGTTTTTCAACCGGATGTTTCCTATTTTTATAGTCATCATAAACTTATTTTTTTTAATACGGTCCTGATATTTTGAAAACTGATTTTGAAAGACTTTTTTATTAAAAATTTAGCAACGTCATCACATTTAATGGTCTGATCGCGTTTTGAACCTTGTATGGGCCATCATCATGAAATTTTTGGATACAAACCTGCATTTTCAAAAAAGTTTATTTAGTTAACTTTCGTTTTGTTTAATATTTTATAAAATAAGGAAAAGTACTAAAATAAAATATTGTTAATTATGCAACTTAACATAAAAAATTAAATGCTTGTAAAATTAACGTTAAAGTTACTCATTTAAATGATCATTATCAAACACTGCTAAAATACACATGTATAATTTCCAAAAAAAATTGATTTTGCTAAGCGAATAAAGAGTTTTACTATTCGGAATACGAATAGTAGGTCCATTTATCTATAACGGATTTTTAAATTCTGAACACTACCAAAATTTATTAGAAAATGAAGAAGCAGCGTTAGCTGATTTGCCTCAAGCTCATATTGAAGATTATTGGTTTTTACAGGACGGTGCTCCAGCACATAATTCCAGAGCCGTCCAGGAACATATTTAAGAGTAAGACGGCCAGCCCGACCTCCGATATAACAACTCTTGACTTCTTTCTCTGGGGATATGTCAAGAATTATAATTTCCCGACACAATATTGAAAAAGACACTCAATTGCGGAACTTAGTTCTCGAAGCATTTCAAAGTATTACGCCTCAAATGCTTCGTAACGTTTTGAATTCAACTATATGACGGTGTTATTTGTGTTTGGAAAATAATGGAGAACTTTTTGAACAATTATTATAAGTCTTATAAGTAAAAACAAAAGGAATTAGTAATTTTCCCTTTTATCATGTTTATGTGTTGATATTAAGTTCTAATATTAAGAAACTTTGTTATGGTGTGAGTAATAATCATACGGGAAAGTTACTGCATCAACTTCTTGAAAGTGCACGTCTGTACTCAAATATTTTGTGATGATAGTCCATAAAAGGTTCAAAACGCGACCAGACCTTCAATGAATTTGTAATAAAAAATCCTTTCAAAATCAGTTTTCAAAAACATAAGTTGATGATGGCAATAACAACAAGACACGTCCGATTGAAAAACTGACTATGCTAAAGCCCGTAACAAGTTGCAGTGAAGAATTGTATTTATTACCATTTCCGATATCCCGATAGCCAGAATCCTCGTATATACGTAGTTTTGTATGTAGTGCATTCGTAAAGTAGCGGTTAAATTCAATTAAAATTCGAATGCGAGTTTAGGAAGAAAACGCTCGGACCAGTCGGGTTTTATTTCCAATTTAGAATTTTTTTACGTAAACGTGAAATATACAGGGCGTGTCAAGAAAAAGATATGACGTCATCGACATTTTTTTTGTCAGCCTCCATTATATATTGCAGAGTTAGATATGTTAATACAGGTTGTCCCAAACTTGCGTCTGCGGGCTGTACCTTCCTTATTTGATGGAGTGTAGTAGATAGAACTGAGGCGCATATTTCAAATTATTTTAGGTTAAATGGGACACTCTGTATGTTATTTCAAATTTGGATTCATCTTACTTCAGCCATCCTTTCAATATAATATTTGATTATGTTATACAGGGTAGTTTAGAAGATGTGGTTATTTTGAAAAAAAAAATTGTACCTAGATGGATGCAATGTATCGTTTTTAATAATAGAATACTTTACGCTTTAAGTATCCTCCACAAGAAGTAATCTAGAGGATTTAAATTTGGTAATCTGGCTGGCTACTCAATCGTCTCTTTTCTACCTTTGAGGGTTTTCGGTATGATATTCCGTGAACCAATGAGGATTTTCGATTTCCCAATAACCACAATTTTGCACTTCACATGGCCGTTTAAAAAAATGTTGTTACGTAAAAAAAATTATTCTTTTCACAAAATTGCCGTTACCATAAGATAATTGTTGCATTTGTTCACAAAATTCATTTCGCCGATTAAAATCATCTTCCGACAGTTCGTGAAGTAAGCGTATCTTGTAGGGATGGAACTTCTCTCTTTTCAACACCTAGATCGCGCCACATTAATATTATGTGCCATAGTTACCACATAAACTCACGATAACGATGCTGTCGCCTATCAAAAAACTAAACACAAGTTGCTAATCTGCAAACAACTAAAGTAATTTTAACAAAATGTACAGGGTGGCCAACTAAGAATGCGAGGTACTGTATCTGGGAAACTATCTATCGTAGAGGCTTGCGCAAAAAAAAAGTTAACTAAAACGGCCAATACAAAAACCTGGAAAATATTTTCATGTTTCTGAAATGGCCGCTACGGGGCGTAACTGCAATTTTGAATCTAAAAAAGTGATGTTTCTGTGAATTCTGCTATATTAATCTAATAAAAAGTAACTTATCTTTGAAGTCGAGGATAATCTGAACTTTTTTTGTTTGGCACTTTTTGACGTATCTACAAAAATAAAGTGGTGGGGTGTATTCAAAGGTTTCCTTACATCACCCCCCGTATCTTTGAAACGTCTAATTCGATTTTAACAAACTTGGGCGCGTTGAAATGAGCTTTTATTGGGCTACAAACGTTAAAATAATTGAACAATTGGATATTAAATAAACTTTAGTGTGTCTTGTAATTTTATTTTCATTTTGATTAATGTTGTATTATTATTAATAAACTTGGTTTAGCTGTTCCAATAACGTAACGTATATTTAAAAATAGCTTGGCGCCCGAGGTATCATTTTATTGTTTGTATTTACATTACATATTTTTCTTATTAATTAAGTATAAGTGAAAATAATTAAGCTGATGAGAAGCACGCAGTATTTCAGGTATGTTAATTAAACTCAGTATATTAGAACTCTCCCTATCTCAATCTGCCGATGAGCGGACGGCAGTAGCGATTATTATTTGGTAATTTTTTATATTAATTAAAATTATTCGATTAATTACAAATTGTTTATTAGATCATCGCTTTTGTTTATTAATGTTACAATTTGACGCCATTTAATATTTGTTGTTATAAATTCTCTATTTAAACGTCAGGGCCTATGACGAAACTGCCGATTATCCCTACCCATCATTCTAAACTCACATTGAAAGTGGCGTTGCTTGATGTCATGTGGATTTTCATTTGCATACACATGTTATTTGTGCAAATTTGCCATACCCCTCCTTGTGAAGAACTCCTCATCAGTGAAGAAAATTTTGCTATGAAAATTCAGCTCTTCTTTCTTAAATGAACTTACAAAACTAAAGTCACGCAATGGTATCATCTGGCAAAAAATCCTGAACGTTTTGTACATGGTAAGGATACAGCAATTGTTCTTCAAGAACTCTATGAGCAACATTCTTTGAAACGCCTGCTTGCAATGCTAAGCATCGCTTACTTACTTCTGCATTTTCCTCTACTATTTCCAGAATTTCTACTTCTACCCTGGGAGTGCGAATTGTACGAGCACGTATACGATCAGCTGTAATCGGTGCAAATTTTCCCATTTCGCGAAGGCGTCTTTCAATGTTCGCAAAAGTTTTATGATTTTGCACGCGACGATTTGAAAACCTTTCGTTGTACAATTCCCTTCGCAATATCCTAAAATCATCAACATCCGTTTGCTCAGCGTAAGTGTAGTTTACAGCCATTATTACGGAAATAACGAAGAATATTATCTGCTAAAAATCACTAGCTAACACAAACAACAATTTGAAACACTTCACATTTGATAAACTATAACTACTGTGATTAAAAGTACACTTACTTGTCACTAATAAACATCAAGTCGTCATTTATTTATTAGAATACCAGACTGCTAGATTACATTTGTGGGTGTAGCAATATTTTAACCTTCAACATTGTAAGTGGTGCTATAATAAGGCAATAAATTTCAGTTGGTGACAGTTGTCATCCATGCGACTATTACTGTAAAAGTATGTACTCTTTTATTGAAAATGTTTGTTTACACTAGTTTTAGTATATTATTAGTATTTGTATGTAATTTCAATTAAATAATGTCTTTAGCACACAAATGAATAATACAGTTGAAGTATAATATTCTCTAAAATATTTCACAAGTAATTTATAATTTTACGTTATTTGCATTTTTAGTCTATATAAGAGAACTGTGAGACATATTTTAGTTTGAAATTAAATTGAAAATTCTGCCATCTTTGAATAAACTATTTGTTGTGTCTATTCATGATATGGTGCTATTGTATCATAAATGTATTTTAAACACTTTCTTTGCCGTTTTCAGTAATAATTTTGAAATAGAGACTTCAAAAATCATTTAGTGAATGTGTATAATTCATTAAATTAGATATTGTAGTAGAAATAAAATTGATAAACTCAAAAATAATTAATGGATTACACACAATTACACTTAAAATCTAGGAAAGCCTCCGAACTGCACTAATACGTTTTGTACTTATTTTCGAACTACTTCAACAATCTAGACATTTACATAATCCAATTCCTGTTTCTAAGTACAGTTTATAAGTGTTATCGTGTGTCACTTTATTTACTCCCCAATAGTTCTGTAGTCCGGATTAAGAGATAATACCCACTAAAAAAGACTACTTGTGTTTTTAGCGACTAAAATTAGAGTTCAGAAACAACACTTTTGTTTGTTTGATAAAAAATCGACCGTAACAGATATTACCATCCCTTAACAATTACGTAACCCTCCTTTATAGAAGAAAAGTTCGCTTCGATCATTAAATATTCTGTCAGAAGCGATTTCAAATAAGGTAAAAGCCTTGTTTATGTTCAAAAAGTTTAACGATGTACCTAAGTAAGTAATGAAATATCACCTTATAGCTGTGCAAAATGTCAAACTAAAATCCAGTTATATAATTTGCATGTTGGATTAATGATTAACGGTGTTAACAACTCACTAATAACTGTTCAATTTAATGCACGTTTCCAATTAACAACCTTAGATTAAAGTTATAATCTTAATTGATGTGTACAGAGAATTATTATAATTAAGAAAGTTGTGAGCTTTTGAGGTTAAAATTCAAATATGCTATTTTTAGTTTTAATAGCTTTACAGACTTGGAGGGTTTTTAGGGTAACCGTTATCGTTATAATTAATTACACGCTTTCTGCTTGAGGTTATGTAGTTCTAATTAAAAAATTAATGGCTATTGTACAAGTTGTAATTAATTTGGTAAACGTCATTTTATACGTTTTTTATGAGTGTGTAATTGAGATTGATTGAGTTTGTTGGTGATTCTAAAGAATTTGAGGCAAAGGATGGAGGTATAATAATATTGACGTCAGAACGAAAGTTTCATAAACGTCAAGCTTCACTTATTTTATACAAAACGTCACTATCAGCAAAGTATTTCGTCTTAACAAAAACATTGTGTAATTAACTCCATATGAATACTGTGCTTCCAAAGAAACGGTGCATGGAGGATATGCTATCTTATACGTGAGCTGGTGCATATGCTAGCGAAATGTTCCCTACAGCATTAAAAAGGATGCCCTGAGGACTGTGAACATGTTTACAAACTACATTTCAGCGCCCCAAACCCGTATTATATGCTTACTGACGCAACCTCTGTGCTACACTGGCAACAAATTATCGTTATATTTACCAACGTCCTAAAATAGCTCTGGTAGAATTGACATTTCAGAGAGGGGCTTATAAAGTTTTTGCAATAACATCCTCCTTCGATTGGTTTAATAAGAAGTTATCGAGTTACAAAAAGTCAGACCTCCCTTCCACTTTTGAAGATTGACAGTGTTCCAGACACTAATTATAAAAAAACCTCTCTATCGGCGTTTTATGAGAGCTTGTACCCTTCGCCCATGTTTCACTATTGATATAATAATCTTGGCTCTTCTACATCATTACATTGATATTTGAGGTTATATTTTGTCAGGTTTAATCTGTATACACATTGCACTAAACTTTTTTTGCAATCGGCAAATTTTGCAAATTACAGTTATCCTTTGTGGATTTCGTTTTAAGCGACCTTTGGTCAAGATTTTAGGAACCTTGATAGACAGTAGAAAACAGAAAAATTGCACACTCGGTAAAATACTAACTCTCCTACCGCGCTCAATATCAAAACTCCAATACCTACCGGCCTCAACATTAAAACACTGATGTTCAGCCGGAGAATATCACAAATCGCAAATAAAGCTAACGAAGCGTTAATCAAAGAATGAATTAATCATCACTGTTTCAGAATATGCTAGTTAGAACAACAATACAAGGAGATTAGAGAAACCGTTCGAAATCGAGTAAAACAAACAATACTTTGATTAGATATATCGGCCACTAGAAGTATTCAAAGAACAAAGTAATTCAGCAGAAAAGTACTACAAAGGCTACTGAAGGACAAAACTACACTAACCAATACCAATGGCAAAACACACTGTCATAAACATCTTTAAACGACAGTTGAACGAAGACAGAATGAAGGTTACGGCCAAAGCCTTGAACTATGCGATAACACCAGGGTATATTCCGTCAGTACATTTAATAATCGCAGTTGAAAAAAACCACTATGAAACTAGATTTTGAAGAACTCAAACTATGCAGAAGTAAGCATAGATCAGTCCTAAATTCATCTAGGCGAACTAAACTTCACTCCTCAAACCTAGAAAGGAAAGGGGTTATTTGCCACAAAAACAAGGAGAGTGTGGTAATGAATATGGAGACATACAACAGCGAGGTACAACAACAACTTGCTAGAGCGAGTACAACAAATACCAAGAGATACCACACTATCAATCGAAAAACTGATATACCAGACGCTGACAAAACATGAGAGGAAGTTCTCCAATTACCATGTAACTGAACTCACTCCTTACTATATCAAACTTTTGCATCTGTTCGGACTACCAAAGATCCACAAGAAAGAAATTCCTCGAGAAATGAATTAGCACACTGTCTGCTAGGCATCATTACGCTCTTATCGCTAAAAACCGAGTCTGCGCCCAAGAATACGCTGTGCTTTGTGGAAACGCAATAAGCTTCTTGTCCAACCACAAAGAAATTCTGGCAAGTTTCGACGTCGGGAGCCTATCCAAAAATATGCCAACCAACAAGGCACTAACTGTCATAAGGGATAGGCTGAAACATTAGACAAACTTTAGATAAGCACGATAATGGAACTGTCAAAACACATTAGAACATCACGTTTGCAATGCGAATTCAAGCAATAAGAGTTTAGGGTGGCAACGGGTTCCCCGCTAACACTCAAAGTAAACAATATATACATGGACACGTAAAATTAAGGATGCGTCTTACACATGTGGAGAATACCTTCGTGGTTTGGCAACACGGCAAGCATAAACTGGACGAATTCTTAGCGCATCCCCCACAGGATTCACAATAGAATTGGACTCTGAACAAAAACTGCTACCCACACCTCCACACACACGCTCGCACACAGGCATTATGTCCGATCTTATCAAAACTAGACCAAACGTAAAATGAGCTAGTAAGTCGGTTTAACAATAGTGAAAAAAATCGATTGCATAACCTTCTATACCTGCATATGTACGTAGATGTGGGTTGGAAGGTAAACATGTTAAAATATATCTTCGTGTTTAGGAATATAATCACGTTCTTTAGTGTAATTTCACTCAACGCCAAGTCACCAAAATTGTGTTTTGTCATTGTAATCTAACCAAACTTGACATTACAAATGGTGCGAATATTTGCGCTCTTAAGTAAAGCATTGTACATTTTGTACAAAATTAGAATAACTATAAACAAAGTACAAAGTACAGAAGCTTTAGACTTTCTCAAACCAACTTTCAATCCTACTTTAGCGCTAAAACTGAAGTAATCCACACAATCAGGCTAGCACACACATACGCAGAGATGCATCCAGATACAAGCACACTCAACCCGCAGGTAAGCATATACTCATGCAGAGGGGCGCACCCAGACACACCTGCAGGTGATACACAAGAAACAACGCAAGCACACAGACACACAAATTCATGCGTACAAACGCGCATACATACACAGGGCACCTCGCACACACACATGCACTCGGACACACACACATACGCACACACGCACATACGCACACACACAACACTCACAACACACACAACACACACAACACACACAACACACACACACACACACACACACACACACACACACAGCACACACACAAACGCACACATGCACACACGCACACACGCACACACGCACACGCGAACACACGCACACACGCACACACGCACACACGCACACACTCACAAACGCGCACGCACGTACACACACATACACACATACACGCACACACGCACACACGCACACACACACACGAACACACACACACGCACATACGCACACACGCGCACACGCACACACGCATACACGCACACACGCAGACACTCAGGCGCAGACACGCATGTACACAGGAAAGTACCCAACAAGTACCAATTCACAATAAGTTTCCCATTTAAATAAATGTAAAGTACATCAATTCTCTGCAATTTGGTATGCAATCACTAATTTAGTTTACATATGACTAAATTTATAAAACAGAAAAAATTAGTATTCAGAACCATCACTGGTAAGTAGATATAATAGGCCCATCCTGATCCACTTTTAGCGGGAAATTTAAAATTTCAAGGTCAATAGTTTTCAAGGTCATCACGTACACGTTATTATAGCCATATATTTGAAAAAATCCACCAGAAAAGCTAATAGATTGCAAGGTCAAGGTCATCATACAGATTGTGCACGTCTAAGTACATGGTCATTGTACACATTATGCCAAAATACAAGGTTTGAAAGATCACCTTCCCAATTTTCAAGGTCAAGGTCACCATACAAATTGCCAGCATCAATGTGATAGGATACCCAAATATGCCCTACCTCAAGTCCTTTAAAAATTACTAAATCCGTACCTCTTACAAAATTATAAAATCAGAAGGTCAAGGTCATCGTACATATTTCCCGTTCCCCCCCTCACCATACCACGGTCATACCTCTGACAAAGGCAATCCATTGTTCTTGGCTGAGTCAGATTCCTAGAAATCACCCGTAGGGCTATGTAATAGATTGTCAATGGTTAAAATATATTGGTATCAATTTTCAACTCTTCTAGAAATCAACCTGTAGGAGTATCTCAGTACATGGTCGGTGAGGGTATATAGGAGGATGGTCTTCAAGCTCACGTATACTATAGGATCCACTTTCTCGTTTTCAAGGCCACTGCGTACACACATTGTCTGTATATATTCTTCAGGGTCACGTATAGTGATCTATTTATTAATTTATTAAGGAAACCCCGCAAGTGCATTAGGTCATGTACACTTTCACTGTAAGGTCACACGTCTGAGAAATAAATTTTTAAGGACAAAGGCGATGTTCAACAAATTCTGGTCGGCTCATAATGCATAGAAATCCGCTGCATTGGATATTCAAATAGACCTTTCAAGGTGCGGCGGACTCTACTATTCAGGGTGAGGTCACCAAAATGGTTGAGACCATGTGTCGGGAAGTCAGATTTAGCAGCATTCCTAATCAATGACGTCACGTGGCTTTCAAACAAGCAATTATTGACTGAGTCAAGGTCACGTGTTAACCTGTAAAGGTATTCCGATCGAAAATTTTAATCGGGCCAAGTCGGGGTCATAATTCCTAAAAATCTAGAAATATATTATTATCTAGGTCAACAGCCAATACGTATTCGCGGTTAAGGTCATTGTACACATTACCTATATTAAAGTATATGGTTTTTCAAGGTCATCTCATTACCTCCGTCCAAGTACATGGTTTTCAAGGTCCTCTCGTACACCGTGTAAGGTATACTCTTCAAGGTCACCAACCAATTCCTGGTCAAATCGAGGTGCATTGGAATTCTCAACGTCAGAAGTATTAAATAGACTGCCAGGTTGTAGGCGTGGGGATTCTATTTTCAGGTAGAGTTCATGTGTGGGGAAGTGTTCAAGGTGCAGGGGGCAGCAAAATCACATGGTTTTCAAGCAGGCTGTTCTTAGCTGAGTCGAGGTGTTAATTCAGTTATTACAATACTCAATGTGGTCTGCAGGGCATTCCTAGAAATCACTTTCTAATCACTAATCAATCAGTGACTTTTGTATAAGTCTTAGAAGTTATTACTATTACTCCCACCATTTCAATCTCAATGCTTAGTAATTAATTTTCAAGGTCAGGGGGGTATTACAGTTGAGACATATTGTCGTCTATGCTAAAGGGTAGGTTAAATGGTTCTTGTATTGCCCAAATTGACCTATTCAAGGTTACAATTTATTGGTATCTTATTACAATCAGTTCGCAGGCAGAAGTTGTAGGTCAATGTTAAACGAATCTTTCTCTGTGTGTAGCTATGTTTTAATGTTCCGCTCACGTTTTTTGACGTTTTCTTGATGGTTTTTTGACGTTTTCCTTACGTTTCCTTGGCGTTTCATGACGTTTATTTGAGGTTTTTTGACTTTTTTAACGTTTCCTTGACGTTTGATTGACGTTTCCTAACGTTTGTTGACGTTTATTTAGTGTTGTGCGTATGTGAGCAAGAATTTGTCAAGGTCAAGGTCACACCCCATTCAAGGCGAGTGAGACATGTCAAATCGAAGTTTCATGGTCGGCATTTTGCAATTTCACGTACAAGCATAAGAAGGACATGTTGTTTATAATAATAAGTAGGTCAAGGTTAAATGGTTGTGTGGTTGGAAATTTTCAAGGTCTCAAAGCAATTTGATTGCCAAGACCATGTGTGTTAACCTATCGGCTATCCCGATCTTACCCGACCTTATCCGATCGAATAGGCTGAGTGATTCCTGTATTGGCCAAATTGTTTATAATAATAAAAGAACATGTGGATTCATAATGCTAATGTCCTAACCAGGAGCTGGCCCGTCTCAGGATGTGGTGGTTTCCCGCAAGAACTAGATCCGTTTCCGAAATACAGGTAGACGTTTCCTGGCGTTTTCGATCTTCTGATTGGACGCTGGATTCTAGATGTGGGTGATTAAGTTTAGGATATAGGACCGATCCTGGCCCACAGTATACGAATTGAAGGTTAGTTAATCCGCCGTGCACGTACGTGCTCACCTCTTCAAGGCCAAAATTCGTCGATTCTTGGATGTTATTACAATTATTGTAAATCAATCTGGCCTGCAAGGGTATTCTTAGAATTCCTAAAGTTAAACGGTGCTTTTATTCGTTCTGTGTGTATCTCCATATCCATGTATCTATGTTTTGGTGTTTGCGAAGTTTTGCAATGTTTTTTTAATGCTTTTTCGGCGGTTCTTGACGTTATTTCGAGGTTTGCGATGTGTTTTCCAGCCATGTCGTGCGTATGGGGTATCATTAGAAATCTAAAGATAGAAGCAGTTTGTGGAAACATGAAGGTTGTTTTGGGAATAGCAAATAATCGTTCCTATTGCTCAATTCTAACAATAGAGTCAGTTCGTTGAAACAAGAGGGTTGTCTATGCTAAACGTATATCGGGGTCCTTGTTTTGGCTAAATGTTATGCTTACAGTATCTTACTATCCTAACCACCAGCAGGAGGTAATTTCTCTAAGACAGATAACCGTTTCCCAAATATAGATAGTCGTTTCCCAACACAGCTAACCCAGATGAAGTAGTCGTTTCCCCCACAGAAACAAATTGAACCTGTCCGTGTAGGGGTAAAGTTTATTAATCTGAGGGGGTTAAAGTTTATTGGTTCGAAGGATGTCACAGTCTTAAAAATCATCTCATGGGAGGGTTGTTGTTTATGCTAAAAAGATTAAGTGGTGGATAAATTGAGTTAACTTTTGCCGAATTCTTAGAAATCTGAAAATAGGTCAAGGTACAGATAGAGAACAGTTTTTATATTACAGAAAAGCTGGATAATCCGCTTAAATCACCTACATTTAGAGGTAGCTTTTCCAACAAGTTCTGAAATAAGTCAACAGGGTTATCGTCCAGGAGGTGGTTTTTGGCAAATTCTAAACCGTTTTCGATAGGCATGACATTTTGTGTCTGAAATAGTTGGACAGAAAGCAGTAAGTGTGGAATGAAAGAAGCGGTTTGGAGACGTTAATAAAGTAAGTAAAACTCGATTTGGAGTGTTATATAATGAAAACCGAAAATGATGAAGCTGTATATTAGCAACAAGGGATATGTAAAAATAGTGTAGTAAAGTAGAAGCATGAAAGGTTGAGAAGTATGGTGAACGTATAGTGTTAGAAACGGAGGGGTTTAAATGTGCATTACCTCAGCGCTTTTACTAGGATTTGAAAAACTTTAAAGCGCTGCTAAATATAAAGGATGTGTTTACAAGTAGTTTGGATGCAGTCAGAAAACCAACAAACATAGTAACCATAAGTAAACATGCTTTAACGAGAATCATTTTACAAAGAGTGTGTTTATTGCTTACAAATGTCAAAAATCTTCAGTAAACTCATCAAGTTTAAACGGTTTCTTATATGATATATATATATATATATATATATATATATATATATATATATATATATATATATATATATATATATATATATATATATGTATATATGTTTGGGCGCGGAACTTTAAACGTCTAGTCATTAGAACAGAATACCACCGCCCTAGGATTTCATCCGACATCAACCTTCTTCCTCCAGATGGGAAGGTGATACATATTATGTACTTTAAGCTATCGAAACAGTGAACTAGGAAATATGGTTCAATAGGGATTAGTTCTAGGAAATCTTATGTAAGGATTTTCAGGGAACCAATGCATGGTCTCGTTGAAACAACTAATGTAATTTCCCATAAGGAAATAAGTTGCTCTGTGACCTTGAGAAGTATACGTAGACAATGTGTATGATGGCCTTGAGCAAAACCACTTTGACCTTGAAGCGTCGGTTGAAGTGCTTGAACATCGCCTTTGTTCTTGAAAATTGATTTCTCAGAATTAAGCCTGAAATGGTGGGGGTATCTAGATAATCTATTTTTATGAATTATGACCCTAACTCGGCCATAACAATGGATCGCCTTTGTTCTCTTCTCAGAGGTGTGACCTTGACTTTGACCTTGAAGCGTTTGCTGAATTGCTTAAACGTCTCCTATGTTCTCCAAAATTGATTTCTCATAATTAAACCTGAAATGGTGGGGGTATCTAGATAACAATACATTTTTAGGAGTTATGACACTAACTCAGCCAAAACAATGGATCGCCTTTGTTCTTTCCTCAGAGGTGTGACCTTGAAAATTGTAAGCATATACTTTGAAGCGTCGGCTTGAACAATGGATCGCCTTAGTTCATGAAAATTGATTTCTGAGAATTGAGCCTAAAATGGTAGGGGTAGCTAGAAATTGATCTATTTTTAGGTATTATGATCACAACTCCACAGAGGTCAATGAACTTTGCTGCGATACCCCCGACGTTGAGAATTGATTTATATGAATTAACGTCTTGACTCAACCAAGAACTGCTTGGTGATCCTGAAAGGTAGAATCTCCCACACCTTAAAAAGTCTATTTAATACCTCTGAGAATTGATTTATGCGACGTAATACCTTAGCTCAGCCAATAATTGCTTGGTGATGTTGAGTAATATTTGTAGGCAATGTGTATGATAGCCTTGAGCAAAACACTCTTAGAAAAAGTATAGTGGAATAGTGGTCTAGGATCCGCCTAGCTATGGAGGCAACGTAAGCGACCTTGAAAATTCTTTGACTTGGACGTGGCCAATGTGTATGAGAGCTTCAATAACCTTGAAGAATATACTTTTATATAGGTAATATATACACTGACCTTAATCTTGAAAACCATGTACTTGGATGTAGGAAATGTGTATGATGATCTTGACCTTGACCAGATTTAGTAATTTTTATAGGGCTTGATGCAGGGCATATTTAGATATCCTAATACTTTAATGCTGGCAATGTGTACGATGACCTTGACCTTGAAAATTGGGAAGGTGATCTTGAAAACCTTGTACTTTGACGTAATGTTTACAATGACCATGTACTTAGACGTGGAGAATCTGTATGATGGCCTTGACCTTGAAAATATTAACTTTTCGGGTGAATGTCTTCAAATATATGTCTATAATAACGTGTACGTGATGACCTTGACCTTGAAAACCATTGACTTTGAAATTTACATTTCCCGCCAAAAGTGGATCAGAATTGGACTAGTATATCTACTCAGGTACTTTGAACACTCTCAAAGCGCAATTCAAGTATAGCACAATCAGATGGTGGTAGATAAACCAACAACAGGTGTTTTGAAGTCGTACACAACAGTGCTGCCTTCGAGCAACAATTAATTAAACAGGAAGTATATATTCCTATCGTAAGCGCCTGGTGTTCTAATTTACATTACATAATCTTACAATCCAAATTACTAATTTGTCTTTAAGTAGAGTCAAAGCTTAGACTTCAATTAATCATGTATTTACAAAATCCATATTATTTGTGGAAAGGCCATAATCCCAGCGATATGCACAACTGGTATATTTTAATAATCGAATGATCAGCAGATATTGATAACCGAAATATTATTAGGCTTTCGAATCTAAATAATTATTACCCTGTGGCAGTTTCGCAGGATAGTGACCTTTGCGTTTTGAGTTTGGGCAGCTTAGCATTGCGATCGTTTTTTATTTTTACAAATACTTATTTCGCGACTACCAAGTACTATTAATTTTTTATATCTCCGTTCTTATTTTTGTACGTGTTCTTTTGAGAATACCCCACCAAACTAGAGACATTTTAAATTAATTTCTCAAGTTCGTAATTATCATGGTAACTAGTGGCCACTGTTGGGTTTTCTTAATTATCTTCTTATTCTTAATTATTTGAACTATTATTCCTGTTGTTTAGCAGTATTTTACTGCTACTGATGATAAATTACACGCTACGTGCAATATATGTAACAAAAATTCAAATTATTAAAAAATTTTACATACTTAAATCTACCCAAGAACCAACGGCTGGTCCATCGACATCTTCAATGATTACTGTTACCTATGCAACATCAGAGGCACAGGCATCAACCTCATCATCGACTACACCGTTACCGGTACCTCATTCTTCAACTGAAGATCGTCCTGGGTTACCAACCTTATTGCACAGACGTTGGGGTGGACGGTACTAAAGTGGAATGTTTTAGGCAATGTAGTTATAGTGGTGGCTGACAGTGCTATGAACTTGAAGTGCACCATTAATGAAAATTTGCAAACATATCATCATCCATGTGTAGCACACATTTTAAGCCTAATAGACCTTTCAGCATTAAAGTTAAACAAGATCTAAGTATGAGATGAAATTCTTCATGTATTATGATAGAGATTGCTGGCTATTAAAGTTCTATTAACTGCAACATTGTAACTCTCCTCCTTTTTACCAATTTTAAAATCGCAAATTGCGAGACGGAGATGTCGTTAGGGGAAAAATATCCCACAACTTTTCTTTTAATTTTGCCCTGAACAGGTTAAGTTTAGCCTAGTGTGGTCAGGCAGTCAGGAAAATTAGGAAGATGGATAGAGCTATATTGAATTGTAAAGGGGTGCTTACGAACAACTACATTACATCGTTTCAAATAATAAGTAAGAGGAAAACAGGCACTGGGAAGGTCGTACCACAATTTTGAAGCCGTATAGAAGAATGTGGACTGCGCCCGTTTGGAGGTTTGTACGGCATATTGATGATGTAAATGAGCAAACCGAGTATTTCTAGCAAAGGTGGCTAGAGATGTTATCAAAGGAACTAATTCAGTAGCACAATATTCATTGTAATACCGATAGCACAAATATAGAATTAAAACGATTCTTCAGTGGTTAAGAGATTGTGTATCAGTAATTAAGGACGACACATTTATAAGCCTCACTGTTATTTTTCAAATAAGATCAATAATACCAACCCATAGTTGAGAATTATATCCTAAATGAGGTCGCATTTGGGACTAACATAGCGGAAAGAGTTGTCGGGGGGTAAAATACCGCTTAGATCTCTACAAAAAGCCTATTTTACGAGCAGCTGCTTTAGTATCTGGCAGAAGATGGTCATCCTATGGCACTTTTAAAGATGCAGTTATTCCCAACATAGTAGTAGTGTCTGAAAATTTAAAATCTGAGCCATTTATGCTATAATAGGACATAATTGATCTTTTTTTTATTTTGAAAAGAAGCCATCAACTACGACACGTATTCGTCTTTTATTGAGAAAACAAAGGAGGTGTATTTAGCAAGTAAACACTTATGCCAAACTTGGTCAAATGCTATTGCCGCTGTAATAGTTTCGTCGGATTGTTCTATTGTACTGTTTCAAATTTGAGTCACATATGAAATCAGATCACCTGTTGAACGACTCTGCCCAAAACCGTATTGGTGGTGACTAAGGGTTTGTTAGATTCAAGGAAAGAGAGTAGTTGCTGTTTCATGGCTTTTCCCGTGACTTTAGACAAAATAAAAGTGATGGCAATTTGCCGTAAGTTGGAGACATCGGTTTTGTCGCCTTTTTTTGGGAATAGGTTAAACATGTGGTAACTTTCATCTTGAAAGAAATTTCCAGAACACATTGAGATGAAATGGAGCCTCAATAAGAGTTCGGGGGAACATTTCATTAAGACAACAGCTAGGAAACCGACTGTGAAATGTTCGAAAAGAGGACGACTCAAAATAGTATTCACGCTATAAAAAGTTTGTAAAGGAATCTCTAAATAACTCCATTTAGCTGACTTAGACCACCACAAGCTTCTATCGGTGTTGTGAACAGGTGAATTAGAACATTAGAAGTTACTTTTATCAAACAATGGCCAAATACACCTAGTGGGGAAAGAACTAAAGTAGGTTTGATGTAAGAAAGAGGAGTAGAAGCTGTAGAGGCTGTAGGGTTCAGAGATCGCATGGAATAGCAAATGTTTTTACACTATCACCGGGAGCATTAGTAGTAGATGAATATTAAAGCCAGTTAGGGTTATGAACATTGAAATCTGTTATAATTGAGATATCGAAGGATGACACAGACAATAGTCAACTTTTAAATTAAAGTTTTCCAAGAAGTATTGAAGGTTACTAGAATTTGAAGAAATATAAATGCACTGCAGATTTCACAAATTTAGAACCAAAATGCTTGAACCAAATCACGTCGAATTTTTTTGTTGAAAGAGGAAATACTCTTGCTAGAGGTACTGTTATTGATGTACGCACACATACCTCCTTTGTACTGAAAGTTAAAGTCAATATTGTGTTAGGGAAATTGGAAGTATAGTGAATTGGAGTTTTCAGAAGAGACTTATATTTCAGATAGAAACAAAGTATCAGATTGTAACTGTTCAAGATGCTGGTGAACAGAATTTAATTAAGTCCTGATACAGCGTATTTTACAATAATGTATCGGAAAGTGAGTACTTTCGACGATCGAGGTCGCTTGGGCTCTGCCCTTCCGGACATCCGAACGGGCAGGATTTTAGATCCGGCATTTTTACCCTAGCAACCACAATCATCCGTTTTTTAAACTTTAGACCTTCAAACCGATAGGAAGACGATGAAATCAGAGGGAAAAATACGAGAACCAATATTAAGAATCCCATGGTAAGGTTAGTGGTCTTGGCTGGTATGGGATACACATGCCCCCCACCTCTAATTTTTTAATTCCACCCGTCAATAGTTTTCAACATGCTGTATGAAACATTGCCTATTTCGCCGAATGTGGAACACTTCTAAATGAAACATTTCTTACAGTGAAATCTACCCTTCTGAACTCACACTTCATGATGTATGGGTTCGGAAATGAATCGAATTTCCTAAAATGGGTCACTGAAGAATTAGCGTAAAATTCTTTAATCTTGCAATCCATAACGTCCTGCAGTCGAGTGAGAACACCTCAACGACTCCAAGCAGAAAAGAGGCGCAGATATTGACCAGAATGAATAATAGCAATCGTTGTAACCACATACTCTCCACAAGACGCGATAATGGTTAGACAATATTCGGCACCTCCCATTCTTCGCAGAAGCTCAAATCTTAGGAACTGTTGGGAATAACGTATTTATGTTTTCCCCATCTGCATAAATTGTTCTCCAGTTAACTCTGTACCGTCCAAATTCCTGTCTTCCAAGGTGGCCAAGTTACGAATGGCCGCCAGAATAGACTAATACCCAACAATTCTAATTATATAACATTATAAATAGCAATTAAAGAGAATAAGTCATCGTTATTTTCAATATTTGAAGATAAAATCAAGAATATTCGTCAATAACTTAATATCGTTAACAAATCTGATGTATAAGTGCATTTGGTTTGTAGTTGTGTCTATTAAATTGCGAATTCGACAAAACCTTTCTATCATTCCACTTCCCTTTTTTCTTTCTAACATGCGCATAATGGAATGGCGAATGACACTTGTTGGCCTGTTTCTATTGCGAAAACCAAAAGCTACGAGATAATAAGACACGAGTGAGGAATCATTCACATGTTGGCAGTGTCATAATTGAAATACTAATGTTTCGACTAATTTTGCTTACATAGTCGAGATTCCGAAACATCCAATACAATCGAAATGTTAGATTACGTCATCCATAAATGCGCAGTACAACCTAAACCATGGTACTAAAAAACGTAGGAATCTTCTAAAGATTTATTGGAAGATTGTTACAGGCTAAGTACACACTAGAGCATCCAGCCCGTAAAGGCAATTTGTGCCACGGCAAAGCTCAGTGGTGTAGGTGGGGTTCCTACTTTATGTTGTAAAAGTGAACTCGTCACAACTCCAAAATCGTCAAAACCGGGTAAAAACCGTCAAAAAACCTGTTAAAAACATTTGTAGCGGGAAAACGTCATGAACAGATCTTATATGAAACGTTCCCTCAAAAATAAATTACTATACCACTAATAACTCTATTCACAAAATATCTACGAGAACTTCACTTAAATTCTAATGAAATTCTAAGCTTTATGCAAAACCCGCAACATTGCGAAAATACAACCAAAACTCATTGAAATCGCGCCAAATCTTAACGCAGAAATCATTATCTCAAATAATCAAAAATAAATGAAAATACGATAATTAGTTTTTCAATTTAAAACACCAAAAATACGCCACTACAAAAAATTAAGTGTAATGGAAAATTTATAAAATCCTAAATTTATTAAACACCGATATCGAGATGTAATTCCCAAATTCGAAAAAATACAGCTGATTTTTAAACAAATAACAAACTGCTTACCTTTTGGTAATCATGCTGGTTTCTATAATAGAGTAATTAAAAAATATTCGCGACTATTCGCAAAACCCTCGTATGCAAAATCTAACAGCCGTTTGGTCATCGACCGACTCACTACATATTAGGTTACTTTATAATCTAAAATATCCTTTAAAATGACTTGTTACTTAACAACAAACCTTGTATAACTTTGATTTTTAATGAATTCTTACTTGAGAACATAGAAACAACTTTATTTCATTTACAACCAGTCGTAATTGAATCAATTCGTCCTAAAATATGCTCTAATCCAAGAAAAATATTGAATTAAACCTTTAAAAAATATATTAAAATTGAATAAACAATGTAAACTTTTGAACAGAATTACTTTACTTCAAATAAAGATAAAAAATATTGACGTTATTTCGTAAAAAACAAACGCGAAGAGCAAATATGTGGTAAATAATTAGTTTAGATGAAGAATTGAAATATAAATGGATATCTAAGAAATGTTAAATAAATTTGTGGTATGTCTAAGTAAAAGACCTTGAAAGTTTATGAATAAAGTTTAATTGTTTAATGTTTATCTCTTTTGCACAATGATATGTTTCGCTTACTCGACAAATGTTAGCATAGAAAATATCGCTTATAAAGACCATGTGATTATGGCGGGATGTCTCTTCTTGCAATCTTTTGGCATTTTTGCATCATTGACTGCTTTAGCAATTCCCGGTGCACCTCCAGCTAAAGCACCTATTACTGATAATCCTGTGAATAACGGAATAAGAAATGGTGAAACACCTCCTTGTTCAGGGAATTACTCTAGGAACTTTAATGCTTTTCTTTCCCCCAACCTTTTTACTACACGTTCTGCCGATGACAGTGCTGACTTTATTGTGTCTGTGAAATAAATCTCCGTTAGCTTTCATTTTTTAGCTATTGTTTTTCGTACATGCAATGAGTTTCCACCATTCTTCTTCTTGGACCGACGTACACCATTTCAAATTTTCTCTTTGCTTTCATGGCGGTACCGACTGCTAAAGGTGCAGCTCGTTCACCTAATGTTGCGTCTGTCGATTTAAACCGTTCCCAAGCTTTTTCTACTAAAACTTTATCTGCTCTATGTCTACTTTCTAAATCCCGGTAGTCTCTATAACTGATATTGTGCAGTTTGCACTGAGCATCCAATTGATTAAAACCGAGACCACCGCGTGCAGAGTATTTATACCTAAAATCGAGAGTACAAAAACTTTAGCCGGACGATAGTACAATATTTCCATTAAGCATACAGTGTTATGTGAATTAATATTGTACTTGGCATTTATAACATCTTGAATGTCTTTATAAATGTCATAATCACCGAATTCTTTCCCACGAAAGCGACGGTAGTCAACCACTTGTATGAATTCTTCATAGAAACACACCAAATTGTAAGATTAAAGAAATTCTAATCTATAGCTTATTATATATTTCAAATTCAATAGTTCTTCTACATTATGGACCAACAGCAGTTGTAGTTTTCTATGAATAACAGTTTTCAAAATTCTCTCATATCCTTTAATCAATTCCCAATTGTAATAAATACCGTGATTGCTAGATAGAGATTAGTAATCTTGATCATAGATTATATCTTCTTCGGTTACATGTAACCAATCGATTTGGCTTTCACTTTCTTGGAATCAGAAAAATTGTCTTTGTAGATTTGAATACCGTTTTAAGGCGTCTACTGTATCCAATTACAATATGCGCATCGTTTGATACTTTATAGGAAGCACAATCGTCTAAGTATTCATTAGTTGCCTGTTTTACATTTTATCCTCATGTTGAGATCGGTTAGAATAACCTTCATCGTGTTTCCTTCAGTTTTACTACTACTACAACTACTATTACTATTTTGACAGCTCCAACAGCACAAATTACTGCAACTTGTAAGGTACATATATAGCGGTAAACCTCTGAGTTTGGATCGTTCCAGAAATGATTTTATTGATGCTTGCATGTTTTTGCTTTAATTGCGCAAAGCTAGCTATGCTTATTTTTGCTATTTGGACTGGAAACTGATATCAATACATTTTAGCAATAGACCATCTATTTGATACCCCGCAGCTGATTTCTAGGAATTATGACCCTGGCTCAGCCAATAATTTCTTGAGCAATGGATCGTCTGTCTTCTTTCCTCAGAGGTGTGACCTTAAACATTGTTAGCATATACTTTGACCTTGAAGCGTAGGATGAATTGTTTGAACAATGGATCGCCGTTGTTCTTGAAAATTGATTTCATAGAATAGAGCCTGAAATGGTGAGGGTAGCGGGAGATTGATCTGGATAACAATCTGTTTTTAGAAAATATGACCCTGACTCAGACACAACAATGGATCGCCTTTGTTCTTTTTCAGAGGTGTGCCCTTGAAATGGGGGAAACGGCTACCTGTGTTGCGAAACAGATCTCCTGTTTTGGAAAACGGCTCCCCTGTTTTGGGAAACGGCTATCTGTCTTTGAGAACCGGATCCGGTTCTTAGGAAATCTACCTCATTCTTGTGGTTTAGAACAGTATTATGAGCCTACGTAAGCATAATCCTTTTATTACAATTTAGTCAATACAAGAACTTTGAACCACTATGACCTTGCAAACAGATGTGTGTGAAATATCCTGCGAAATGCCTGGAACTTATTTTTGACCTGAACCACATAGGTCAATTAACTTTGCTGGGAAGCGTGACCATGAAACCGATGACCTTGAAAAGGACAATGAACTTTGACTACTAGCATAGACAATAATCTGTAATACGATACCCCAGCAGGTGAAAAGAATTGTAATAACTAAATTAGCAACCTGGCTCAGGAAAGAATTGGTGACTTTGAAAACTTGACCCTGAGGAGTAGAATCCCCCATACCTTGAAAAACGTATTTAATAACCCTGACCTTTAGAATTGTAATTAACACACATTCACTCACAGACACGCAAGCACGCCCGCACTTACGCATGAACGCACCCACACGCACGCACGCACGCACGTATGCACGCACGCACGCAAGCAAGCAAGCAAGCACGCACACACGCACGCACCCACCCTTCCACCCACACACACACACACACACACACACACACACACACACACACACACACACATACACACGCACACGCACACGCACGCGTACGCGCACGCACACGCACACGCAAGCGCACACGCACACGCACACTCACACGCACACGTACACGCACACGCACACGCGCACGCGCACGCACACGCACACGCACACGCACACGCTCACGTACACGCACTCGCACGCACACGCACGCGCACACGCACACGCACACACGCACACGCACACGCACACGCACACGCACACACACACACACACACACACACACACACACACACACACACACACACACACACACACACACACACACACACACACACACACACACACATGACCTCGGCCAAATATTAAGAATTGCCTGGTGCCCATGAAAATTTCTTGCCAAATTAACGCTTGACTCAGCCAAAGAATTGATTGGTGACCTTGAACAGTTTCTGTCACGTTGTCTTGATGATTGGTGCAGGGAACGTGACCTTTAAATACCTTGTACTTTGACATAGATAATGTGATGAGGAATATACTTCATTGCAGGCAATTCGCACAATGACCTTGACCTTGATGTGGACAATCTGTACGGGAAGGTGTATTATTATTTTCAAAAGAGGATTGGGATTACCCTAGCTACACTACGCATTCATTTAAAATTTCATCCCCTAGTTACCTAACGGGCTGTGAAACCAGCTGATGCCAGGATTGGCCTCTTTACTAAAATTACTGTAAATATAAGATACCAAAATAATAAGAAATTACACAAAAATTGCGTTCTCTTTGCAACGCATAACCACACATCATTTCAATACAAATTCGTCGGTATAATAAATAAAAAATACTCAGATAAGTTTTGAATCATAATACGAATGAACACGCATTCACTAAAAGTTAATCGATACAAAAATCAAACGTGAATGCCAAATGTCAGCGTATTCAAACGTCGACATATACAACAATAAACATAAAATTTGAGTACTGTATTAAATATAAGTACTGACTATCACTTATTAATTAAAATTTATCAATTGAACGAAAAGCTTTTATATTCAGAGCGAGTTTGTATTTTGTTTGTTTGAACTGCGCAAAATACCTAAAACTACCTATTCAACAGGAATTTGTTAAATTAATGCTCACAAACAATATGCGATACAGCAGGTCCATAGAGTACGAACACTCCTTTCTACAAAGCTTGTCATCCTAGACAAACGATACACAACACAAAATAACTCGGGGATGTGGTGAACCAATATAGTTTGTCCCTTTTATTGGAAACGGAGATCAGTTACTCCACGGTAATTCGATACACCCCTGTACGTAATAGCTTATTCCACCGAAAAATTACCCTTCTCGCATACTTTGAGATCTGCAAACAAATAAAAAGTTAGTTCTGCTCTCTACGGCATTTCTAACAGAACTAATTATTACCTTATTTAGAATTCGCCATCTTCCATACTAACCCTTTCCATCTTACTTAAATTTTCAATAGCCAATAACAAAAAGGAATAGCTTAAATCTTTAAGCGCGATAAAAACGTTACTCATCATGAAATAATTACATAATGCTGCAATTGCAAAGTCAGCTTCCTGCAACCGCCTTAATATGATTTTGCTAAATTATTTTTCTTTAATACTTATTGTAGCTTACAAGGACAAAACTTACCAAAAATGATACGGTATACTACATTCAAAAATATGTATGGCATTATATTCAACATTACACGTGGACGTTATCAGGAACAAAATACCTTTTAATTTCAAACCTTTGAAAATTTATACGATTACGATTTCAACTCCCCGGAATTTTATTTAAGAAATATATGTTAAATACAATGCGTGAATTTTTTAATTCTTAAAAAAACGTAATTTCTCTCTTTCAGCTAACTAAATTTCTAAAACTTAAAATAACTGGAATACCTATCTACGCAAAACTTAATCTAATAGTAACGCCCGTGTCACCTGTGAGCGGAACATAATTTTACAAATAAAAATTCCATTTATAAATGTCTCCAAACCAAAAAAAGATGATCAAATAAAAGCTCGCAAAAATTAAGATTGTGGTGTTTTGGAAGGTGGAAAGGAGAGTTAGAGCATTTACCCTGCAAGATAAAATTGTGGATCAAGTTGCTCGTATTCACCACTCCTGCAGCGTTCTGTTTTGGGCCACGTTTTGTATTTTTGACCCATTTCCAGAAGAGTTTTTTGTTTCTCTCAAAATCATTCTGCATTGTCTCTCCTTCCGCAGCAATCATATCCTCTTTACTTATTCTCACTACCTCCTTCGCTTGTTTGATTCTTAATTTATACACCTCATACAATCGCTTTTCTCACTTTTATTTTTTTGCAGGAATCATTGCCATGTATGCATCTTTTTTCTTACATACCGCCTTTTTTTACCGACTCATTCCACCAAGCACATTTTCTCTGTCTACCTACAGTCGCTCTTCCTCATATCTGCACGCACAATTTGCAACACAGTTTTTCAAGGTTATCCATTCACTTTCAACATCAGTGTCTTTTATTTGTTCGTTCCACACTGTTTCATTCACATTCAACTCTTTGCTAACAGCATCTGCATATTTCATTCTCGCACCATTATCCACTAGTTTGTCTACCCTAATTCTGGACGTTCGCGCTACGTTTGCTTTCCTTCTCCAGACCCACTTTTGCCCTAAACACACTTTGGATATAAACAAAAAGTAGTCCGATCCACACCCCGATCCGCGCATTACTTTTGTGTCTTTCACCAGGTTTCTAAGTCGTTCATCATACACTATCAAGTCTATCATTCTTTTAGATTTACCTCTTTGTCATGCATACATATGTATATTTTTATGTTTAAACCACGGATACAAACAGGCTTCTCCCAACACAGATGTTCACCAGGCGTTCACCATTCTGATTGACTATTGGTCTCCGAACTTTCCTAGAACGAGTTCAGCATGTTCTCTCTGTACACCTACCCATCCGTTCATTCCAGAGGTTCTCACACTCCTGGTCTCTTTCTCCATTCACCGGTGCATAGCATACAATAAGTAAAATTCTTCGAAACTCCATTTTATTCTAACCCATATTACCCGGGTAGATACCAATTCGTACTCTTTAACACATCTTTTCGCTCTTTCACTTACGATCACCACACCTCCTTTTCGCCATTCACTTCAGCCTCAACCCCTGACCATAGTGCTAGGCTGCCATCCTCCATCTCTACTGCATCCTTTCCTTTGTGCTTTGTCTCCGATACACACAGAATATCCAGGTGTCTTTCGTACATTGCATTCGCAATTTCAAATTCTTTATGATGCATACCTCTGACATTCCACGTACCTACTCACCACTGATTCCTTGCACAGTCGTCAGCAACGGGGCCTGTCTGTTTATACCTTAACCGCCCCTTGTGGCAGGTCGATCCGAGGTAAGTGTATTGTTCTCTTGAGTTATACCTTAGCGAGCACACCGGTTACTAGCCAAATCGTGCCCCGGACGATGTAGCATTCCCTACTAACGGGTATCGACTTACTACCGGGCAGTTATTTTTCTACTGCCTCGACTCGTAAGGAAGTCAGAAGTAGAAATATAGACAGATGCAAGAAATATATAAATAATAGAGTGTATACTTACTGTATCCTTATCTAAATGTACATATATACATATACATTTTTCACTTACATACCCTTAAATCACATCACGTTTCGACCAGATTGCTCACTATGCGGTTCCTGGCTCTCGAGCCTGTCACCGGATGCTGCTATTTATTTGCGATCAAATTACTTAATTATTTTTAATTTAGCTTTCCGAGTTACTTAATTTAATATTAAAATATATTAAAATATAATAAAATATATTAAAATATTTTAAAATTTATTAAAATAGTAAAATATATTAAAATATATTAAAATATATTAAAATATATTAAAATATATTAAAATATATTAAAATATATTAAATTATATTAAAATATATTAAAATATATTAAAATATATTAAAATATATCAAAATATATCAAAATATATCAAAATATATTAAAATATATTAAAATATATTAAAATATATTAAATTATATTAAAATATATTAAAATAAATTAAAATATATTAAAATGTATTAAAATATATTAAAAATACATTAGTCCTTTTTAAAACTACCAAATATTTTTTGGAATCCTGATGTAAGCCTGTCTACAGGTTTATGTAACAAGAAACCTTTACATAACGTAATTATACAACTTTGTTAACGAAAACAAAAATGAATCAAATGGAACGTAAAACGAAGGTTTATTTTATGTTTTTAAATGCGTGTTTGCCTTTGAGGGTTCCTAAATTAAAAAAAACCACCTTTATACCGCAGAGATACTAAAAGATAAACCTACTCGAATTATTGCTGCCCACCGCTTTATAAACACCTTTTATTGTTATTAACTAATTTGCATGAATACTGTTTTATAAAACAAGCTAAAAACTCCGTTGTTTCCTTTTATTGTAGAAGCAAATAATAAAAGCTTTAATATTTGTACAGTTAACTTTAAATTAACTCACTTTTCGTGTTTTGTATATTTAAGAAGTTTGAGTTTATGCTTTAATCGGTATTTTATTTTCGTATGAAAACAAAGTATCAAATCGTTGCTAACTAAAAACAGCATAAGTTAAAAATATACAAATATGGAAAATGCAGTAAAGGAAATACAAAAGTAGACCATATCAGGATAGAGATTAAGTGAACAAACACTATAAAACTGTCAAGAAGACGTAAAAGTGTCGAAAGATTTCTACTTAGAAGTTGCCCCAATACGGTTTTGATTGCTGATTCGATGTGAAAAGAATAAAAATTCTTTGGACTTTGCTTTATCAAAAAAAAGAAGTAGTACGATTTTGTAGGTTGCATACATAACAATTAGCTTACAGTGTAGGTGGCGGACTGCGAAAATGTTATTATTATAATAAACGTGTTCAAATCGCAATTGTTACCGCGATAGAAGAGTTAAATAATGGGGTGTGATATACTTTATTATATAGTAAATCTTAATTTCAGAATGGTTTACGGGATATTTTATTTTTGTAACTAACAGTGGCTAAGGGCTGAAAAACACATAGGGTTAAAACAAGCAGGTGTACGTTCGACACTGCTTTATTGCCGGAGACCGTAACGAATCTTTGAAAGTTGCCGTATGCAAATTCTTGTGGTGATAACTTCATAAATGTAATAATCATTTACGTCGGAACATACCACAAATCCAAAGGGATCTTTGTTTGGTTCTTTGAGATTTGATATCAGCTATAGGTTCTTATACGGACGAATGCATATTGAAATTAAGATTTCGTTCAACAATTAATATGAAACTGTTCCCACGTAATGTTCCCTGTTTTTATTTACTACTTTTAAAAAACGGTGGTGGATTTCAAGAGTAGATGTGGGTAGTTGGTGTCAGAGGAGAGGTAGTCACAGTTAGAGTTTTGATTGAGTAAGATAGACCTGTTTGCTTGATTAAAATATCTTCATTGTGAACAGTCTGCCTTTAGCTATTTTTGCGTGTACATTTTCTTTTGAAATAACCAACGCGAATTTGTCTTTTTCTTTTGGGTGTTAGTTTTAATGTGTTTTTCAAATATTAATCTATAAATAACAGCCACCATTTTTGAAGTTAAACCGCGTGTGTTAACCATTTGTGTCTGTGATCAGTTAAAGGAATATATATTCAAAACGTAAGTAGGTATTTTAATGTAAATTAAAGCTCACAGCAAATGATTCTACAAGCCTATATAACACATTAAAAATCAAGCATTGCCGTGCAAGAAGTATTTAATTGCGCACGCACGCTCATTAAGTTGAAATCTGTTAAAATAAAAGGGCTAGCGTCAAAACGTACAGGGCTTCCTCCCCCATCACTGTATAAAAAGAGCTGTCGTGGACAAACGAGTAAAGGATAAATCACGTTTATAATTGTACATCGGCAATGTCACTTGATTTTCACACTCTCGGGCCCAGATGACCATAAAATGCTCCTCGAATTATGTCTTTGCTGTTTTTATTGTGTTACATAGTTGATGGGTAACTGGGAATGGACACTGCATTTTTTTTAACGCAGTCACTCAAGCTTGTGTATCAGTCACATGGTTATTTATTTGGACTTACCCTTATAAGGCTTTGTTTCAATGTTTTATTATATATATATATATATATATATATATATATATATATATATATATATATATATATATATATTTGTAGAAAATGAATACTGATGTACGTCGGATTCAATTAATGTACCAGGGATGTACATTACTTGTTGTCCCTAGCGTGGATGACCTTAAAATATGTTGCCCCTAGTAACCGCACTTGTTTTGTTATTTTATTGACAAACAAACTGCCAAATTTTGGTTAGTCGAGCTTTAATAGTGTCAAATTTGCACAAGTTGAAAGTAGTGGTCGCACGAAGATTTTGGGAAATGGAACATAGTAAGCTTCGTACTGTCATCAATTACCTACAAAAGAAAGGTTTAACACCTAAAGAAATTCATACAGATACGGTAGGCGCGTTTGGAAATTTTGCTCCTTCCTATCAAGTAGTAAAAAATTGGTCTCTAGAATTCAAGTGTGACAAAACAACCTGCGATCGTGTAAAAGGTGCTGTCGGCGGCATTCTGCGTGCACTCAAGGAAACATTAACCTTGTGAATGACATGATCAGAGGAGATCGTCGATTGACAACGAGACGTGTAGCGGAGATAATAGGCGTTTCAAATGGTACGATTAGAATCATAATAAATGACTATTTAGTGCTTCATGAAGTATCAGCAAGATGGGTACCCTGAAGGGTTACGCTCGAACAAAAGCGTTTGAGAGTCACTTCAATAGCCAATTTAACTTGTTATGTTATGTTATGTTTGACAAAACTTGGGTTTTTATCACTTCGATCCCAAGTGCAAACGACAAAGTATGCAGTGGTGTCATCCAGCATCTCCCCCTCCACGCAAATTTCGTGTACAGGCTTCAGCGGGTAAGATGGTGGCTATAGTTTTTTGGGATTCCGAAGGAGTTTTACTGTCACTCTGTCACACGGAATTCTCTTTCATCAAGACAACGCCCCAGTTCATAAGAGCCTTATTTATATGAATGCAATTTATGGGGCTTCAACCCTACACCCCTGACTTAGCTCCCAGTGATTTTTATTTATTTCTAAAGCTCAAAGAGAGTCTTCGGGGAATAAAATTTGAGAACTGTGACGCAGTTATGGTAGCAGTTCAGGACTTCTTAGTAGATAAGCAACACCGGTTCGAGCACATTTTGCCTCAAAACCCCATGTATTTCTTATGGGAGTTTTCCAAGGTTCGTTCAGGTCATCTTTGGTCGACGCAGTAACGTGACCAACCGCGCGCATGCGGTTTAGCTCATAAGGGATGTGTGTGCGTGTATGGTTGTATGCCGATGTCTGCATAAGGGGTAAGCATGGGGTGACAGGAAATATTGGTGGTGGGGGTAAGTTACAATAACCATTATCTCATAAGGGATGTGTGTGAATGGTTGCATACTGCATAAGGGGTAAGCAAGGGATGACTGTATGCGGACGGTTGCATGCCGACGTCTCCATAAGGGGTAAGCAGGGGATGCGAAGTATTGGTGGTGAGGGTAAGTTACAATAAGCATTAGTTCATAAGGGATGTGTGTGAATCGTTCCATACTGCATAAGGGGTAACCAGGGATGACCGTGTGGGGATGTTGCATGCATCAGGGCCATGCGGGCATTATTTATATGAGTATTGGTGCTGGGGGTAAGCTACACTAAGCATGACATTACAAGGGATGTATGTAATTGGTTGCATTTAATGTTTGTATAAGTGGTAAGCAGGGATAAGGAAGTATTGGTGGTGGGGGTAAGCTACATTAAGCATTAGCTCATAAGGGATGTGTGCGAATGGTTGCATGCCGAAGTCTGCATAAGCACTAAGCAGGGGATGCATGTGTGTGGATGGTTACTTAGGGATATCTGCATAGAGATTAACACATGAGGGGGTGATAGCATGCAGGGTAAATAAATACACGATAATAGTAATTTATTGTTACAAAATGCACTCTAAAGAAAGAACATCGTCAGCATATTTGGCTTACCTGCCTTAATGAATGAAAGAAGTATTTGACATTGGAATGTTAGGTTCTGCAATACCTTCCTAACACAGGGGGTTGCTAAGAGATAGTTGCATTTATCTAATAAATTTGTAGAAATCGTTTTAACTGAAAACTTTGTTTTAACTCTAACATTTGATTTTAAGTATAGGGCCGTGATTTGGTGGGACTTGCAAACACACTCATCAAAAAATGAAAAAAGGTAGAGAACGCGATTTTTAGGTTAGGCGCACGAGTATGACCTAACCTAAAAGTCGATCGCTACAAATTTTAATGCTAAAAAATTAAATCAAAGGTTTTGGTTAAAGCGATTTCTAAAAATTGTATCTTGTGTATTACTTACTTAAACGGTTTTAAAGTACATAAGTATTCAGCTTTGAAATTAATGAATTGCAATACAATACAAAATATAACAACGAAGTCTTGAATGAATATGATAGTAGAACCGAATTAGAAATGTTAAAGCAACCAGCCATGCATTTATAAAGTGAAATTAACGTACTCGATTAGAATCAGTTCTAAAAATCAAACTAATGCTCTATTTCTTTATAATAGGCCGACTAACCCAATTAACATAATGATCTATTATTCAACACCAATACCCTAATGCTTCTTTCATAGATCCATTTGATTTTCAACATCAATCCTCTAATGTCTCTTTCATCGATGCATTAACTTTTCAACATCCATGCTCTAATTCTTCTTTCATCGATCCATTAAATTTTCAACATCAGTTCTGTAATACCTCTTTCATCACTCCATTCAATCTTCAACACTAATCCTCTAATGCTTCTTTCATCGATTCATTCAATCTTCAACATCAATTCTCTGATAACTCTTTCATCGATCCGTTCAATCTGCAACATCAATCCTCTAATGCTTGTTTCATCAATCCATTCAATGTTCAACATCGGTCCTCTAATGCTTCTTTCATCGATCCATACAATCTTCAACATCAATCCTCTAATACCTATTTCATCGATCCAATCAACCTTCAACATGAATCTTCTAATACTTTTCGCATCCATTCAATCTTCAACGTGAATGCTCCAATGTTTCTTTCATAAATCCATTCCATTTTCAACATCAAACCTCTAATACGTCTTTCATCGATCCATTGAATTTTCAATATCAATGCTCTAATGCTTCTATAATCTATCATTTTACGCTCTATCATTCAACACCTATCCTTTAATAAAGAAGTATTGATTATTTTAATTGATACAATATTGATTATACCTCTTAATTTAATTAAGCATCGTGCGTTATACGATAACATTTCAAAATTCTTGACGAGCATAACCGATAACTATGGATTAGCTGTTTCTTCTAGAATTATTTAACAACAAGATATAAGTATTGATTATTATAGTCGACACTTTAGTTATATTATGCGTTTTTAAATTTTATTTTCTTAATGTGAAATTGTTAAATGTATCGAACACATAATAAATATTGTATCGAGTACTAAATTTTATCTTTTTCATTGTTTTATGAATTTTACTTCAATTTAATTTGTATCAATGTTTTAGAACTTACGATTGTGACGTATTGTTTTTATATGAAAATATCAAGTTTTATATTTTTCTAATATTACCGGATCTTGTGGTCTTTTAAGATAACACTCGCATGATCTTGTTTTAATCATTCTGTCGTCAACTTTTGATATAATAACATCTTTATAAAAGTGATGAGCAATATTTTCCCAAAAAGCGAAATATATTGCTCGAATTTTATCTTGGTAAGTGTATTTACTTTCTTAAACTGTATTTACCTTTAGATATTGTAGAAACAGATTGCGAAACTGAATTTTAACGAGATTGTATTCGTTACTTACATTCTAATTATCAGTATGGACCGAATATTCGTTTACTACATGTACAATGTACAATGTACAATTTACATAAATGAGACCAAGATAATCTACGCTTAAATTTTTCTTGCACTTTTTTGTCATATTGTTTCATAATAGTTTATGCTTAGTAAATAGCGTTAAGTTGTAACGTTGTTTTTATTGTCAAATACATAAGAAAAGTTAACGGTTAATATAATATTCAGATTGAGTTACTGATGGTCTTCCCAAATCTGACAGAGGGAACTAGTTCGGCGCTGTTCATCAAAGACAAGTTACTGCCTCAAAATAATCCATTCCTGTTTATTCAAAATGACTTAATGTAATATTTCTCTTATCACACAAATGTACCAAAGTGTATCAGAGTTATCTTTTGTATTAAGCAAGAGTCTTCTTTACGTTATATTAGAAAAAAGGTTGTTGTTGAATGATTTCAGCATTTTTTTAATATACCGGGTGGTGAATGGTCGGAAAATCCAATGGGGAATCATAGACTCTCGAATTCCTGCTTCCCTAATTATATTACGTAAAAAATCCGTAGGAACCTTTCTTTAAAGAATTGAATTCTCTATCAGATGAAACTATTAAAAATATTATACAGCTTACGCTAATTTTAAAAATTGCAAAAATTGTGTACCAGTCCTGCACTGTATTTGGGTAGCAATGAAATGTCAAAATGATACAATTTTTCAAACGTCAAAGCATCTAAATAATTATTGAAAAAAACAGGTTAATGAATACAGCATATTTAATTGTTTAAAAAATTAATCAAAGCTCTTTATTGAAAGAATCACTATCAAACTTGAAAATAGTGGAACGCTGCTTCCTTTGTGTAATTGTGACAAAAATTATGAAGCTAACTTTCAAAGAAATGTGTTTAAAAATGAAAATATTACAAATGTATTCACTGAAGGATTGAAAATCTTAGTAAAATATCAATAATAATTAACAATTACAAACTAAAAAAATTATGGCAAATGTTCAAATAAGCTGCCATTTTGCGCTTGCTATATCCTAATCTATTATAAAATTCTTTTCTACCATTGGCAAGAATGCGAGGCGTTATTTTTGGGCATTCTTCGCTGATGCGTGTCTTTAAAGCCCAAACCTGCCAACCTTTCAGAAGTGAAAATTATGAATAAAGCTTTTCTCAGCAGTTGTGACCGGGGTAACCATCCATTTGAAACCAAATTTCTTCTTCCTCGGGAGCTACTTCTTCTAGAGCCGGTAAAATTTGCTCTTGCAGGAAATCCAAAAACCTACCCGAGCTTAGATTTTCCTCCAATAATAGGTTGTCCGAATGTTCCTACCGAAACTTTAATTTTTTGTCGACATCGAGATCGGATTTCAACAACAATTTCAGACCTTTTGATTTACCAAATCCTATAATTTTGCACGTTTGGTTCATTATTTAACGTAAACATACACTCATTCGTAAAGCAAACGTTCTTTAGAGATTGTCGGTCTAGATCATCCTTCTCCAGCATCTCATAACAAAATTCTGCTCCTCTCAAAATCCCCCTCAAAGAACTCCTGATGACACTGAAGTTTGTACGAATAGAAATTATAGTTTTTCAAAATCTTAATGCGGTTCTATTATGCATTACTAACTAGCTCGTAATTTCTCTAAAACTTATACCAGGATTGTCAACAACTGCATTTAATACATTTGTAGTATTTACGTTTTCAAACACATTTCTTTGAATATAGGTTTCATGATGTTTATCACATTAACACAAAAGAAGCACCGTTCAACTATTTTCCTATTTGGTAATAATTCTTCCAATTTTAGTATGGCATGGGATCGAGCGGTTTGGATATTTCGCGTTAAATAAGGCACTAACTGTGCGCGTGCTATTGCCAGAGAACAACATTTTTACAATTTTTATTCGTGCTGAAACGGTGTATGAGATCTTTTAAGTATATTTTTATGACTAATTGAATAATTTTGAAAGGTAGCGCCATCCAGACATTTCCTTGCTGTCCTGATACTGTGCAGAAACGGTATATAATTTTGCAATTTTTAAATTAGCGCAAGCTGTAAAATATTTCCAATAGTTTTATCTGATAGAGAATTCAATTATTAAAAAAAAAGTTCCTGTAGAGTTTTTACCTAAAATAATTAGGGAAGCACGAATTCGAGAGTTTATGATTTCCCATTGGATTTCCTGTGGTGGTAACCACCCGATATGTATAATTATATACTTAATTTAATTGTTTGGAAAATTTATTATTTATTAAGACCAAAATTAAATGTAATGCATTCATAATTATTTTGTTATTTGACATATCCTGTTTTAATTTACTACTATTACCTTTATTTGCTTATTTATACAATATTGCAAAGCTATTGTGTGTATTTACATTTGTTTATCTACAGTTTCTCCTTCCTTACATAACCTCCAGTGTCTTCTTCCCTCTTGTCTCCTCTCCCCTTAACTGCCTTCTTCTTTTCCGTACTTCTTCCATCCAATTCACTCCCCTTCCTTTTTCCTCTAGTATCTTCTACGGTCCTCTCCTCTTCCTTTACCTCCTCGCATTCCTTCAACATATGATTAATCGTCTCCATCTCTTCCCGCACAACCTACATTTTTATCGTCGTCCCTTCTCCAATATTTGTTTCCCCTTTCACCGTATCTCCATCTTAATCTTGCTATCATTTTGTTTCTTTCCTTCCTCCCTTCCTCATTCAGATATCGCGATATCCCTTCCCCCTTAATGTTCTTATAGTTCACATTGTACTTTCCTTCTTTCACCTTCGTCTATCTGTCCTACGTTTGCACATCTCTGTCCCTTCGAATTATGTCCGCTCTCTTGCTCACTCCTTCCCTTCTTAGTTTCGCCACTGCTTCTTTCGCATACCCGTTTATTTCATAATATTCTTTTCTGGCTTCTTGTCCACACTTGCTGTCTTGTCTCATGGTGTATCCCAGGTAGGTGAATTCCTTTACCTGCTGTATCTCCTATTCTCTCCATTTCCACTCCTCCTATTTCTTTTTTCCTCCCTCTTTTCTCAGTACCATTACCTTAGTTTTGTTCCCATTTACTTCCAGATCTTTTCTTTTCAAATATCTGTCTATAGTTTTTAACATCGCCTTCACTTCCTTTTCTTCCTTTGCTATTGGCGCTATGTCATCAGCGTATGCTAGCAACCACACCTTCCTGTTCCCCACCACCAGGCCTCCTTCTTGTTGCCCCCTTAATGTCTCCTCAAAGTTTCCAGTGCATACTGCGAACAGGCTTGAGCTCAGTGGGCATCATTGCCTCAGTCTCTTCCTTGTTACAAATCCTTCACTTAATTCCCCATTCACCCTCACCCTATTCCTCGTTTCTTCGTATATTTCATCCATCCTTTCTATTAGTCTTTTAAGACTTTTTAGTCTGTTTTAGTTTATGAAGTGTGATAATTAAATAATTATTGACACTATCATGCATTAACGTAATGATATAATGTGGATATATAATAATAAAAGGATTAAATAAATGTCCATGCACTACCAATTAATTAATCGTTTTAGTAACACTCTGAAATCAAGTAATAAGCAAATCTGCGAGACCGTTATTAAAGCAGTTGTGTCTATATATTAAAACAAAATTAAACTGCAATTAAAACGATATCGTTAACCAAATTACGTTTGAAATTTTGTTTTGATCCGTTTCTCAAATCGTAACAGAAACTCCACTGGAAGCGATATCTGACTTCAAATGGACGGATATTATGAAATGAAACCGATGCCAAATTATCTACCATAATTTTTTCTCATATATGTAAAAAAATTTTGACCAAAAACTGGTAATAAGCAACTTCAAAGCCCACGATACCTAAATTTGAGTCGTATCGGTTTCTAAACACGATAAGTCCCATTTTTGATCCTTCACTTTGAGTTTTTTAATTCTGATAAATGATGCATACTTAGAGATCTTAAAAAACCTCAATATGCGACTTAAAGAATCGGTTTTTAATTAAAAATGAGCCATTTTGAGTTCATTAGTTTTGACAAATAATTTATACTGAGCGATCTTAAGAAACCTCAATAAATATAAATTAAAAATGCACAATTTTGCACCCTAAAAACCGGCGAGCCACTGGTTAAATATTCTTTTTTTCTTAATATTTTGTAAAAAACTTCGAAAGTATTAATAATTCACCTCTCTGTAGACTAACGTGCATTTCGTGCTATGTGTGCTGCACATAAAACATAATTTACTTATTTAAAGTGAGTACTTCCACACATCGTTTGCACATTCAGTTTCAGACATGTTCATGCGCAAAGACCTTTTGGTAGAGTCGTTTTTGTGTGATACTGAAAGGTATATTTCCTCCGTTAAACATTTTTTATTAAAAGTGCTGTAAATTTTATGGCACTTTTACTTTCAAGTTTACTTTTTTTATTTTTTACTTTGCCTTCACCTTTACTGTTACTTTTCACGCGTTTATACACATCTACGCAATTAATTATTTAACCGTTAATCCAATTTACGGTATTAGTACGATTAATCAAGAGTGAGGTAATCACCTGCGTTAATGGGAAGTGGTATTCTAAAACCCTTAATCCTGCAAATTCATTCATTTGGGAATTACAAAGCATACAAATCCAGATTTACTTCAACCCTGAAGTAATATTACGCAACAGTTTCAAAAACTCTGACCTAGCATGCAACCGTTTCGTTATCGACAGTATGACCAACAATAAGGTATTCTGATTCCATCATTTACTCACAATATTAATTATTCATTAGGTTATAGCGTTAGTAACATTAGCATTAAGGTATTTCCTTTTATAATTAAATATAGGTTATGTAATAAAATTTATTATTGTAGATTTTAAAGCGAACATATGTAGGTACAAGTAAATATTTTTTGGTTAATAAGGCAAATCGATAATTTTATGAACCTGACCTACTTTAATCTACGACTGAGCATAAGTCACAAAACCTTCTAGCTATTACCCAAACTGTTAAGTAGCTAAAATTTATAGCCACGGGTGTAGAAGTATACTTATAGAACCTAAGGGTTGTACAATCTAAAGAGATATTACTTTGTTTTTTTAATTTTGTAACTTTTTAAAATTTGAAGCAATGAAATTTTTTACTCCTCTAAGCCCCTAAAAATTCCCCGCTACTGGTTGGATTTTGCTCATTAATGAAATTGGCCTAGGTTTTATGGAAAAAATTTTTGTACCAAATTTCATATTTCGATAGCTTTAATGGTTCAAAAGAGATCATTGGCACACAGGCACATAGACTGTTACGAAATTTTGTTACTAAAAATGTGTTTTTCGTGTGGTTTAGGCCATAAAACGTCGAAAAATGCAAAAAAAAAGTGAAAATTTAAACCGATTGTATATGATTCTCTTTATACCTACGTATATGAGAAAGCAAAACAAAACTAGAAAGTGTCAAAAGTAATCGGCATTGTTTCTTATTCTGTTTATCTATCTGCGCTGGGCTTTTACATCACTTACGTTGGAAACTAACAACGAACAACAACGGTTTTTGAGTTTTTCGCTTCTAAATTGAAACTGTATTGCCTGGGTATTGAGCTGTTCAAAGAAATATTTGCCCAACGATGATTTAAAGGCATTTTTATCAGCGCTACTAATGTTTAAATTAATATTATATGTAACTACGATGATGTTTGACAAGGTTCGGTTTTATTTCTATTCGGGATGCACATCTAGCCATCCAATGCTGTTCCACTCAATAACTCTTTGAATAAAAAAGGAACAATACAGTTATTTGGCCTTAAAATATGCAATTTCTTAATGGCTGTTCTTTCAACGCTAAAATTTATATTTAGCCATTATTGTATTACTCTAGAAACCAGGTGTAGTTAACTGTAGGTCGTAATCTAGAATGGGTACGTATTAACGATAAAATTAGATTCAACAGGTGTGCGACTGTACAAAAGAAAGATGAAAACGTAGACACCTTTTTCAATTACGAATTATAAAGTATTGTGGTATGTATAATAATCCCTAAAACAACTATTGTCCAGCAGAGCATTTTCTATAAAAAAACAACTACGGCAGTTGATAGAATGATAACTGGTTTTTTAGTGTTTGCAGCAGTCATTTAACAAACTTTACATTATGAACAATAGTACTTTTTTGATCGGTACAACTTTAATTGAATCTCAGTTAATGAATATAAAGCAATGCTTCACACCATAATTTTACACCACTTTGTTACACGATCAAACCGCACTAGGCGTTGTGCTGGTCTATCGATGTAAGCCGATTACCAAGCCAACTGTAGTGGAAATGCTCGTGGTCCATATAAGAAATAAAAATTGAAATTCAGTGTCAAACACCTTCTACATTCCATAAATCTGCAAATAGTTTGGTAAGAGCTGCGGAAACTATTATTGCGAAGAAATAGCCCTGGTAATGTCGTGGATGCAGATACTGTTGTTTGTCTGAGAAGTGGAATTCAAGACTTCTGTGTCTAGATCTAGATTTCAAGCGTGACAAGGTATTGAACATAAGCAAAAGAAGTTGACATAAAAATTAAGATTATGCTCAAAATGTGAAGCTCGGTTGCAATTTCTGCAAGAAAACGGGCCACTACTTGTTCTCAACTACATTCAGAAACTACCACCATTATTTGGCAACCATTCACGAAACAATATCTGCAAGTTATTAAGGATGGTAGTAACTTCACCTTTCTGCAAAGTAATAAAGGCGCATCATGCCTCGGCGTTAGTACATTTAAATAATTCCACAGTATGTAATGCATACTATGTGACATCTTGCGAGCATCTGGGTCACATATCAATTAGAGGTGCCTGTGGATATCTAGAAAACCTCTATATGTGGTATGAGATCTAAAGTGTGGCGAGAATTTTGCATCTCATATTATCCTACAAATCCGCGATGGACCTGATGCAAATTTGCCAACCATCCATTTGTTGGACAAGGACACCGGTTTGATAGCGCTTGAGCAACTATGTACTATGGTTTCACGGGTAATTACGTACCACATATCGACAATGCACTTCTGAGAATCGTTTCTAAACTTTAGTACCATTGAAGAATACCACGGTATGTAATGTGTACTGTAGTATCTTGCGAGCATCTGGGTCACGTATCAAATAGAGTTGACTATGGATATCTATAAAACTTGTATGTATACGCTAGTATGAGATCTAAAAGTGGCGATAATTCTGCATCTCATATTATCCTTCAAATCCGTGATGGCCCTGATGCAAATTTACCAACCATCAATGTGTTGGATAAGGACAAAGGTTTGATAGAGCTTGAGTATTTATGTACGATGGTTCTACATACGGACAATGCACTTCTGTCTGGTTCGAGAGTGTTCATATAAGGCCTATAAGCACCGAAGAGGCGGAATCACTCAGAATTTTTGATCAGAAGTATGGAAACCGTACCACCTCAAGATTGGAGGAATTAAGCGGGAAAATTGAGGATAAATCTGAGAGAGGATCTCAACATGTCCGAATCTTGTTGGCACTATCTTAGACTAATTATAGATGAACAGCATTGTCTTAGCGATACATGCAGTCCAGTGACAAACACAATAGTACATATTTATGATCGGCAGTACATTAGAAGGGACCACAGCCCCTCTATTATAAAGCAAAGGCTAAAAACTGTTCCAATCAATTTAAATTTTAGGGATAGATTTTTTTTTAATCTTTAAAGAACTCGGGTGTCCGCGTGTGCGTGTGTACGTGTGTATGTGTGCGTATGGGCGTGTGTCCGTGTGAAATTTGGTGATGATCGCTGTAGGGATTAGAGTAATAAAGGTAGTATTAAGAAGATTTCGTTAATTTTGGAGTGAACAATGTTAATGTATAAAACTCGTCGGTCGTTAGTTAAGTGTATAATTTATTAAGTTGGAATTAACGTTTATTTGGTTTAACGAATTATATTATTATTGTAATTCTTAATGTTACCGAAGTACAAAGCATACTGTGACTAGTTCATAAATTCTGTATTATAAGTGTTTTGTAACTGTGGTTTCCTATTAGTGGAGTTGATCGGCCTATTTCCACAGTTTATGCTTTTTGAGCGCGACGTTTCGGAAGCGGACTCTGCTTCCGTCATCAGGCTTAGTCCTGAGAAGGACTGTTTTCGCACTTGAGTCGAATTCATATGTTATATCTAATTTTTCTCAAGCACTTGGCTACTCTCAGATTCGAACTTGGTACCTTTCACTTACTAGTCTGACACCTTTACCGCTGAGCCACTGAGTAATCCAATATATATTTGTTAGATATTATATATATATATATATATATATATATATATATATATATATATATATATATATAAACTTTTTCGTGGTTGCGCAGAAGTTTATTGCGCATGTTGCGCCGTAACCTCTTGCGCAGGTGTATTGCGCTTAAGCTCTTCGCGCATTATTGGAATCCATATGGGTTTCATTTCTACACTAGCTTGGCTTATTGGATTTTCTGCTAGTGCGATGAATGTGGCTTCTTTGAGTTTCCGACGAGTTGTATTCTCGTCCTTTGCCACTATCTGTATGTTATCCCATTGGATGCGGTGGTCTTCGTTCCAGACATGTTCAGCGATTCTTGATCTTTCTGTTTCGCCCTTGCGGACGTTGTTCTTGTGTTCCTGAGTTCTCACTTTGAGTGGTCTACTGCTCTGCCGCATTCGCATGGTAGGTTGTATACACAATTCTTGGAATTCTGATCTTCATTGTATGGTTTGGTTTTGGTTAGTATTCCCTGAGCGTTCTGGTCGATTTGAAGGCAGTGCGTATCTTGTATTTGCTGCCTATCCTTCGTATTTTGTCTGAGGTACCTTGTATATATGGTATTATCGCTGTATATTTAGGTTCTTCTTTTTCGGTTACCCTTTCCCTGTTTAGGTTAGGTGTTAGATCGGGGTAGCCATTTTCTTTGAGTGTTCTAGCGATATTTTCTTTTTCTCTGTTCAGGTCCTCTTGTTTTGAGCATATTGTTTTTGCTCTATCGTACAAGCATTTTGCCACGCCTAACTTCACGTTTTTGTGGTGATTGGAGTTGTAGTGTAGGTACCTCCCGTGTGGGTAGGTTTCCTGTATACACTTGTCGTGAAAGTGTTGTCATTCCTGTGTACAAGTACATCCAGGAATGGCAGTTTTTGTTCCGACTCCAATTCCATTGTGAATTTTATGGGGGTGCGCGGCTATTTAGATGATCTAGGAATTCATCTAGCTTATGCTTGCCGTGTTGCCAAACTACGAAGGTATCGTCCACGTATCTAAGCCACATCCTTGGTTTCTCTGTGAATTCGGATATCGCTTGGTCTTCAAAGTCTTCCATATATATATATATATATATATATATATATATATATATATATATATATATATATATATATATATGGGTGATAGTGGGGAACCCATTGCCATCCCAAACTCTTGTTGGTAGAATTTGTCTTCTACCTGGAAATATGTAGTTCTAATGCATATTGTCAGAAGTTCCATTATTGTGTTTACCGAGAGTTTCGTGCGTTCGTCTAACGTTTCATCCTTTTCCAGCTTGTCCCTTATGATAGTTAGTGCCTTATCGGTAGGCACATTTGTAAATAGACTCACAATGTCGAATCTTACCAGTATTTCTTCGTGATTTGGTTGGAAGTTTCTGATGGTTTCCACGAAGTGCTGCGTATTCTTGACCATAGATTCGGTTTTTCCCGATAAGGGTGTGATGATACCTAGCAGGTAGTGTGCTAATGGGTGACAAGGTGAATTACTCGAGCTCACAATTCGTCTCAGAGGAATTCTGGTAATCGGAGAACTTATGTTTTGCCAGCGTCAGGTATATCCGTCTTTCGATTGATGGTGTGGGGTCTTTTGGTATTTGTTTGTTCTCGCCCCCGTCTAGTAGTTATTGGAACTTACTGTTGCATTGCTTATAACACAACGAACAAGCATCCAGTAAGTGTATTGTTTCTAATAAATTTACCAATAAAAATGTTTAAATATTGAAGATGATAGCGTTAGTAAATTAAAATAATCGATTGGACGTGTGACTTTGATTATTAATTGCGGTTGGGATCAAAGAAGCATTGTTCTAATTTTACAAATTTTTAAAGCTCTCAAATTTATTATGTCAACGTAGCCATTTTCGTGTATGTCACTTGTTTTGTTATTTTATTGACAAACAATTGCCAAATTTGGTTAGTAAAGCTTTAATAGTGTCAAAGTTGTACAATTTGAAAGTAGTGGTTGCACGAAGGTTTTGGGAAATGGAGAACAGTGACCTTCATGCTGTCATCAAGTACCTACAAATGAAAGGTTTAACACTTAAAGAAATACATACAGATACGGTAGGCGTGTTTGGAGATTCTGCTCCGTCCTATCAAGTAGTAAAAAATTGGACGCGAGTGTTCAAATGTGGCAGAACAACCTGCGAACATGCAAATGGTGCTGGTCGGCGGCATTCTACGTACACTCAAGAAAGCATTAACCGTATGAATGACATGATCAGAGAAGATCGTCGATTGACAACGAGACGTGTAGCGGAGATAATAGGCGTTTCAAATGGTACGATTGATACCATAATAAATGAATATTTAGGGCTTCATAAGGTATCAGTGAGATGGGTACCCTGAATGTTACGCTCGAACAAAAGCGTTTGAATTTAACCTTGTTTAACCGTAAACCAGAATGTTTCCTCGATGGCTATGTTACGTTTGATAAAACTTGGGTTCATCACTTCGATCCTGAGTGCAAACAACAAGGTACGGAGTGGCCTCAGCCAGGATCTCCCCCTCCACGCAAATTTCGTGTACAGGCTTCAGCGGGCAAGATAATGGCTACAGATGCCGAAGGAATTTTACTAGTAGATTTTCTTCAACATCAACGCTCGAATACCTCTTTCATCGATCCGTTTTATGTTCAACATCAACCTTCTAATGCTTCTTTCATCAATCCATTCAATGTTCAACATCAGTCCTCGAATGGTTCATTCATCGGTCCATTCAATCTTCAACATCAATCCTCTAATACCTCTTTCATTGATCCGTTAAATCTTCAACATCAATCCTCTAATACCTCTTTTATCAATCCATTCAATCATTAACATCAATCCTCTAATGCTTCTTTTATCGACCCATTCAACCTTCAACATCAATGCCCTAATACCTCTTTCATCGAACCATTCAATGTTCAACATCTATCATCTAATACCTCTTTCATCGATCCATTCAATCTTCAACATCAATTATCTAAAACCTGTCCCATCAATCCATTCAATCTTCGACATGAATGCTCTAATGCTTCTTTCATAGATCCATTCCATTTTCAACATCAAACCTCTAATACCTCTTTCATCGATCCATTCAATTTTTAATATCAATGCTCTAATGCTTCTATAACCTATCATTTTACGCTCTATCATTCAACACCTATCCTCTAATAAAAAATTATTGATTATTATAATCGACACAATATTGATTATACGTCGTAGTTTATTATTGAAGCATTAGGTGCTATATAATAACATTTCTAAATTCTTGACGAGCATAACCGATAACTACGGATTAGCTGTTTCTTCAAGAATTATTTCACCATAAGAGATAAGTATTGATTATTATAGTCGATATTCTAGTTACATTATGCGTTTTTAATTTTTATTTTCTTAATGTGAAGTTGTTAAATGTATCGAACACATAATCAATATTGTATCGAATACTAAATATTATCTTTTACGTTGTTTTATAAATTTTACTTCAATTTAATTTGTATCAATGTTATAGAGCTTTCGATTGTGACGTATTATGTTTTTATATGAAAATAGCAAGTTTTGTATTTTTCAAATATTACCGGATCTTGTGGTTTTGTAAGATAGCGCTCGCATGATCTTGTTTTAATCATTCTGTTGTTAACTTTTGATGTAATAACATCTTTATAAAAGTAATGAACAATATTTTCCTAAATATCGAAAAATATTCCTCAAATTTTACCTTGGTAAGTGTATTTATTTTATTAAACTTTATTTAGTTTTAGATATTGTAGTAATAGATTGTGATGCTGCATTTTAACGATATGTATTCGTTAGTGCCATTCTAATTATCAGTATGGACCAGATATCCGTTTCCTACCTCAATGTTTTAATCATTCTGTCGCCAACTTTTCATATTATTAAATCTTTATACCAAAAATGACCAGAACGAACCTTGGAAAACTCCCATAAGAAATACATGGGGTTTTGAGATAAAAAGTGCTCGAACCGGTGTTGCCTATGTACTCTTCTTCTGTGATCAAGACGAGTTTTCAAGAAATGTGTTGTTATGCTTGAACATAGGTGGAATAAGTGTCTTCACGTTCAAATATACATGTTGAAAAATAATGTTGTATTCTATGCTAGGGACATTAAATACTGCACATCCCTCGTATAGTATCCAAAACTAAAAATCTATATTTGTTGTAATAAAATGTACATAAATGAGACCAAGATAATCTACACTTAAATTTTTAATGCACTGTTTTTGTCATGTTGTTCCATATTAGTTTATTTTTGGCAAATAGCGTTAAGTCGTAACCTAGTTTTTATTGTCAAATACATAAGAAAAGTTAACGGTTAATATAATATTCAGATTGGTCTTCCCAAATCTGACAGAGGGAACTAATTCGGTGCTGTTCGTCAAAGACAATTTACGGCCTCAAAATAATCGACTCCTGTTTATTCAAAATGACTTAAGGTAACATTTCTCTTATCACATTTGGTATATCAGAGTTATTCTCTTTTGTATTAAGCAAGAGTCTTCTTTATGTTATATTAGAAAAAAGATTGTAGTTGAACGATTTCATTATTTTTTTATATACTGAGTGGTGAATGGTCGGAAAATCCAATAGGAAATCATAGACTCTCGAATTCCTGCTTCCCTAATGATTTTACGTAAAAAATCTGCAGGAACCTTTCTTTAAAGAATTGAATTCGTTATCAGATGAAACTATTAAAAATATTTTACAGCGTACGCTAATTTCAAAAATTGCAAAAATTATGTACCATTCCTGCACAGAATCAGGATAGCAATGAAATGTAAAATGATACAATCTTTCAAACGTCAAATCATCTAAATAATTAATGAAAAAAACAAGTTAATGAATAAAGCAGAGTTAACTGTTTAAAAAATTAATCAAAGCTCGTTATTGGAAGAATCACTATCAAATTTGAAAATAGTATAACACTGCTTCCTTGTTGTAATTGTGACAAAAATTATGAAGCTAACATTCAAAAAAATGTGTTTAAAAATGAAAATACTGCAAATGTATTCACTGAAATGTTGAAAATCTTCGTATAAATATCAATAATAGTTAACAATTTCAAACTACGAAAATTATGGCAAATGTTCAAATAAGCTGCCATTTTGCGCTAGCTATATCCTAATCTATTATAAAACTCTTTTCTAACATTGGCAAGAATGAGATGCCTTATTTTCGGTCGTTCTTCGCTGAAGCGTGTCTTTAAAGCCTAAACCTGCAAACCTTTCAAAAGTGGAAATTTTAGATTTTAAATGTCCCCACAGATAATAGTCATATGGGGCAAGGTTTGCTTCTAATTATGTCCGCTCACTTGCTCACTCCTTCCCTTCTTAGTCTCGCCACTGGTTCTTTCGCATACTCGCTTTTTTCATAATATTCTTTTCTGACTTCTTGTCCACACTTTATTCTTCAACTTTTATCTCTTTCCAGCACTATAGAAGAATTTTGCACTACGATTCTCTACTCATTTCTTCCTCGTATTCTATTGCTTTTTTCCCGCCTACACCCCTATTTTTCTTCTCACACCTCCTCTCTGATAATGTATCTCGGTGTTTCTCTATCCCAGTATTTTTCTTGCAATCCCCCTATCTCTTGATACTCTTTTTACTCCCACATTTCCGCCCCGTACAACACCACACACACTTTTTATTAGTTTCCCAAATAATAGTTTCCTTTTCCTTCTTAAGTGCATTCCGAACAGTCTTTCTCCTACAATCCACATTTGTCCCATTAATTTATTTCCTTTTCTCATTCGTTCTTTTACATGTTCCCCATCTTTGTTGTCTTGTCTCATCGTGTATCCCAGGTAGGTGATTTTGTTTACCTGCTGCTCCTCCTTTTTCTTTTTTCCTCCCTCTTCTCTCAGTACCATTACAATAGTTTTGTTGCCATTTACTTCCAGATCTTTCTTTTTTAAGTATCTGTCTCGTTTTTAACATCGCCTTAATTTCCTTTTCTTCCTTTTCTATTAGCACTATGTCATCAGCGTATGCTAGTGACTACACCTTCCTGTTCCCCACCACCAGGCCTCCTTGTTACAAATCCTTCACTTAATTCCCCATTCGCGCTCACCCTGTTCCCTGTTTCTTCGTATATTTCTTCCATGCTTTCTATTAGTCTTTTTAAGACTTTTTAGTCTGTTTTAATTTATCAAGTGTGATAATTAAATAATTATTGCACCTATCATGCATTAATGTAATGATATAATGTGGATATATAATAATAAGAGGATTAAGTAAGTGTCCATGCACTACCAATTAATTAGTCGTTTTAGTAACACTCTGAAACCAGGTAATAAGCAAAACTGTGAGACCGTTATTAAAGCAGTTGTTGTATCTACATATTAAAACAAAATTAATCTGCAATTAAAACCAAATTACGATTGAATTTTATTTTGATTTGTTTCTCAAATCGTAACCGAAACTCCATTTACATTGCACACTGGAAGCGATATCTGACTCCAAATGGACGAATATTATGGAATAAAACCGCTGTTAAATTATCTGCTATAATTGTTTCTCATACATGTAAACAAATTTTGTTAATTTACTTAAAAATGCACCATTTTGAGTTTTTAATTTTGACAAATGATTTATACTTAGCGATCTTAAAAAACTACAATACCGTACTTTCAAAAAAATCGGTTTATAAATTAAAAATGCACAATTTTACACCCTAAAAACCGGTGCGCCACTGGTTAATTTTTTTTTATTTTGATATTTAAAGTAGTTTGTTTTTTTTAATTTTGTAACTTCTTAAAATTTGAAGCAATGAATTTTTTTACTTGTCTAAGTCCCTAAAAGTTCCCCTCCACTGGTTGGATTTTGCTCATTTTGACTCAACTTGATCTAGATTTTATGGCAAAAAGGTTTGTACCAAATCTCATATCGATAGCTCTAATGGTTCAAAAGGTATCGCTCGGGCGCGCGCACACATACTCACACACACACACACACACACACACACACACACACACCACACAAGCACACAGAAAGTTACGAAATTTTGTTTCTAAAAATGTGTTGTTCGTGTGGTTTAGGACATAAAACGTCGAAAAATTCAAAAATACCGATTATATAGCTTTCTCTTTATACCTAAGTATATGAGAAATCAAAACAAAGCTAGATATTTAAAGTAGTTTGTTTTTTTTAATTTTGTAACTTCTTAAAATTTGAAGCAATGAATTTTTTTACTTGTCTAAGTCCCTAAAAGTTCCCCTCCACTGGTTGGATTTTGCTCATTTTGACTCAACTTGATCTAGATTTTATGGCAAAAAGGTTTGTACCAAATCATATCGATAGCTCTAATGGTTAAGGTCGCATAACACACACACACACACACACACACACACACACACACACACACACACACACACACGCACACAAGCACACAGAAAGTTACGAAATTTTGTTTCTAAAAATGTGTTGTTCGTGTGGTTTAGGACATAAAACGTCGAAAAATTCAAAAATACCGATTATATAGCTTTCTCTTTATACCTAAGTATATGAGAAATCAAAACAAAGCTAGAAAGTGTCAAAATTAATAGGCATTGTTTCATAGTCTGTTTACGTATCTGCGCTGGGCTTACATCACTTACGTTGGAAACTAGTAACGAAAAAAAAACGGGTTTTGATTTTTTCGCTTCTAAATTGAAACTGTATTACCTGGGAATTGAGCTGTTCAAAAAAATATTTGCCCAACGACGATTTAAAGACATTTTTATCAGCGCTAATAATGTTTAAATTATTATTAGATGTAACCACCCGGAATACTTTACGTGTAGCGAACAAGGGGAGAATGATGTTTCACAAGGTTTGGTTTTATTTCTACTTCGGGATGCACATGTAGAGATCCAATACTGTTCCACTTAATAACTCTGTGAATAAAAAAGGAACAATACAGTTAATTGGCATTCCTCAAAATGTGCAATTTTTTAATGCAATGGAATGAAAATACCACTAGCACAGAAATACTTTAACTGGGCTGTTCTTTCAACGCTAAAATTTGTGTTTGGCCGTGATTGTATTACTCTAGAAATCAGGTGTTGTTAACTGCAGGTCGTAATCTAGAATGGTTCTGTATTAATAATAAAATTAGGTTCAACAGGTGTGTGACTGTACAAAGAATTATAAAGTATTATGGTATTTATAATAATTCATAAAACAACTATTACCCAGCAGAGTATTTTCTATATAAAATCAACTACGGCAGTTGATATAATGATGTGCTAGTGTTTGAACCAAAGTCATTTAACGAACTTTACATTACGAACAATAGTACTGTTTTAATCGGCACAACTTTAACGGAATCTCAGTTAATGATAATAAAGCAATGATTCACATCATACCTTTACACAACCTTGTTACACGATCAAACCGCACAAGGCGTTGTGCAGGCCTACCGATGTATGCGTGTTGTCAAGCCAACTCCAGTGGAAATAGTCGTGGTCATATAAGAAATAAAAAAGGATTGAATTTCAGTGTCAAACACATTCTCAGATCAATCGTTAAGTCAAAATAACAGCTGATTTACTGCACTAAAACGATGTAATCCCTTATGTCATTTCACACAAACAATTAACTCTTACAATATCCGTTCTCTTTTAACCTTTAGACTAAGGAGTTATAATTCAAACAAATAATAAAAATAATTTAGTTAAGTAATGGATCCGCATTACCAATCTTTCAAAATTATTTATAGAAATTGCTTCCAAGAAGCACTAAATTAAAATCCCTAAATCTTTTAATCTAAACGTATAAAACCAGTTACTAGATAGAGATTGATTAGCCTTATTACTTGAATGAAATTTACTATATAAACAATAACATCTCTAAAGATAATCAAACTACCATCATTCAAAGATCTAAAATTACTCTTACAGTTAAAAATGATTATTAATTTTATTAAATACATAAATAAAAAGTTTACCTCGAGTAAGATTTGAACTTACGACATGTACTTTACTAGAGTACCATTCTAATGAACTGAGCTTTCGAGATATAAGCCCCATTATTATTAATAAAATTAATAATAATTTTTAAATTACATATTTACTTTTGAACTTATTCGTTCATAGCAAAACCTAAAATAATTTAATGTTAGTCACGTTGCTTTGGTGTGTGTAAATCCTTACGATATTGCAGGCTCACATTCCATTAGTGTAAGTAATTTGACTGTAATCTCATTATTTTTCGAATTTACATCAATTCCACACGCATAAAGACAAAATTTACATCGACTGGGGCTTGTATCCCGATACTTCAGTTAGTTAGAGTGAAAATCTAGAAAAGTACATGTCGTAGGTTCAAATCTTACTCAAGGTAAACATTTTATTTGTATGTTTAATAAAATTAATATTTTTTTAATTACATATTCACATTTGAACTTATTCGTTCATAGCAAAACTTATAATAACTATTACAGTTAAATTCCGCAGTCCTTCGTCCGGTATAATGTGGTATCAAAAAAAAAAACATCCTCACAACTCTTCGGAAAAACCGTAATTTACATTCAAATTTGCTCCATATACTATCCAGACCTATATTCAACTTTTCATGGAAGTCTCCCATATGTGCGATTTTTCCTTCCGCACAATTTATCAAATACTAACACCATTTATTATTGAGCATGCATTCATGTTTATTGCGCAATGTTATGACATTTATACAAGCTAACAAGCTAAAATAAATGTACATAATCTTTTCTACACTTTAATACAACATCAACACATCACAAATTCACTCAATCACACATATACAACAATTTTAATACTGCATTTCACAGCACAGTAGCCTTTCACCATTACCGCCTGAATAGGAGTTTTACTAAAACATTGTCTTTAATACTTTCAACTTGAAAATTTCCATACAACATTTAAATACTCTTTTACTTGATACATAACACTTTACTACAATTCTAGTAGCGTAGCATTTACAATAATTTACATTATCTACACAAAAAAAAAGTTTCTCGTGCAAACCCACGTTCATTTACCATCCAAAATACGTCCAATGTACAACACAATACTGCATATACCCAGAGAATCAAAATAATCTCATAACTTTTATTAAATCTTATACGGGGTGTGCTACCTGTAACAACTCGGTTGTTTTAGGGAAAACGGTCCATTTCTTTAAAAAACTTTCTTCATATGTATGTAGAGAGTCTGTGTAAACATGTTTTGAAGATATTTTGTACAAGGTGATCCAAAAAGTTTTTATTTCATAAGCGTGTATTTTTTTAAACGGAAATGTCCAATTTTTTTAGTAAATTCGAATTCTACAGTCAATTCCAATTCTTGTTTATTCTGAGTTCTTTGGTCTTACCGTTTATGAAATATTCCGCTTTTTTGAAAAATAGTATTATGTTTAGGTATAGGAAAGCCTGATATCGATCGAAAGACAATTAAATAAGCAATTGTTTAACTGAAGAAAATACAGGGCGATTCATTTAAGTAAAGCATGTTTTTTTAAGTTTGAAGTTAAATAAAATTGAGCCTTAAATATGTGACACCCTGTATAACATTCAAATTTTTTTTTGTTATACCCCTTAGCCTATGATATTGATAGTCTACAGTCTAAATTTTATTAGATTTGATCTACAAGTTACATTGTTATTCAGTTTCCGTCAAAACCTTTGTACTTTTAACACAAGTGAAGCAAATATTTCACAAATGGTAAGACTTAGGTATAGGGAACTCTGAATAAACAAGAATTGGAATTAACTGTAGAATTCAAATTTGCTAAAAAATTGGACATTCCGGTTTAAAAAAATACAGGTTTGTGGAATAAAATCTTTTTGGATCACCCTGTATATTTCAAAATACTTTTAAAACATGCTTACATAGATCCTCTACATACATACAAAAAAGTTTTTTTTTTTAATACTGTTTTCCCCAAAACCACCGATGTGTTACGTGCGGCTCACCCTGTACATCAGTTCTGAAATTTATGTAACCAAACTGGAAATGGTTTCCCATGATTTTTAATTATTTAGGTTTTTGGGTTAAAATGAGTAATTCGATTAGTATTGAACGTGGTGGTAATAACGATCGCAGATATAGACCCTCTGTTACGTAATTACGAATGAATGTTGAAGATTAACAAGTGTATTATGGGATCTTACAGAAACATGGTCTGATTTATTCAGAACCTATGTTTAACTATTCTAGTAACACTGTAGTATTTAGGCAGCAAATTATACAAACGCTAGCTCCAGATCGAGTGAAGTAGAACGAGTTTATGGTCTAAGCTCTATTTAATTAACAATGACTCCAATGATTAGCGTAACTCTTACTCACTGTACTACTCGACTTTCAATTGCACGACAAACAACTCTATACAGCTCGACTGCTAGACTCATCAGATTAACGGTAAGTGTGCTTATCCTGATATATATTTGAAGAACCCCTTCCAAGTCTTACTCACACGAGGGAAGCTTCTATTATTATCAGAGCCTTGGGCACCTATGATGATATGCATAAGAGTTTCATAAGCTAGGTGATTCTTCCAACTTTAGAAGGCCTCCATATATTTGGACGTTGAGCTTGTAGATTTAGTGTGACGTTAGATGATTCTTGAAGAACTTGCTCATATGAGAGTGGTTTGCTCATAAGAGGATATGTAATCAGGGGTAGATCTGGCATGAGAAGATCCACATATTCATGTACAACACTAACCCAGCAGCAAAAACAAAGTAACTAGAATTATACAGCAGGTGTAAATGCTTGGGTTAACCAGTGTATAGCCAGACATACTGTGTTTCCTTCCATAATTGTAGTTAAAGAGCAGTTAACAGCCTAGTTACCTTAGAGGCCCTGTTAAACCGGATTAAGTTTGGTGAATGACAATAAGGGTTGTGGGATTATGGATTTGATTGATTGAACTATCAGCGCTGAGGGCGTCTTACGAATCAAAAATTAGATACAATTCGTGCCCTACTTTACTGAAAGTTGATTATCAATGAGTTTTCTCCTCCTTTAGCTTGTACCGCGTTGTATAATCGTAGTTTCGATTGATCATTTCGCCGATGTAGTGCAATAATTCGTTGGGAACATGACGACTTGTGGCTCAATTACATAATTTTATGGTGAAGCGATATCAGGATTTCATCTAGAAGACAGAAACCAAAACATCAAAGTTATCCTTAGGAAAATGTACAACAAACCCAAGCAGAAGTATAAGCAATTTTAGCGACCCCTTTAAAAGACGTTTATACGTGCTGTCAGTTTGGTGAGAGCTGCGGAAATTATTATTGTGAGGAAATGGCTCTGGCAATGTGAAAAGTTTCCCGATGCAGATACTGTTCTTTGTCTGATAAGTGGAATTCAAGTCTTCTGTGTCTAGATCTAGATTTCAAACGTGACAAGGTATTGAACATAAGCAAAAGAAGTTGTCATAAAAGTTAAGATTGTGCTCAAAATATGAAGCTCGTTTGCAATATCTGCAAGAAAACGGACCACTACTTGTTCTCAACCACATTTAGAAAATACCATCATTGATTGGCCAACCATTCACGGAACAAAATCTGAAAGTTATTAAAGATGGAATTAACTTCACCTTTCTGCAAAGTAATAAAGGCGTATCATGTCTCGGCATTAGCACAGTGTGCACGGTATGTAATGCGTACTGTGTGACATCTTGCGAGCATCTGGGTCACGTATCAATTAGAGGTGACTATGGATATCTAGAAAACTTGTGTCTATACGCTAGTATACACACGAGATTGTACGAAAATCTAAAGGGTGGCGAGAATTTCACCTCATGTTATTCTACAAATCCGGGATGGGCCTGATGCAAATTTACCAACCATCAATTTGTTGGATAAGGACACAGGTTTGATAGAGTTTGGACATCTATGTAGGATGGTTCTACATACGGACAATGCACTTCTGTCTGGTCCGAGAGTGTTCATATAAGACCTATAAGCACCGAAGAGGCTGAATTACTCAGAAATTTTGTTTAGACGTTTGGAAACCGTACCACCCCAAGATTGTAGGGATTAGGCGGGGAAATTGAGGATAAATCTGAGAGAGGATCTCATCATATATCCGAATCTTGTTAGCAAAAAGTCCGCACTATCTTAGACTAATTGTAGATGAACAGCATTGTCCTAGAGTTAGAGTCGGATTATGAAGCATTACTGCCGTTGGCGAAGGAAAAGAACTGAGATAGAATATGCGTCGATTATCACAAATTAAAGGACTTTATCGTGAAGGAGATTTACCATTAGCTCAACTGCTTGCAGGAGTGCAAGTACTCGACTAGTCTCTGTCGAAGAGTTCGAAGAAACGTATATTCCCTTTAACTGAAAAGCACTTACGAGTACATCCTCATGGCCTTGTCTAATGCACCAGTAGTCACCAGGGGGTGATGAACAAGAAGAACATATTAGGTTCCTAATGACAATGGTAAAGACAGTTTTAGTGGAAAAAGCTCCGATACCTACATCTTTGTTAGTTCCCAGGATTAAAGGGTCACTTCCGCCACTCTTAAATACTGTGCTCTAGAGCTCTGATCAACTTAACAAAAAAGCGGCAAACATAGAAAAGGATTGTGGAAAAACAATCAGCATTTGACGATCCAAAATCGTTATTAACCAGTAGACTGTTGTTGGCTCTGCACAGTCCGGTAGGCTATTACAGTCAACATACTACCATTGTCGAACAGAAATGTTACTCATACGAGTTGGAAACTCTGACGTTTGCACTGATGTCCACAAGTATGAAAAGGAACAAACCCTAGAATAGCGTTACAACTACAATAATACTTTCTGTGTCGTGCCGACCACGGGAACGAACTACATATTATACAGATGGCTTAAGTAGAAATTCATGTATGATTGAAATGCTAACTAAAGAAATTTTTAGAATTCAAGAAGGTGATTGTATATGTCAGCTCAATTAGTGAACACAAAATTACAACATACTCGAAGCACAATGAAATAAGAATTTTGGCACTGAAAAATCACTGAAGACTTTCATTAGGAAAAACTTTGTTTGACAAAAGAAGGGAAAAGTGTCTGTACCCCATAAGCAGTGCTCTTCCACACACTGCACATGTACTACTTGGGTATCTTTTTCAAATCTAAGCGAGTGTATGTACGTATCGTAAGGGCCATTACGAAATATCTTCGAAACAAAACATTGTGTTTACGCAATAAACGTAGTCCAATCACGAACACAATAGTACATATTTATGATCAGCAGTACATTAGAAGAGACCAAAGCCCCCTATCATAAAGCAAGGGCTAAAAAATGTTCTAATCAATTTAATTTTTAGGGGTAGATTTTTTAATCTTTGAAGAGCTCGGTGTGCGCGTGTGCGTGTGTATGTGCATGTGCGCCTGTGCATGTGTCCGTGTGAAATTTGGTGATCGGTACGGATTAGAGTAGTAAAGGCAACATTAAGAAGATTTCGTTAATTTTGAAGAGAACAAAGTTAATGTATAAAACTCGTCGGTCGTTAGTTGTGTAATTTATTAATCTGGAATACACGTTAATTCGGTTTAATGAATTACATTATTATTTTAATTCGTAATGTTTACATGCAAAGTAAAAGTCAAATATACTTGAAATTCAACTCAGAACGGAAATATCCCTTGAATCTAAAGCACATAATTTTTTTGGAAGATCTAAAATATGTCTGTATGTCTTTGTGATGAATTTTTAAGAAACGATATCTCAAAAACTTGATGTGATATAACTGTGATATAACTGTTTAAAGTCTAAATTTCTAAACCCACGTGAGTTTTTGTGGTGGTGGAGCTACGGGGTGAAGAGTAAGAGAGGTAAACGTAATTTTCTTTCAGCCACGATAACTAAAAGGTTTGTACAACGCATCTGTTGTAAGGCAAGTGCACAATTTGTTAATTTGACATACACAACTAATTCGGTTTAACAGATTATATTAGTGTTCTAATTGATTATAAATCATAAATAAGTAAAATCAGTTAACTCTAGCTAAGGTAAATGATAATAAACCGTACGATGTTAATATTAGAGTAGTTTCGAATTTTTTTTATTGGAACTACTAGCTTATCTATTATAGCTACGTTTCCGTATTCAGTTTGCAGTACTAATTGTTTTTGTTATTTTGGTAAGGGCTGCTGTTCGACCAAACTGTGAAAGAAAGGAATTTGGTTTAGAGCTGAAACCTTAACTAGAGGAGATTGGTTTTCCAGTCATAAACAGATATTCCATTACACCTTTTTTTCTCTCTGCAGGTGCTGCATTACTACCTAGTGTCACCAAATTTAATTAAGAGTTGTGAGGTGATCGTGATGAGACTTCTGACACCGAATTACATTACCGTACGTTTCAATTAGTAAAACTTTTGTTCCATTTTTTATAGATTATTTAGGCCAATACCATTTTAGTTTGGTATTTAAGCATGGAGAACTTCGAATTTACATCCAGTCTGTGTGAAAATATTACAATTAAATCAACTTACTTTATTTTATAGTTATGTAGTATAGAGATTGTTTCTGTCTACCCAGCTCCAAGTGGTTATTAATTTATATTCAGTTTACATTATACAATTACTTTAAAGATTCGTTTTTTTTATGATTGTGGACCTGAACAGGCTAAATTTGGCCTATCGTGCTAAAGCACTCAGGAACACTTGGGGGTTGAATAGAGGGATAATTAATTGCCTATGAACAGCTACCTTAAATTGTTTCATATCATAAGTGAGAGGAAAGCAGGAACTAGGGAGATCATTCCAGAGTTTAGAAGCCGTGTATAAAAATGTGGATTGGGCCCGTTTGGTACGACAAGAGATTTGTACTGCATACTGATGATGTGAATCAGCGAACCGAGTGTTTCTCGCAAAGATAGCCCGAGATGGTATCGAAGAATATAATTCAGCAGCACAATAGCCGTTGTAATAACGATAATACAAAGAAAGAACTGAAACCTTCCTTCTATGCTCAAGGGACTGTATGTGAGAAGTTAAGGACGGGTGATTTATAAGTCTAATCGCTCTCTTTTGAATACGATCAACGATATCGAGTGCGTATTGGGGAGCACTAACCCAGAGGTGAGAATTATGTTCCAGATGAGGCCGAATTTGGGCCTTATACAGCAGAAGGAGTTGTCGAGAGGTAAAGTACTGCTTAGATATGTACAAAAAGCCTGTTTTACGAGCAGCAGTTTTGGTAGCTGGCAGAAGATGGTCAACCCATGAGAGATTTGAAGATACAGTCATACCCAACAGAGTAATAGAGTCTGAAAACCTAAGAACTGAGCCATTCATACTGTGTTCGCAGAATACGTCTCCAACAACGTTCCAACATCCAATCTTCTAGCAACCCAAGATCTCGACAGAGCCATCAGAGATCTAACTTTCGTAATCACGGAGGCAGTCGAAATCTCAATCCCATTGAAAAACATTGACATTTCCGGCCAACCGCTCCCACGGAAAATCTTAAACTAGATCAATGAGAAAAGACGAATCTGTCGTCAATTATTGCTATCTAGAGATCCGGCTCTCAAAACCGAATACAATTGCTTAACGCCTTAATTAGACGAGAAACAAGCAAACAAGCCTAAAGACTCCTGGACCAGAAGCAACCTCTCAGTTGGACTAACGAGATGGGAAACTCTTCTCACAACAGTTTGATAGACTGACCGGAAGTAAAGTAACCCCTAAATCCCATACTTACAATAGGAAATGATCGATCTTTTTTGGCGGACACTAGGCAAGTCTGAGTTTTGTTAGCAGTAAATTTAACTAAATTATTGCTTCCCCGTTCGAGGATAAGTTCAATGTCTTTGTTGATTTAATTTGCCATTTCAGCTTTAATTTCTTGATTTGACATGGAAAGTAGATTATCACTATAGTAGACTGAGATGAACTACAGTGAAGAGTGTTATCGTCAGCAAATCAATGGATGCGGTTAGTTGTTGAAGAAATAAGGTCATTTATGTACAGTAGAAAAAGTGTAGGCGCTATGACGGATCCCTGTGGTACGCCCTCGTTAATGCTAACTTCTTTTGAAAAAAGTCATAAACTACTACACATATTCGTCTTTTATCAAGGAAACTAGAAACCCAATTGATGAGCGTATCATTTAACCTAAACGAGGTGAGTTTGGCAAGTAAACACTTATGCCAAACTTGGTCAAATGCCTTTGACAAATCTAAAGCGACTACAACTGTTTCACCGGACTGCTCTACTGTATTGTTCCAAACTTGGGTCACATATGAAAGAAGATCACCTGTTGAACGATTTTACCTAAACCCATATTGGTGGTCACTAAGGAGTTTGTTAGTTTCAAGGAACGTGAGCAATTGCTGATTGATGGCTTTTTCCATGATTTTAGACAAAATGGAAGTGATGGCAATTGGTCGGTAGTTTGAGGGATCGGTCTTATCGCCTTTTTGGGAATAGGTTAAAAATTTACTAACTTCCACGATGAAAGGAATTCCCCAGAAGACATAGAGATCGCATAGAGCTTGGATAGGACTGGTACTAGTTCGGGGGAACATTTCTTTAAGATAATAGCTGGGATACCGTGTGGGCCAGTCGCCTTATTGAGACCAAGCCTACTGATGATCGATTCCAAGAGCTTGTACCGAAAATGAATTGGTTTCATAGCGTATGAAGAACAGTTGACCAGGGGCACATGCTTTCCAGAATCATTGAGACACGAGTTTGATGTAAACAAATCCACAAGAACATTGGCTTTGTCTACAGAATCAGCAACTACCGATCCGTCAATAGATGTCAGGGGTGGAAATAAAGATGTTCCAAAGTTTTTACTAATGGCTTTAGCTAAAGACCAAAATTTACGACTGCCTAAAGTAGATGTAGCTAGTTCATTGCATTTTCGTTGTTCGAACAACTTTTTAGTTTTAGTGATGTCACTTTTGCAGCTATTTCTAGCACCAACGTATTCTATATGACTGTCGACCGATTTCTCAGATTTCTGTTTAACGTAATATTTACTTTTTAAAGATATTGCATCAGCACAAATCTCATTGAACCAGGGTTGGGGAAATGAATGACCTATACGGTACTGTTTTTTGGGAATGTATAACTCTATTCCCATGAGGACGACTTCAGATACTGAAAGAGCGACGTCCGTAGAAGAGGACGACTTAAAACAATACTCACGTCATGGAAAGGTTGCAAAGAAATCCCGTCGAGCTGACTTAAAACACCACAAGGTTCTATCGGTTTTGCGAACAACAGTGGAATTAGGTACAGTAGAAATTATTTCTATTAGACAATAGTCGGAAAGACCTAAAGGGTGAGATCACATGAAATAGCAAATGTTTCTACACTATGACCAGCAGGATTTGTAGTAGATAAAAACTGGAGCCAGTTAGAGTTATGAACATTGAAATCGCCTACAATTGAAATATCGCAAGATGGAAACTGAGACAGGAGATAGTCCACTTTCATACTAAGGTAATCGAAGAAGTCTTGAAAGTTACTGTCATTAGTAGAATTTCACAAAGTTAGGACCAAAATGTTTAAACCAAATCACGTCAAAATTTTTATTTTCTAAGGAAGAAACCCTCTTGCAAGCAGTTCTGTCCTTGATGTAGGCACACACGCCCCCTTTATGTCGAAAGTTAGAGTGAAGGTGGTATTGAGGAAATTGCAAGTCGGGTGACTCGGAGCTTTCAGAGGAGACTTGTGTTTCAGATAGAAACAAAATATCAGGTTGTAATTGTTCAAGATGTTGGTGAATAGCATTAAGATTAGACCTGATTCCGCGGATGTTGCAGTAGTGAATCAGAAAGATGATACTTTCGATGACCGAGGTCGCTTGGGCCCTGTCCTCCCGGACATCCGAATGGGGCAGGATTTTACGTCCGGCATTTATTACCCTAGAAACCACAGCCATCTTATTTTTTAATTTGGGATTTTTAAGCCGATAGGAAGACAGTGAGGGCGAGAAGGAAGAATAAGGATGGGAATAGATTAAGGATGAAGGAAAGGTAACCGGCAGCCCTTACCGAGCTCAGAAAATCGGAGACCCAATATTAAGGAGCCCATGGTAAGGGTGGTGGTACCTCCTATTTCAAACTTTTGGGTGGTTAACTCAAAGTTTGTGGCGCTCAACGTAATTTTATTCTTTTTTTTTCTCCTGCTGTCTACTGCGTTTGTTCTCCAGTCCACTCAGTCAATGCCCTGACCTTGCGAATAGGCGGCACAATAGTTAAGGGTATTGTACAGCAAATCCGCTGTCGCAAACTCAAATACTGAAAGATGTAGGTCCAGGCGGCTAACTAAAACTTTTTTAGGCTACATTTCGGAACTGCATAAATTAAAACAAACTTGATTATAATCCGTTTAGTTGTGATTTAATGCAAATCATGAAAGAAAAGAGTACTAATTTGCTTAAATTAAGAATGCGTGATAAATGTAAGCTGAGTTGTTTGTCAATAATGAATTAAGCGAGAGCTTAATTTGAACAAATTGATTTTCTTTGTTTGCTTAACTTTTAGCATAGAATTTCATTAAACAGCAAATGTTTGTCCGTAAACAACGAGTGTCAATCCCTACTTGAATCGGTGTATTATTATTATTTTGAACAGAAGTATTAATTACAAATAAAGCTTTAACTACATGTCAAAGTAATGCTTGCCCCTACTTAATAACGCACTACTTCAAACTCTATGGTGAAATTATATCCAAATCATAACGTGTACAAAATGAATACTCTTGCGTTTGTAAGTTTTAGTTTTACAGTAACAAATTAAAAAATGATAACAAAATGTTGTAACATTCCATTTATGTTACGTACCTAGTATTACAATTACGAAGTAACTTTATTTAATTAACGACGAATAACTGGAGAAGCTTTTGTGCTTTAGTTACATAGCTGAGTTACCTTAAATAACCACAAAGCATTCCATCTGATGGAATGTGAGAGGGGTTTCTCTTATAAATTTAAAGATAGATAACTTTGTGTTGAAATTGTCCTATTTTGGTTTTGTTTACGTTCATGGTTGCCTTGCAAAATGCAAAGATTGAATTGATTTCATTACGATTAAGGTAAATTGTTCACTTTAGAAGGAAGTTTAATTAATTTAGATTTTAAACATTTCTCGTTCTCTTTTATGTTAACTTACTTTGGATTACAAACCCGCTTAATTCGATAACTAGTGTTTCGTTAAGATTTTATGATGAAAGCAAATATTGCTATCTCTTTCAATTATCTTACCGAGCTGGTAGTGTAGTGGTGGCACGATCTGCTTAGCATTCGGGAGGTAATGGGTTCGATTCTACCTTGCAAGTTTTTTCAGGGGATTTTCCTTATACACATGTAGCGACATGGTCACTGCGTACACGCACAACATGTGCGTCCAAATAGGCGAATGATGGGGTAGTATTTTCCCCCTCAGAACCCTAACTCCGTTCCTTCCGATCCTATCCTGACCACACCCATCCTTAATCCCACCATGCATATATACGTAATATATATATATATATATATATATATATATATATATATATATATATATATATATATATGTATGTTGAATCCACGATTGTGGCTGAAGGAGCTCAGAAAGCTCGAGCAGCCCGCCCTCCCGCTTAGGGAGGGAATGAAATACGTGGCTCTTTCCTTCTTTTTCAATTATCTCAGAAATTATGTTTTTCAACTGCAAACGTAATGTATCGGTGATATTCCAAGTTATGGATAGCTGTTACAAATTTTAATCATTTTTATTTACGGTATTCAGGCGTGCCCCATTAATAATTAGTCAGTCCAGTCAAAGGGTAAGTTCTAACTTACAAAAGTCAAGCAAAGTTTTAATATGGTATATTATTAGTACAATTTGGTATGCTAATTAATATTCTGAGTTTGCTATCTTGAACGACCGGTGCTCGCGTCGCCATCTTGGAAAAATTGTACGATAAACCAGTTTTTTGTAAATATTCACCACGTCTGTACGTTCCAGACCAGTATTTCTAATAACGTCACTTCTGGTGTACTTACCCAAAGTGTCCATGATCAACAAGCTAGAATAGGAATGATTCCGTAACGAGACATGTTTTCTTAGCCGTGTTACCCATCCAAAAACCACGTCTAGTAAGTAGAAAATTTACGGTTTTTTGTAATTATTTCTTTAATGTGGCTAAAGAACGAGCTGGAAGACTTTTCCAGATGGACTATGATTGCGAATAAAACAACGCGAACATAAAATTACATCCTACCTTATCTGATGGTGTGTCAAATTAATAAGGAAGTCCTGTATTGTACGTGTTTTGTAACTGTAGTTTCCTATTAGTGGGGTTAATCGGCCTATTTCCACAGTTTATGCTTTTTGAACGCGACATTTCGGAAGCGGACTCTGCTTCCGTCATCAGGCTTAGTCCTGAGAAGAACTGTTTTCGCATTTGAGTCGAATTCATATGTTATATATAATTTTTTCCCACTAGACTACTTTCAGATTCAAACTTGGTACCTTTCACTTACTAGTCTGACATCCTTATCACTGAGCCACTGAGTAATCCAATATATATTTTTTAGAACTTATGTAAATATATTAAACTTTTTCGTGGTTGCGCAGAAGTTTATTGCGCATGTTGCGCCGTAACCCCTTGCGCAGGTGTATTGAGCTTAAGCTCTTCGCGCATTATTGGAAACTATATGACTTTCATTTCTACACTAGCTTGTCTTATTGCATTTTCTGCTAGTGCGATGCATGTGGCTTCTTTGAGTTTCCGACGAGTTGTGTTCTCGTCCTTTGCCACTATCTGTATGTTATCCCATTGGATGCGGTGGTCTTCATTCCAGACATGTTCGGCGATTCTTGATCTTTCTGTTTCGCCCTTGCGGATGTTGTTCTTATGTTCCTGCTTTCTCACTTTGAGCGGTCTGCCGCTCTCTCCAATGTATGGTCTGCCGCATTCACATGGTAGGTTGTATACACAATTCTTGGAATTCTGATCTTCATTGTATGGTTTGGTTTTGATTAGTATCCCCCTGAGTGTTCTGGTCGATTTGAAGGCAGTGCGTATCTTGTATTTGCTGCCTATCCTTCGTAATTACCTCCCCGTGTGGGCAGGTTTCCCGTATACACTTGTCGTAAAAGTGTTGTCATTCCTCTGTACAAGTACATCCAGGAATGCAGTTTTTGTTCCGACTCCAATTCCATTGTGAATTTGGTGGAGGGTGCGCGGATATTTAGATGATCTAGGAATTCATCTAGCTTATCTAAAAAATATATATTGGATTACTCAGTGACTCAGTAGTAATGGTGTCAGACTAGTAAGTGAAAGGTACCAAGTTCGAAAACAGTCCTTCTCAGGACTAAGCCTGATGACGAGAGCAGAGTCCGCTTACGAAACGTCGCGCTCAAAAAGCATAAACTGTGGAAATAGGGCGATCAACTCCACTAATAGGAAACCACAGTTACTAAACAATAATAATACAGAATTAGTAACTCGGTACGGCCCCGAAGTCAAACAACTTTTCAGAAAGCTTGAAGCATCAATTAACAAAAGCAAGTACTAGAGGGGAACCGCCTAACCTTCTTCTGAAAAGCCCGTGATAACAACGTAATACCCACCGGGCTCAACATCAAAACTCCGATACACAGCCGGAAAATATCACTAATCGCAAAGAGAGCTAGCGAAGCATTAGTCAGGGAAGGAATCAAACATCACCGTTTCAGAAAGTACCAGCTCGATCACCAATCCAACAAGATTAGAGAAACCATTCGAAATCGAGTGAACCAACAAGACTTTGATAGGATAACTACGGCTACCAGAAGTAAATATTCGAAGACCAAGGCAATGCACAAGGAAACTAAGCAGACGAAACTCGAAAAGCTAATGAAGGAGAAGAATGAACCAACCAACATCAATCGAAAAAACACTGTCATAAACATCTCTAAACGACAGTTGAACGAAAACGAAATGCAGGTTCTGGACACAGGCTTGAACTATGCGATAGGACCGAGGTATATTCCGAAAGTAGATTTAATAACCGCAGTCGAAAAAACAGCTATGAAATTAGATCCTGAAGAAGCCGAAGAATACAGAAGTAAGGTTAGATCAGTCCTAGATTCATCTGGGAGAACCAAACCTAACCTCTCTAACGTAGAAAGGAGAGCGGTCATTTCCCTTAAGAATGACCCAACATCAAAATTCTCCCGGCAAACAAAAGAAACGCGACTGTGGTAATGGATATGGACACTTGCAGCAGTAAGATCCAAGAACTATTAGACGGGGGGGAAGTACAAACAAATGCCAAACAACCCCACACCATCAATCGAAAGACGGATATACCTGACGCTGGAAAAACATAAGGGGTTCTCCGATTACCAGAGAACTAGACTTACCCCACACTACAGCAAACCTCCGCATATGTACGGCCTACCAAAGATTCACAAGGAAGGAATTCCTCTGAGACCTGTGAGCTCGAGAAATTCACCTTGTCACCCGTTAGCACACTATCTCCTAGGTATCATCACACCCTTATAGGGAAAAACCGAGTCTATAGTCAAGCACTTCGTGGAAACCGTCAGAAATTTCTAACCAAACCACGAAGAAATACTGGTAAGTTCGACATTGTGAGTCTATTAACAAATGTGTCTACCGATAAGGAACAAACTATCATAAGGGACAAGCTGTAAAAAGATGAAACGTTAGACGAACGCACGCAACTCTCGGTAAACACAATAATGGAACTTCTGACAATATGAATTAGAACTACATATTTTCAGGCAGAAGACAAATTCTACCAACAAGAGTTTGAGATGGCGATGGGTTTCCCACTATCACCCATAGTGAGCAATATAAAAAAATAATATTCGATAATGTAAAAATCCAAAATGGCGTCCATATGAAAAACAATAGTTAGTGTATGTATTTCAAAAACAAATGACTGTAGATAAATTTTGGTACTTTTTCTAAAATTGTCTTTTAAAAGTGTCATAATAATGTACAAATTAAAATGTTGTCAGACTTCAAATAAAAGAGCTACAGGGGGTAGTAGAAAATGCACAATTTTTGTTTTCTTCAATTATTTCAAAAACAAAAAAAGTTACTTCAAATCTGACTTTACCATGATGATAGCAAAATTCTCTAAAACTTTCATTTAACCGACATTCTATCTTCAATATTAACGAATATACAATACAGCATGCTGAATATGGACACTGTATATATATATATATATATATATATATATATATATATATATATATATATATATATATATATATATATATATATGGAAGACTTTGAAGACCAAGCGATATCCGAATTCACAGAGAAACCAAGGATGTGGCTTAGATACGTGGACGATACCTTCGTAGTTTGCCAACACGACAAGCATAAGCTAGATGAATTTCTAGATCATCTAAATACCCCTCCATCAAATTCACAATGGAGTTGGTGTCGGAACAAAAACTGCCATTCCTAGATGTATTTGTACACAGGAATGGCGACACTTTCACGGGAGGAAACCTGCCCACACGGGGAGGTACCTACACTACAACTCCAATCACCACAAAAACGTGAAGTTAGGCGTGGCAAAATGCTTGTACGATAGAACAAAACAATATGCTCAAAACAAGAGGAACTGAACAGTGAAAAAGAAAATATTGCTAGAACACTCAAAGAAAATCGCTACCCCGATCTAACACCTAACCTAAACAGGGAAAGGGTAACCGCAAAAGAAGAACCTAAATATACAGCGATAACACCATATATACAAGGTACCTCAGACAAAATACGAAGGATAGGCAGCAAATACAAGATACGCACTGCCTTCAAATCGACCAGAACGCTCAGGGAACTAACCAAAACCAAACCATACAATGAAGATCAGAATTCCAAGAATTGTGTATAAACCTACCATGCGAATGCGGCAACATACGTAGAAGAAGCACAGACCACTCAAAGTGAGAACACAGGACCTAGGAAAACGTCCGCAAGGGCGAAAGGAAATATCAAGAATCGCCGAACATGTCTGGAACGAAGACCACCGCATCCAATGGGATAACAACAGATAGTGGCAAAGGACCAGAACACAACTCGTCAAACTCAAAGAAAACATCGCACAGAAAAAAATAAGCCAAGCTAGTGTGAAATGAAACCATATGGATTCAATAATGCGCGAAGGTCAAGGCCAATACCTGCGCAAGAGGTTACGGCGCAACATGCGCAAAAATGCAACCACAAATATATATATATATATATATATATATATATATATATATATATATATATATATATATATATATAATTTAAAAAATATTTGGTTACTCAGTGGCTCAGTGGTAAAGGTGTCAGACTAGTAAGTGAAAGGTACCAAGTTCGAATCTGAGGTAGTCAAGTGCTTGGGAAAAATTTATATAACATTGGCGATTCAATAAAAACAGTCCTTCTCAGGACTAAGCCTGATGACGGAAGCAGAGTCCGCTTCCGATACGTCGCGCTCAAAAGCATAAAATGTGGAAATAGGCCGATCAACTCCACTAATAATAAGGAATTGTCCTTTTCATGGTAAATGCATGTATACAGGGTGACCCAAAAACAAGTTACGACCATCAACTTCATTTTTTCAAATAGAAACACTTATTTTTAATTTTATTTTTGAATTTTGCATCGAATTCTAACCATAGTTTATGTAGCATGTCCTGTACCTAAACTTAACGGTTACCGAGAAATTTATTTCTGAACGTATCAGTAACCAAGGCGATGATTATGGCAACTATCTATATATTTTCACGAAACGTAGTGTTTAATAAGTAAAAACAATAAGTATGTACTAAATTATATGTTCAAATTGAAATCCTGCATGTGTCTTGCGGTATTCCAAACGGTGGATAAATTCTTGCTCAACCATATTTATTGTTTCTGGACTAGTATTAGCGCATTGTCTTCTGATTCTAGTTTTTAAGTCGTCGATCGCTTTAGGTCTAGCTTAGTACACAACATTTTTTGTTGGGCCCACAAAAAATAGTCTAAAAATTAAGATCCGGAGATTTTGGTGACCATTCAACAGATTCACGACATCCAATTCACCTGTTGTGAAATACTACATTATCGAGATATTGTCTAACCTGAGCTGCACAATGCGGTGGTGTACCATCTTGATGGAACCATAAATTTTCTTCCTACGTCATTGGATTATTAGGACTGGGAAATAAAGCTCTTAAACAGGGGATTAGATGTTGTAAAAATTCAAGTTGTCTTGGACCGTTCAAAGTCTGTTCAAAAAAGTAGGGCCAAATGATTTGATTTTTGACAATCCCTACCCAAACATTAATTTTTTTGGGTTGGATATGGTGTTCTCTCATCCACATGGGAGTTTCTTTTGCCCAATAGCGGCAGTTATGTCTCTTAACATCCCCAGTTAGTGTAAATGTTGATTCATCTGAAAATATATTTTCAGCGTGACGGGGGAAATTGTGGGACATATCCGTTAGGATTTGACAGAATTGCATTCGTCGGTCCAGATCGTCTTCATTTAGGTCTTGTACAAGATGTATTTTATATGGATGCTATTCTTCTGATTTTAAAACCTGATGTACAGGTGAAGTAGGGATAGCCTAATCGCGACTAATTAGCCGAATGCTATTATGTGGATTTTCTTCTTGAAGCTAGAAAGGCAGTGGTTCTAAATATCAAAAGTAGAAATTTTCAAACAACTTTATGACGAACTTACAACAGAACGCTCTTGGTATTCACACATCTTTAGTTGGACAGAAAAGTTATTTAAAATTATTAGTTTCCCAACCAAATTAATGAGTATGTGGAAGCGTACTTCATAATCTACTGTAGAAAGACGTAAATTAAGGATTACACTTTTCGGTAGGAGTTTTGAGAAAAATAGCAAAACCTGTGGCTTAGATGGAACAAACTACAAACTTTTGTAAGATATGGGGAAATGTAGATTTTGGTGAGATTACAAACATACTAGGGTATTTGAAAAAAATCTGTTTAAAAGTATTTTGTAACTGTGGTCTCATATTAGTTGAGTTGATGGGCTATTTCCACCGTTTTTGGTTGTGTAACGCAACGTTTCGAAAGTGGACTGTGCTTCCACCATCAGGTGAGAAGAAATGTTTTCGCACATTTATTGAACCCATTTATTCTGATATTTTTCAAGCACTTGACTACTTTCCGTGGTAAAGGTGTCCGATTAGTAAGTGAAAGATATCAAGTTCGAAACAGAGCGTAGTCAAGTGTTTGAGAAAAGATCAGAGCAAATCAATTCGACTCATGTGCGAAAACAGTCCTCCTGATGACGGTAGCAGAGCACGCTTCCGAAATGTTGCACTGTATAAACAAAAACTGTGAAAATTGGTCGATCAACTCAACAAATAACCAATTGACGTATCTGAATTTGTTTAAGATTAAAATGAAAGACAACAAAGGTATTGTGCTAAAAGGACAAAAACCCAACCTTGTTAAACATAATGAGTTTGACATCTCTCGGGCAAAGTACATGTGTTCACGGAAAAGTCATAACGTTCACTGCAATGCAATGCGTTCGGATGTTTTTTTTTTCAACGTCATAGAACTTTGCTCTTGATAATTGAGGTAATCAGTTTTTCCGTGACTTCAACACAATTGGTATATGAATAGGTTTTAGGCATTAGGCAGTACTCGGTTCAAATAGTGACTAACACTCGTGGAATGTGAATTTGGTTCTTAGTCATCGAGTGAGTCTATTTTGCCTTTTTTCCAATGAAATTAGTGTATCAACATAGATTTTAGGCGAAATTGGTCCCAGTGCTAACCAACACTCACATGTGAAATAATTAGAGGTAATGAATCTGTACGAGTCTCCATCGAAATTGAAACATAGATATAGATTTTGAGCAATATTGTGCATGTAACTCTTCGTCATCTAGAGAATCTATTTTGCCGCGTACACAGCGAACGTGGTGTATAAACATGAATGTTGGAGACAATACAGCCGGAACGCTGCCCAACACTCATGGTTCACTGTAGATAGCTCTTGGGCATCGAAGAAATTAATTTTGCCGTAACTTCAATGAAATTGGTGCATAAGTATAGATTTTAAGCAACCATCGGTCAAATTCTGGTCATAAGTTGACTCTTAGTTATCGAGGCAATCTATTTTGCCACGAATCCAACAAATTATAGATTACCCCGATGGTAAATAAAATTATTGGAGCGAGGTATTTAAATTGGTCATCCTAATACTCTATTTTTTCGCATTAAAAAATTGTAAACGTGTGTAACTGTAGATTTTGGGCCAGATTCTTATTTTTACTCCTCTCTCCAAATTTTCGGAAAATTGTTATACTGTGCAACTACAGTGTACGATGTATTCTATGGTAAAACCGGGTCTAAAGACCTAATCATGCGATATTATCCACGCACTGTCTGGCCTTACGTTTAACTACTGTTTTTTTTTACAAAATGCTTTGGGACATAGTCAGAATAGGAGACAATCTCACGGCAATACGGTTAAATTTTTTTTACATGCGTTAGTACATGGTGATGGTGAGGTAATAGGAAAACAGGGTTGTATATGCGCTGATTTTCTCACAAAATTTGAGGTAAAGTTTGATTATTACAAAGTATGTGAAAATATTGTATTAAATATAACTCGTTTTGCTAGCTCAATATGTAGTAAACCTATGCAAAAAAACCCATCTTGATATCTTAAACCGTTTATGAGTAATTACAGACACTGATGAGCGGACGGACGGACAGACAAAGTGTAACAAACTCTTTACGTTTGTCAATAGAATTTACGTTTATTTAGGCAACTTAACATGCATTGCGTGCAACGTGTGTTGCATATCATAGTTGCATAAAAAACATGCAGTTAATTATTTTAATTAGAACTCGTACGCATTTTGTTTGCACATTCAATCTGGACATTTTCTTGCGCAACATATTACCTTAGCGTTTTTTTTTTTGGTTGAATTAAGAAAGTGGATGTAGCATCTATTGTGGCTTTGTTAATATTTTATTAAGTGCTATATAATTTGTATGGTAAGTTATTGAAAAGCTATTATACAACAGTTTGAGATGATTGCTTTTTCAGGCACTTTTACTTATTATTTACTTCTACTTTATGTTTTACTTTATTTTATTAATTCGCATAATTACTTAACCAATTGTATTTTACCGTTAGTACTTTACGGTATAATTGCGTTCAACCAATAATGACGCAATAACCTTTGTTACTGTGAAGTGGAATTTTAATATACATTAAACCAGCAAAAAAATTTATGCATTTGGGAATTTTAATGAATTTTTCAAGCGCTGAGTCACCAAGCCGCCATTTCGGAGCTTACAGAGGTACTGTACAATCAAAACAAGCTATTTTATTTCTATTATTAGTTCCATAAATTAGTTTTACTTAAGTTAAACAATCGTTACTAACATTAGCTCTAACATATTCTCATTTATAATAAAAATTTAGGTAGAAAATAAAGTTTGTTATTGTCAATTTTTTTAACTTTATTATATTCATGGTTTATTTTTTTATACAAAGTTGGGTTTTATTTAATAATTTAGATTCAAAACATATCTATAGTATATTTTTTTAAAACATCTGATAATATTTATGAACCCCGCGTATCTTAATCTCCGACTGAGAAAAAGGCACAAAACCTAACGGGTTCTAACCAAACCTTCATCAGCTAAAATTGTGGCTGAGGTGGTTGGTCGCAAAAGCACGTACAATAGTCAATTTTTCTACCAAAAATTCGCTAAAAACAAAGTTACTATTAATGTACCGATAGCCATCATCTTGATTTTTATTTTGTTACTTTTAAGTGCATCTCAACGCAGCATGTAACCTTTAACTTTTTTAATCTTTTTCAATTCAAGAAATATTTAACTTATTATTATTATTATTTAAAATTTTATTTTTAACTTTACTGCTAATTGACTATGAATTTCAAATTTTCTGAATAATTACAGAAACATGCGCAGAAATGCCCATGTAACCAAATGAAATGAAAGTTACCGATATTCCCTACTCAGTACGGGACACACTGTATATATTGTGTCATTCAATATGGCCTTTTTAAAATTATCAAAAAATGTTTCCAGCAAAATTTATAGACAATAATACTGTACATTTAAAGTTAACGATGTGTATACTGTGCATATGTAGTTTTAGGAGGTAATACACTTGTATTTCTTGATTCGTACAACCTATATATTATTGAATTTTTGAATTCAACTCTTTTTAGATAATATTTTTCATGACATTGAAATCCTGTAACTGGTGATTACCGGTGGGTGGCGTATTAGACATTATAGAATAAGAATTGCAAATAGCTTCCATAACTTTGTCTTCCTGCCGCTACCTATTGGTGGAAGAATGTTCAAAAAGTTGTTTACAAAACTTCAGCTACTCTGGAAGGACTTCCACTGTATACCATTGTGATTGAATTGCTTTTCTAATAGACTTGTCCCGTTTGAATCTGCAGTTTTTTTTATTCTAACCAGTATAGACTAGAGAACTGAAATATTGTTTACCTGGAGCTTTGAACCTGCAACAGTTCCTGTGAGCCCGTTAATGTAGCGTTACTGGCAGCCTTTGCCCAGTTGGCGCACCTAACCAATTTCTCCATAAATATTGTTATGTAATATTTGTTTACAATGAAAGTCTGTGCTCAGCTACCACTAGAAAATGAATAGTTAACTCAAATACATGCTCCGTAGCTTCCGTTCTCAATTAAAATAACAAGAGATTTGATATTCTCCAGTTTCAACGACCTTAAATGAGTTAACAGTGCTAAACGAACTTCTATTGAACCTCTGCTAGCTTGGTTTTCTGTCCATGTGTATAGCATCGGTTCTTTTGCCGTAAGTATGAGGTGTGGCAATTCAGTAATCGGACTGGTGCTAGAAAACATTTTATTGATTATTATTTGCAATAGAAACTTAAGCTACTTCACTATACTCTCTTGGCCGAAATAATCGATCGCTGCGAACCTTTCATTATTAAAAGCAGTACTAGAAGTCCGCCTCTGTTAGGCTATTGGGTACCTCCGTCGCTTTCCCTGTAACTGCATCTTCAATATGAAATCTTGCCTGCTTAAGCTCCGAATATAAATTCATTGGGAGCAAGGTCGGACGAGTGCGGTGGTTCAACACTGTGATTTCGTGTTTTGTGAAAAACGCATTCACAGAAAACTTGGAATTTTGTTTGGTGAAGCATCGACAGATCGGGCCTACGCTTTCCCACTCTGTCGAAATGTAAACAGAGCCTCAGCGTAATAATGTTGAATTACCGTCTGACCTTCGTAGGCGCATTGAACGTTGATATTTTTTTCGAATACCAAAAAAAAGCAATTATCGTTGCCTTAAATTTTGAATTTGACATTTTTCTTTCTTTTGCCGCAGTGAGCTCGGATTTATAGGTGAAAACCAGGATTCATTGCAAGTAATCACTCTGTCTAACAATCATTGTCAATGTTGTTTAAAAGGTCAGCAGGGGTTCATTCTCGACTCCTTTACCACTGCAGTGAGATGTTTTGGCACCACTTTTGCGAAACCTCTTTCATGTTAAGTGATCCATGCAAAATCTGAGTGACACTTGCTTTGTTAGTTCTCGAGATATCAGCAAGAGCACGGATTTTGAGTAGACTAATACCACGGACCAATTTGCCAATTTTTTCGATGTTGTCTGTTTTTGATGTTGAAGGTTGTCTAGGTCAAGGATCCTTTTTAGTCGCTTCACGACCCCCTTCAAAGATTTGAAACCATTCCAAGGCTTTGTACGCGATAATTACTCATTTTGTATACTTGCCTTAACGTAGCATATGATTTTGTTCCGGTTTTTACAAGCTTCACAAGAAACTTGAGGTAACTCGTTGTTCCATTTTGACGGAATTCTAGCGCAAAGTTTTACACAGGCGATTTCTGTAGCGAAGCTGAGTATCTTACAACCGTGGCAGCTAGAGGAGGTGTCAACAGGAATACCTAACGCGACAGACTCGCGGTTTGCAGACACCAGTCCGGTTGCTTAATTATCACACCTCATATAATGCGTCTTGGATTGTGATCTATGATAATGAATAAACTTACTGTAAGCCAAAGCCAAAGGATATGCTTTCGTTAGTTTTTTGCTTGAGAAACTTGCAAAACGCATTTGCCCGTGTTTTATGAATACTTTCTTTTATTATAAGACCTATTCTTTCTTCGGTAAAATTTATTGTATTCTTAAGGTTAATGCAGGCAGTGCATGTATCAGTCGCGGATGCGAAATATAATGTTAAATTGTGTATAAGGGATTCTATTAAACATTGGTAAAGACTACTATAAATCAGGATATTTGCGTTATACGAGTTTCATAATAGTTTTAACTTAAATTAACCTTAAAATTAATTTTTGGAGCAAGCATCTACTGAAGTAAACTTAATTCAGCAATTTAACTGACTATTTTACGTCATCACACGCGCACAAAAGCATTACGTTGTCACACAAGGTATAAAGAGAAAATAATGGTGGAATACTTACAAAGCCTGCTCATATAACCTCGGCAACATTAGTGGTGGGACACTTTGGAAATTCCAGTTCTGTGTTTAGCGGAAGCATCGGAATTTGTATTTTACAGAAGTCCCATTTTTTCACATGTGTATGCGGTTGAATACCATTTTTACAGTACATTGTGTTTTACACAATAGCGAGTAGGGTAACAAACAAATTTTACTTACACTACCTTGAGATGGTTTTGTAATACGTTATAGAGGTTATTCGACATTTTAATTAGATTGTTAATATTGGAAGTTATTGAATAAAACTTATTTTATTTGTATTGACAATATACGTCGACTACAAAATTATTACATTTAAACGTAAGGTAGTCGTGGACGACAAAAAATTGTTAATACTATCTTTGAGATTGACATGTGTTTCTTTTTATGTAAAATCAGTCACAAAGGCGTATTTTACGGTGAAACCTCTATTATATAGAATACAGCTTTGACAATATAAATTGTCAATTTGTATGAACACGGCTAGTTTTCATTATTTTGAGTATTGTCCAATTATATTTCTCCGGATTCAAATTTTAGTTATAGGAATGCTGGGGCTTTCTAAATTAAATAAGAATAGAAGGCTTGTTTGTAACTGTTCTATTCAAAATGTACAAAATACGTCTAACATTCGTCATATTTTTAATTGAGTAAAAGAAAGACGGTGTTCACATTTGACAGGTATAATATTTTAAATCCTTTAAATTTGTTTACCATAAAACAACTTTATTTCAAACACCAAAGATATTTGGAATTACTTTCCTTTCATAATTCATTACATATTTTACGGGTTATCTGAATTCTCTTGGGCAACGCCTTTTAGTATTTAACAGAAGTTTATTTATGCTAAATCCTGGCTACTCTGGTAACGAAAAAACTAATGTTCACAATGAATCACATACACGTAGTAATGAATAATAGCAGAATAAGGAGCAATAGTAATAAGAGGACGTGTCTGAGTCAATGCCAGGATCTTGCGGTAACGGAAGAGGTATGCAAAGATAAGACAATATGGAAAAAATTGCCCACGGCAAGTAAGGATAATACATAAACTACGATTTCTGCCTACCCTATAAAGACATGAATACATTCGTGGATCTCTGAGATGTATAAGCAACTTGGATTTCGTAAGTTAACGATTGGTCACTAGATGACGTAAAATACCACAGGTAACTACGCAATTGAGGTTAAAGCGCCATTTTAAAGACACTTACGCTTAAAGTTCCATATTTATTGTTTGTATTTATTATTCAATAATATATTTTATATATTAGGTTTATGTTATAACTTTCTGCTTGAAATTAAACCTTTAAACTAGTGCTAGGGTAATTTTGGTGTTTTTGCTCGATTTGGACCTTCAAAATCGACACCAAATCTAAGGTTAGAATGTAAAAAATTAGTCTTTTGTAAACGCATCTTCTGTTTACGTACTCATTGCCACCCGTTGACCCAAAGTAATTCAACTTCGCGAATATTTTCTCTAGTTGACAAGCTATTTCCTGCTTACCTGTCTCCTCCCTTCGCTTTTTAGGTATATGGCCTTCAAAGATTGTCTTTATAATAGGCGTTGTTCCATTTTTTCTCAAGTCTCAAGGTTTTAAGAAGAAATTTCTATAAATGGGTACATAGGATACATTTCCGTTTAATACGAAAGTAGTACAACATGGTTATTAATTTACAGTATTGAAACTTTTGCTTAAACCTCTAACAAATGACACTGCTATTTGATATAAACATTGATGTTTGGTTTTGGTCAGATGTCTTCAATTTCGTGCATATTGTTACCTACTGAAGGAAAAATCTTTTTGATCGAGCACTACCTTCGCTCATACGATTAAAAAAGACAACAGGGTCAAAGCATTAAATTTGTCCGCCGCGAACAATTTTTGTAACATTTCAATAAACAGGCACCAAGTAATGCTATTGTACTGAACATTATAACCAAATCAGAAAAATTGAAAGTGTGCTACACCAAGAAGAAGGTAAAGCTGGACGAGAAACAATTTAATACCCAAAATTACAAATTATTTAATAAAGTTAACCCTGTAGTGGAATCTTGCAAAATTAATATAACGGGAAACTGTTCAAAATATTAAAACATTTAATGCCCTCAAGTTATTCAGACAACCTCAATTAGAATGGGTGACAGCTGGATACGTTCGGAATTTTCTTTCAATTCTTCCCATTTCGCAACATTTGATGCCATCCTTTGGATGGGCATGAAATACTCAAGTTTTAAATATTCCAAACTAAAAATTAAAGAACCGTTCATACCAGAAATTATTGTTTACTAAGAAACTTTAATAAAGTTTTACTAAGTTTTCTCTCTTACCTTCTTTTGCCAAACTTACCTTGGGTTTTTCAAAATAGAATTACAGTGAAAAAATTCCTGTGTAACTTTCACCTATTTTCTTTTCCTTCTCACTTTCTAAACCATTGGATGATTCCTTTGGGATGTACAGGTAAAATATTAGTTTGAATATTGCCCCAAACATAAAGAACAAACAATTGGGTCTAACATAAAAACCTTAGAAATGTTTTCGAAATTTAAAACCTTTTGGGTTTAAAAAAAGGTTTTGTGAAAAGTTTTTTCGGTTTTTTTTACCTTTTCCAAATCCTTTTTGGGTTTTTCTAAATTAAAATAAAAACTTTTTTTCCTGATATTAAAGGTCTTTAAAATTTTCTTTCCAATTATGAATTTGCACCCAAAATTAAAATTTTAAAACCTTTTTTTATAAGGGCAATTTTTAAATTTTTTCCTTTAAAAAACTTTAGTTCAAAGGCCTTGAAAATTTTGTTTTGGAAAATTTCTCATTCCACATGAACCGGGAAAATGAAATTTTCCAATATAATTATTTTGTCTTCTTCCATGATTTTGAAATTTCCCATTTAAAAAATAATTTTAATTTTTTGCGAATTTAAAAACCTTTTCTTTGAGATAAAAAAACTGGTTTGAAAAGGTTCTTTCGGGGTGGGTTTAAAATATTTTTACTTTACAAAATGCCAATTCGAAAAGAATCTATTAAAATAGAAAGGCTTTTAAAATTAAAAGAATTAATTAAATAAAATTTTGATGAACTTTCAATATGCGAAGCTTGGCTATTGAATGGCCACAAAAGTTAAAAATAATTGAATTTTTGCAAGGCTTTGGTTTTAAAAAAACTTTATTCCCAGGTTTTCCAAATTGGAAACCCTTTTTAAAATTTTTAAAGAAATAATTTTTTTCCTTTTACGTAAAACCTAAATTAACGGAAGTTTTAGTAAAGAAAATTTTGACTTTCATAATGGGAATGATTTTAGAAAATTTGAACTTTACTAAATCTAAAAATAATTGGTTAACCTTTAGTTTTTCCCAAATTTTACATTTTAAGATTTATAAATTTATTTCAACAAAAATCCGAAAAGTAAATAAAGAAAAATTGGCGCCCATTGCAAGTATGATGGTATAAAAAATTTTAAAACTTTAATAACAAGCTTCTCGAAATTTAAAGCCGTATGATAAGGGATTTTGCAGATATCCTTAAATAATAAAGGATGAAGAATTTGGATGTGATTCGGAACCAATTATAACACCAATCAAAGTGATTTAACAAGAACTATTGTTTGGTTCTGTGAATGAAAAAACTTTGTCCTTAAATTTTGAAGGAAGGGGAAATATTTTTCACTAAAGGTAAGAAGGTTCTTTTCAACAAAGAAATGGGTTATATTTTAAAAAGCACCACAAAGGGTTTTGGGAAGATCATAAGAAACCAAATCTTTTTAACGATAGGGCAATTTAAATCAAAGGCGTTTGGTCTAAAAGGAAAACGAACTTCCTTGCGTGTTTTATGATTTTTGGGTTTTATTCAAATTTTTTTGAACCCTGTAAAGGAAACATAAGATATTTAATATTCGTAAAACTTTGTTTACAGGGAAGCGGATTTTAGGAAAGTACAAAATGCAGGAAAGTTACTGACGAAACCGTTAAAAGAAAAAATTGCCTTAAAAAGTGTACCAAAATACAAAAAGAAACAAACCTACAGGAGCATTCTTAAGAAGATTAAATAACGTCGTACAAAGGGAAGGGCCTTTAGGAAAACAGGTAATATGGTTCCAAACTTAAATAAACGGTGGGATTAAGGATGGGTTGGCAGGGGATCGGGAAACATTATTTAAAAAACCAACCCAATTGTGATTGTCCAATGGATTTACAAGATTTGGTACATGTTTGGGAAACTGAAAAACCTTGGGTGCCGAATAATTTATTCCGAAGAAAGGGGAAACTTTACTTGGTTTTTAAAAATAAAATGGTTCTACAAAAAAGAATAAAATATTTGTAAAGTTTTATTTACAAAAGACCCAATGTTTGCTTTGAAAAATCAAAGAACCCAGAATAACTAATAATAAGTTAGGCAAAACAACAGGGTATCAAATGGTAAATTTGGTCTTTAGAAAACATCTAGTTGTTTTATATTTTAACCGTGGGGAATTTTAAATTATTCTTGGATAAAAGGAAACATTGAAATTTATTTTAATTATTCAATTAAAACTTTTTTAACATGAAAGGCGGTTTTGAAATAACGATCATAAAAAAAGGCCCACCGGTTTTTTAAAATTATTTGACCAAAGCTTTTGCTTTTGGAAAAGGAAAAATTTTAATAAAATTTGGGTTAAACCAAGAAAAAAATCAAAATTAAGCCTTTATTTTTCCTGAGAAAATATTAAGAAATAAAAATTTTCAGGGTTGTTAAAATTGGTTTTCAAAAACCCTTCGGGGGTTAAAACACCTTTTTCCGAATTAAAGGGGGTTACCCCTTTTTTTTACCTGAGTTTTAAAAAAAATATAAGAATTTACAAATTTTTAAAAGACCTAATTTTTTTAGGGAAAAAAATGTTTCGAAAATTCAGTTTCCCCTTTCTTAAATTGGGAAAAAGGGCAGCTTTTGGATTTTTAAACAAAAGGGGGTTTTGGGAAAATTCTTGGAAAAAAGGAACTCCATTTTAGAGAGTTTTAAAAAATCCCAAATCATTTTTCGGGGAAATTTTAAAAAAGGTTTTAAGACCAGTTTTTTTTGGTTTTTTGCCCCAAAAAAAATTTGTTTGGAAAAAATTTTTTTAAGTTAAAATAATTCAAACCGAAAAAAAAATTTTTTAAACGATCCTGTTTTTCAGAAAATACAAAAAAAATTTATTTGGATTTTAATTTTTAAAAGTTTTAAAATAGTCCCCCGGGGGCAAAGACCGTCTTTTTCGGGCCAATAAAATGGGGTTAATCGGAAACCATAAGGGATTTTTCCCAAAATTTTCCTAGTTCCCAAGTTAAGATTCCAAGCACCTAACCGTTTTCTTCAATACACCTTTTTCTTGGTTACGGATTTTTTCACCACAAAAGAGCCTGGATTGGAACCAAAATTCAATCTGTATCCTTTGAGCAAGAGGAATTTTTTGACCCTCCTAACACTAAACCTAAATTAATTCCGGTAATCCAATTTTACAATACACAAACACCTTCACAACCTTATGGCACCAAAACCTTAAAGAACCAGCGTCCTTACTTATAGTTTTAGAATAAATTAGGTCGGACCACCGTATTAAGAAAAGTTTACCGATATTCACAACAAATAATTTTTACACTGTGACTGTTTCTAAGAAACCGTAAGCGCCGTCGCATTTTTGCATAACGGATCCCCGCCGGAAACCCAAACCCCCACAGTCCCTTTATAAACTCCGGGCTGAAAGAGGAAATTCAGTGATTAAGTAAGCCGTTCCAGAAACCAGTAACCGTCCGTTTGTTATTAAGAGACCTGTTTTCCCGAAAATTGTAGTTAATTTAGAGGCCCCGTATTATTAAAACCAGTAGGACCGATTTTTAGAGTAACACCACCGTTTTAGACGAAGACCTTCGCGATCGGGCAACCTAAATTAATTCGATGCTTTGTAGCCTAAGTTTAAAGTTAACAATTCAATTTCCTCAAACACGACCGTCGTAAAAATTCCGGGCTGAGCTCCAAGGGTTATACAAAGTACCTAACCCTAGGTAAGGGTAGATCCCATCGTCACCGAACAAAATACCCTGAGCCCAGGGAACCCCGACTAAACCAAATAATAACCCTAAGTAAAAGGGTAATATCGTATGCCCCAACAAATTATAGGAAACGGGTAACCCCAGTATCTCACACCCTTATAAGGGTTGACAGGGCGTAAAACCCGCCTTTCCAGTATATAAGTAAAAAGGCCACCCTATTTTTGGCATTATAAATCCCAAACTCCAACACCAACTTAATAACCGTAACAGTTCGAACGCAGAATACCTCCATAATTTGTTTGAATAAATTTGTCGTACCGAAAGTAAATACCGGGGAACTTTGAAATAAAAAGAGTGTGATTTTCATCTTTAGAAATATTAGAGTAGTTTTAATAAAGATTTTGTTCCCGATTAATTAAAATAATTAAACAGAAGGACGGTAAAATTTAAAAAAATAATTTAAGCCAAAATTAAACCGGAAAATTAAAAAGACGCCCAAATGCGTTTGTACGGCATTTGGTGTATTACCCGGGATAAACATCCTTCTTGGAGAGTTAAAGTAAAACCGTACACTCAAACGAACCGTTCATTCCTCGCCCCCCGGTATAAGGGCCCCTGTATGTACATACAACCGTAACCTAAAATTTCCTTTAGGTAAAATAATTAAAAAGACATCTTTTTCACAGAAGGAATCCCAGTGAACCCAGGACCTGGATAGTTCTCTATAATTTTGGACGATTTTTGAAAATTGGCAATAACGTGTTAAAAATGTTTGAATTTTATTTAAGGAAGTTTAAGCCCACCGAATTCTCGAACCACCCTTTTAAAAATAAACCCGTTAGCAAAGCCGAGGCAAGTAAAACCGCCTGGGACCAAACCAGAAGGGGAAATAAAATAAAGTTAAAATTACACCAAAATAATAGGGGGATTAAAAGGGCACCTAAAGGGGGTGAAAAACCTGAACACCAAAAATTTTCCGTTTCGTTCCAAAAACCCAGAAGCCGTAACACAATTTTTGTTTTCCGAACACAACGCGCAGGATGGTAACCGAGGGACCGAAGAACCGAAAGAGTGGGATGGATTTACCTCTAAGAAGGTTTACAACCAAGCTAAAATATAAACTGAACAGGGGAAGTAAGATTTCCAATTAAAATATTACGCACCAAAGGCAAGTAACCCCGACACCAGAAACCTAACATTAGCCCTCCGTACCGCCACCACCAGCTGGGGAACACCTGGACATTACCGGAACCAGACCGCCGATATTTGCAAGTCGAAAGGGGTGAAATACAGGATAACGTCCGATTTCTTTTTGGAAAGAGTAGAAAATTACAAAGTACAAAACCGAGTATCTATTACTCGCCCTTCCGGAATTAAAAGGAACACCCGATGGTCAGAAACCATCAAAATTGGAATTGGAAAGACTTGGTCAGTTTTAAATTTTCCCTATTTTGTTTCCTTCCAGCATTCTTGTAACGTCTTACACTCTGATCTACTTATTTTCTACTCGTACTTTATTGCTCTCTTTCTCGCCTCCACCCTTATTTTCTCTGCTTGAATCTCCTTTTTGGTGATGTATCCCGGTGTTTCTCTTTCCACTCTCAGTACCCATTTCCAGATTTTTTTTGCAGTTCCTCTATCCCTTTATACTCCTTCCTTCCTTCTTTTATACTTCCGCCCCCTACAACACCACACTTTTTATTAGTTTTTCAAATAATAATCTCCTTCTATTTAAGTCCATTCCGAATAGTCTTCCTCCTACACTCCACACTTGCCCTATTCATTTATTCCCTTTTCTCATTCGTTCCTTTTTTCTTGTCTTGCCTCATCGTGTATTCCAAGTAGGTGAATTCCTTTACCTGCTGTATCTCGTCTTCCCTCCATTTCGACTCCTCCTTTTTCCTTTTTCCTCCCTCTGTTCTAAATATCATTACCTAGGTTTTGTTCCCATTTACTTCCAAATCATTTCTTTTTAAACATCTGTCCATAGTTTTTAACATCTCCTTCATTTCTTTCTCTTTCTTCGGTATTAACACTATGTCATCAGCGTATGCCAGCGACCACACTTTCCTGTTCCCCACCACCACTCCTCCTTATTGTTTCCCCTTTCATGTCTCCTCTAGATCTCCTGTGTATATCGCGAACAGACTTGGGCTCAGTGGACATCCTTGCCTTAGTACCTTCCTTGTTATGAATTCTCACCTATTCCTCGTTGCTTTATATATTTCTTCCACCCATTATAATAATCTGTCGTTCATATTCTTTTTCCCCAAGTATTCCCACAGATTTTACCTGTTCACCCTGTCAAATGCGGCTACAAGGTCCACAAATACCACTACCATTTTCCCCCATTTCTTTTCTAGTTCCTTATTTGTCATGTGTTTCAAAATGTATATGTTGTCTACCGTACTTGTCTCTCTCCTAAATCTTGCCTGTCCGTCTGGTAGCAGTTTCTTTTCTTCTGCTTTCATCTTCAACCGATCTTCCAATACCGTCGCGTATATTTTATATGCCGTGTTTAGTAAAGTGATTCCTCTGTAATTTGTCCCCTTTTTTGTGCACCGGAAATATGTGTCCTCTCCGCCTCTCTGGGAATCTTTCCCCTCCCCATATTTTATTTAGTCTTTCAGTCATCCTTTTTTCTACCTTTTCTCCTCCATATGTCCACTCCCCACCTTGTATTCCGTATCGTCCTGCCGCTTTAACTTTTTTTACCTTCTGTATTGCCTCTTTTACTTCCTCTTCTTTAATTCCTTGTCCAGATTCACGTGTTTCATATGTCTTCTTATTTTGTTCTTCTTCTCCTTCCTGTATATCCTCCCCCTCTAGTACCTTGTAACGGTATAAACGGGTGGTAGAACGGAATTACAGATAAAATTGGCCTTTTGCCCCGACTAGCCAGCGTATGGGTGTAGGTCAGATGTTGAAAAATTTTGCACATCCAGAATAGTAAATCATACGTAAGTCAAAATAGGGATGAAGACAAAATCAATTCTGTTAAGGGCGCCAGAATGTTTGGTAGTCAAAATAAGGGTCGTCGTGCCAAAATTACGAGTACATAGCGTGTCTAAATATACAAAAACGTACGCTTACCTATCCGCAATCAATCCCAGGTGCTGGACAGCAACTCAGCAAACCACCTGAAATAGGGCTTCAAAAGCACTACACGCTTGTCAAATAAAAGCGTGATAAACACTCAATAAAGTTACGTTAATACACCTCAGTGTAAATAATAAGGCATTAAATAATAATCAAAACAAAACACAAAAAAAGCTATAGAATGCACTCTAAATGAATTAATACTCAACTAAAAATCAAATAAAATACTAAATATTATCAACGCTATTACTAATAATAAAAAGACTAACTTCGTTACGTTAAAACTTACGCTTCTAATTTTCCGGTAAACTTGCAATTTGCAAAAAACTTTTATGCAACACAAAAGGGTTTCCACAGAATTAAAACACATTTATAAAACCTAACAAAATATAATAAAATAATAAAAAAATAAGGATGAATATAAAAAATGTAAACATACGATAATGCGTCTAAACAAAAAAAATACAAAGGCTTAAAAGGCGACAGGATGTCTGATCAGAATGCTGCTTTACGCCAGTCTAAATGGTTTAACCTATATATATATATATATATATATATATATATATATATATATATATATATATATATATATATATATATATATATATATATATATAGTTTCGTGGATTATATACCCACACTACAATAGGGTCAATTGCCCTTTGATACTAAAATAAATAACAAAGGATGAAGGCGGAGCGTCAAAACTACAATTAGTTACACTAAATAAATTTAAAACAACTTAATTTACCAAAAAAATACGACACCGCGTTCAAACCTTCATCAACACAAAAAATAATTCGAAACACAAAAATCTTGAAATATTCAATAAAAAACAATATTATGTTACCTTAAGGTTTAGAATTACACTTCTCCTGTGTTACAATAGAAAATGATGGTCGGTTACTGCTATAACGGACATGAAATATTCCTGGTCTGGCAAAATGATGAATGAAATGTTGACTATTGTTCTTTTATACACAAACGATTTCTTGATTTAAACTCGTTACAATGTTACTGCATTAATTAAAAAACTTTTTTAAATATTAATAATTTGAGCACTCAATTTGCTTGTTGACTTTAGTCTCTTAAATAGTTTTATTCCACTAACAATCCAAAAGGTTCATAACTTGATTTAAATAACTATAATTTTAATATATTGCGAAAGTTTCTTTATCCTTAAACACGCTTTGTACGGTAAATAAGAGGCACTGCAAGAACGTTAATGTTAAAATCCGCAGAAGCGAGAAAACCAATGAAGTCACTGAAGCACTAATAAAACACGACGATGTAACTTTACGTAAAATCGAAATGGGCACTAGGTATAATCCTCTGGTGAATGAACAATTTTAATAAAATCCCTTTACAGGTCTTCTTCAGAAGTAGCTTAACTACCCTTACTACATAAAAGTACGTTCGTTAAACACCACAAGGTCCAAAATATGAACGTTCTAAACCACCCCTTAAAGCGTAACAATAAACGGCACCGTACTAGTACACAAGAGCGCGATCAGTTTTAGAATCATGCAAATTATTACCAAAAATCCATCTTTGATTTTGAATCCCACTACTCATAAAAATCTTATCTACTTTAATTCCACCAATTAAAAAAACGGAAGGGGAAGAGATGGTACCCCAATACAAACTTCGTTTTCGTCCGTAAGGACTCGGTAATTTCCAAAAGTTTAACGTCAGCAGATTTAACGTGCAAAATATCTCTATGCTTCCCTTAAGTTCGAATAATTAGTCCCACATTTAATCTCTATGAATTAAAACCAACATACTCACTAATAAACTGAACAACTATACTTAAGCGTCTTTATGTCGCCAACATGACATCATACACATATAAACCTACACTATTTATTTAAATTACTTAATTTTTAAGGAAATCAAACGAAATAAACCCTATTTACACTCATATACAACTATTTACAAATAAACGTTAATCAAACTTCTATAATAAGGAAAAACAACCTAAATTACAAAATAATAATTTCACAAACAAAAAACTAAAGCTCGCCATACACCTTTCCTAAAGGTCGCTACACGTTAAACAAATTTATCTATAAAACTAAACTTGACTGCACAAAATATATATATATATATATATATATATATATATATATATATATATATACGGAATCTAACTAATTGAATAGAACTACAAACAAAATTACCCAATACGTATACAGGGTGTTCAAAATACCCTGACAACCTTCTTGAAATATCTCTCCCATCCGTTTATCTGTATTCCCGCTTGCGTGCTTTTTTTCCTTTTTACTTTCTTTAGATATTTCCATACGTCCTCTTCACTTTTTCTATTCCTTATCTGTTTTTCATTTTTCTTTTTACTTTCTTCCTTTTTCCTCGCGCATATTTTCTTTATTTACATCTCTATATTCCCCTTTCTCTGCGTTCCCTTTCTTCCACTGTCTTAGTGTTCTTACCCGTTCTCTACGCTGCTTCTTCCATTCTCACTCTCATTTCTTACACGCTTTCTTGTACTCCTTTCCCTTTCCATATTGTCTTTCCCATTCTCTCCTTGTACCTCTTTATACTATCATCTCCTCTCTTTCTTCCCTTCCATTATCATTTCCAATGGCTGATGATCCGATTCGATTCTCTCCCTTCCCTAAATGTTTTTACCTTTTCCTCCGCCTATTCATTCGTTATGACGTAGTCAGTTATTGATTCTCCCTTGCTCCTATGTATGTATACTCTCCCCTCTCACTTTTTCTCTGTTCCCATTCATTACTTCCCACCCCCTTTCATTACACACTTCTAACAGCTCTTTTCCTTCCATATTTAACATTTTGTCTTTTGTCTGTCTTTATCCCTCCCTCTCTTCTCTTGTTTTCCTCTACTTCACCTATTCTTTCCTATTATTATCATACGTTCCTATCTATCCTATCAACACTTTTAAATTTTCCCTTGTCTCTTTCATCTTTATACTGTATACCGTCACTATTTTTACATTTTATTTTCCGTACTGTATGTTCCTTTCTACCATCCCTCTACTTTGTCGCACTTTCTCTTCATCTTTTTATACCCACTATTATCCCTCCCTTAGATCTTCCTTTTCTGTTGTTCCTTTCCGCGTACTGTACCACCCATGAGAAATCACTTGAACTTTCTCTTTCCCACCACTCCCGATCTTTCTCTTCTATTCATGTTTCTTGCATTCCCGCCACGTCCTGCTCCTGGACAAACTCCCAAAAATCTTGATCTTGACCTTTTAGGTCGTCATCTATGTAAATTCCTGTGCTCCTAGTTTTCTCTTCTTTATCACAATCTTCTGCTTTTCCTCCCAGGTTTCTATTTCCGCGACCACTATCTCATTTTTCCTCTCCCTGTTTATCACCATCACTTTCCCAACTTCGGCTCTTACATTCGGCTTCTCTTCCATCATCGCTCTTAACTATTTATGTGACTCCTTGCTTTTCCACCCCTTTATTACGTTATTCTTCCTGTTTCTTCTCTCCTGTTCGGCTTTTTTTTCTAATTTTTCTATTCTTTGTAACAACCGTTTTTGCCCCTTCCATTCCTTTTCTCTTTCTTCCATTTGTTCTTTCATTTCTTTGATGTCTTTCCTTATTCCCTTCATATTTTCTTCCTTCAGCTTCCTCAACTCACAAATTAATTCCTTTATTTTTTCCATTTTTTTCTCTTCCTCCCTGTTTTGACTGTGCACTCTTACGCTGCTACCACCTTTATTCTATTCTGTCTTTTTTATGTCTGGGGACCTTATTACCTTCTTCCCTGTTCTAAACACTCTTTGCCTTTTCGCCCCCTCTTCTTCCTTATCCCTTTTATTCATACCCTCCTTCTCTTGGCTTATCCTCAAGTAGGAATTCGCACCACAGATTTTTTTTTTGTTATTTTGGTAACTGAAATTTTATTCCTATACTGCGGAGTAACTTATAAAACTAATTAATAAGTTATTTATTCATACTTTTTGTTTGGGTTTGGTGATAGGGGGGTAAGCGCGTTTGCGTTAACCGAATCCTAGAAGAACAAGAATTGGTTTAGAGCTGTAACCCTGTTTCCGGCGATCGATTTTCAGATAATAACTTAAATTTAGTTAATGGTTGCGAGGTAAACTTAGCGAAACCAATACCACTATTACATTTTCAAAATTTTTTTGAATATTAATGGTTTAACCAAATTTGTTTAATGTTTAATAGGTTTTTTTTTTCATTTTAAGATAATTCTGTTATATATACAATTATTTTCAGTATAATTCTTTTTCTTTCGTTTGTACGTTTCACTTTAAACATTGTGGACTAAATCCCAGTTTTAGACGCTCAACATCACTTATTTTATTTATTTCTATTTCCTTTTCTTTTCTTCTTACTTGGTATATTTTTGTTTCAACCCTCGCATCCTTGCAACTAGTGGTCACAATACTTTAATACAGAAAATTCTGAAGTTACACCTAACGAAACACAAGGTGGTTTATAATAATGAAGTTATACCTGTAAATGCGATTTTTTGGGCAAAATTCGAAATATTTCAAAAACGGTATTTTTAGATGATGAGTCCTGTTAAGGTTGCCGGCCATTATTCAGAAACTATTTGAGACTGAGCAGTGAAATAAAAAAATGTTATAATAAATGTGACCAAGAGAAAATGCTGGAAATTATTTTTAATTTCCTATCATTAGCGCCAGAGGGCGGATTTCAAATTAAATTTCCTATTTTTTGGGCAATTTTCCTTAATATTGTATATATAAGATATATCCATTGTAAACTAATAAACAATATGTAAAACGTGGTTTAATAACTTTTTACGATTGCTGTCAAAATGAGGGAAGGGGGAACCATATAACGTGTTACTGAAAAATATCGTCTAACTTAGAAACCGGTTGGTTGAATTTGTCAAGATTGGTCTCGATGTTAAGGGATACTTGGCATTACCAAACAAATCTAAAACCATAACAATTTCTTATCTCCGCCTATTAACATAGGGCACAATTCGTTGAAAGAACAAAACTGTCGACTTTCATATGGTACTAAATTTTTTCACTTCATTAGAAGGAAAATTAATAAAGGTGTATTTAAAAAAAAATGATGGCAATAGCTGTTATAGACCCAAAGAACTAGTCATAAATGTGGTAATATAATAGGCAATTGGAGGTATAAACAAATCATAGGGGTATATGGAGAGCGCGTATAAAGATCCGTAAAACTGTCAAACTTTCTGTTAGGTTCAGGTAGTTACATTCAACTTTAAAGAAATTCTCGATACTGGATATTGTTTGTCAAATGGTACTGCTGACGTGGAGTTCTAAGAAACCGTAAGTTTCTGCACGTCAGAACGATTTTAACCAATCGCATAACGGTATCCCCGCACGGTAGCCGCGAAACCGCCCACAGATGCACCTTTATAAACTCGCGACGCGCAAGTAAGAGGAGGAATCTCAGTAGATTCAAGTCAAGCCGTTCCAGAAACCAGTAGCCGCAGCCGCTCCGTTTGTTTAGTGTAAGCACCGACCTGTTGTTCACCGGAAGAAATGAATCTCCGTAGATTCAAGTTAAGCCGATATCCAGCAGCCGCCACCGTACCGTTGACCGTTCCAGAAACCAGTAGCCGCAGCCGCACCGTTTGCTTAGAGTAAGCACCGACCTGTTGTTCACCGACGAAGAGTCCTTCGCGATCGGGCAACCTAAAGTTCAATTCTGTACTGCTATTGATAAGTTGTAAAGTTATACATTCTGACAATTTACACTCAAACACGACCGATCGTAAATAATTCCGGGCTGAGCTCCAGGAGTTATACAAAGTACACTAACACCTAGAGTCACGCAGGGTAGATCCCATCGTCACTCGCATACTACAAAATACACCTAGAGCACAGGGTAACGACGTAATACCAAATACACTAACACCTAGAGTAGCACGAAGGGTAGATCCCGTCGTCACTCGCCACCACAAAGTATACCTAGAGAAACGCAGGGGTAACCCCCAACGTATCTCATCACCACTTGAGGGTGAAGGGTTGTTACAGGGCTGTAAAGACCTACGACCTTTCTCTTAGTATATACAGTAAAGACAGGCCATCGCCTATGTCTTCTGGACATTACTAAATCCCGCTCGAAACTCACACACTTCCTACATCCAGTACTTAATAACCGTACACAGTGTCTGTGAATCGCAGAAGAGTACCTCCATAACCTGTTGTATAAATGTAGATAAATTTGTCGTCCACCGAACCATCGTAAATACCTGGTGCACGAACGTTTGTAAATAAATTAGAGAGTACGTAGATTATTCTATCTTTACGTAAACCTATTAGAGTAGTTTTAATATTAAGTATTTTGTTCCCTTGATTAATTATAAATAATTAAACTTAGTATAGAGATCGGTAATTAATTTAGTTAGATAAATAATTTAATTGCCAAAATTAAACCGGTTAATAATTAAAGAAAGATCGTCCCAAGACCTCGCGTTTGTATACGTGCATTTCGCGTGTATTACTTCCCGGGAGTAGAACATCCTTGCTTCAGCGCTCCAGAGTTACTAACGTATAAACACGCTATCGATTTTCTCAAACGAGTCGAGTTCATTGCGCTGGCGTCTCGACCAACAACGGTATCAAGGCTGACGCCCTCGCTACTGTACATACAGGACCGTAACCTACACTTTGCCTCTTAGGTAAGGAATAGATTAAAAAGACTATCTTTTGTTCACAGAAGCGACTACGCACCCAGTGAAGCCCAGGACCTGGACTAGGGCGTTCGTACATATATATTATTAGTTACGTTTATTTTATTGTAAATATTGGTCTAATATACGTGTTAAAAATGCTTTACGAATTTTATTTAAGGTTACAGTGTTAAGCCCATCCAGTAATTACTACGAACCACCCCCGTTTATAAAATAAACCCGATTGAGCAAAGCCGAGGCAAGATAAAACCGCGCTGGGTTACCAAACCAGAAGGGCGCAATATAAAAATAAGTAGAAGTATAAATTTAGCACCTAAAAATAATAGGGTGCATTATAACGCATTAACAGTTTTTTTTGACAGGTCAATTATTTGTCACGTGGGAAATTGTTTTCGTGGCTACTGCGAGTAATCACAAGAAAAACCATTGAAATATTGAATAATATAGAAAAATCAAAAACAGTGAGAGATAGGTATAGGACATAATAATGAAAAATTGTGTGGGTTTTGATTCCCTTTAACACAGCGTAAAAATATATGTATGTTCTATTTGAGAAAACTGATATTTTTGAATTTTAAGTTTCGTAGGTTTGAACGTATCTCTTGAACTCCCTGTAGCATTTATCTCTAACATTTTTTCTTCAAACATAGGCTTGAGCTTGGTCTTGCCTTGGTCCAAGTATAAAAGTTTTCCTACGTAACGTCTAAATTTCACCTACTTAGATATTAAATGCTATGTAGTTAAAGTGTACAATGATTGGTAGGCAACTCACTTTACCTCCAGCTTGCTAAAATTTTACAACTGTAAATCGAACCAACATATTAGGTACTGTTACATTATACACTGCGTTTTTAGGGCTCTTGCATTTTACTGTTTGTTTTAGGTGTTTTCTCGTTGCCAACCACCAACATTTTTGATTAAAAAAAGAAAAAGCATATCGAGTGGTAACGATAACTGATAGTTTAACGCCATGTACAATTTCCATTTACGATCACCTGTAAATTTCTACATATATTGTCTGCTGCGCTGATAAGTAATACCACCACAATAACCAAACATTCTATCTTCTCGTACCTTCAGGACATGTCGAATGACAATTATATGATGTGACTATTTCAATTAATTTTGACTCCAGCTATACCTTACGATTTATAAAATTTGGTTTTATGTACGGTTTATTAGCCATTAGTTCAGTGTGGTCATATACTTAATATCTTTATTTGCTTATTTACAATATTGCAAAGGACTATGTCCTTTTTATATTTACTACAATTCTATTCTACATAGAATTGACTCTCTAATGTCTCCCTTTACCTCACTCCACCTGCACTGTATTCCTCGACCCTTAAGTTCCTTTCCTTATTTCTTTCATCCATTCCCCTCCCCTTCCTTTTTCCCACAGTACCTACTCAACCGTCCTCTCCTCTTCCTTTACCTTCCTGCATTCTTTCATCACATGGTTGATCGTTTCCATCCCCTCTCCGAATAGCCTACATACTCTGCCTTTATCACTTCTCCAATATTTGTTCCCTCTTTCTTCATTTCCACACCTAAATCTCCCTATCATTTTCTTTCTTTTCTTCCTCCCTTCTCCTTTCAAGTATCCTGGTATCCCTTCTCCCTTGATATTCCTATAGTTTGTATTGTATTTACCTTCCTTCACCTTCATCCATCTTTCCTGTCTTTGGACATCCTTCTCCCTTCTAATTATGTCCTTTGTTTGTATTTGTTCCTGGTTTCTTGTCCGTATTTTATTCTTCCTTATTTTATTTCCTTCCAGCATTCTTGTAATGTCTTACACTCTGATCTTCTTCTTATTTTCTACTCGTACTTTATTGCCATCTTTCTCGCCTCCACCCTTATTTTCTCTGCTTGAATCTCCTTTTTGGTGATGTATCCCGGTGTTTCTCTTTCCACTCTCAGTACCCATTTCCAGATTTTTTTTGCAGTTCCTCTATCCCTTTATACTCCTTCCTTCCTTCCTTTATACTTTCGCTACAACACCACACTTTTATTAGTTTTCAAATAATAATCTCCTTCTATTTAAGTCCATTCGAACAGTCTTCCTCTTACACTCCACTTGCCCTATTCATTTATTCCTTTTCTCATTCGTTCCTTTTATTCACTCCATCTTTATTGTCTTGTCTCATCGTGTATCCCAAGTAGGTGAATTCCTTTACCAGCTGTATCTCGTCTTCCTCCATTTCGACTCCTCCTTTTCCTTTTCCTCCCTCTGTTCTAAATATCATTACCTAGGTTTTGTTCCCATTTACTTCCAAATCATTTCTTTTTAAACATCTGTCCATAGTTTTTAACATCTCCTTCATTTCTTTCTCTTTCTTCGGTATTAACACTATGTCATCAGCGTATGCCAGCGACCACACTTTCCTGTTCCCCACCACCACTCCTCCTTATTGTTTCCCCTTTCATGTCTCCTCTAGATCTCCTGTGTATATCGCGAACAGACTTGGGCTCAGTGGACATCCTTGCCTTAGTACCTTCCTTGTTATGAATTCTCACCTATTCCTCGTTGCTTTATATATTTCTTCCACCCATTATAATAATCTGTCGTTCATATTGTCTTTCCCATTCTCTCCTTGTACCTCTTTATACTCTTTTCTGTTCATACCTTCTTGTTCGAGAATTTCTCTACTTTTCTTATCTCCTCTCTTTCTTTCTCTTCCATTATCATTTCCAATGGCTGATGATCCGATTCGATTCTCTCCCCTACCCTAAATGATTTCACATTTTCCTCCGCCTCTGCATTCGTTATGATGTAGTCAATTATTGATTCTCCCCTTGCTCGTATGTATGTATACTCTCCCCTCTCACTTTCTTCTCTGTTCCCATTCATTACTTCCCACCCCCTTTCATTACACACTTCTGGCAGCTCTTTCCCATCCATACTTAACATTTTGTCTTTTGTCTGTCTTTATCCCTTCCCTCTCTTCTCTTGTTTTCCTCTACTTCACCTATTCTTTCCTATTATTATCATACGTTCCTATCTATCCTATCAACACTTTTAAATTTTCCCTTGTCTCTTTCATCTTTATACTGTATACCGTCACTATTTTTACATTTTATTTTCCGTACTGTATGTTCCTTTCTACCATCCCTCTACTTTGTCGCACTTTCTCTTCATCTTTTTATACCCACTATTATCCCTCCCTTAGATCTTCCTTTTCTGTTGTTCCTTTCCGCGTACTGTACCACCCATGAGAAATCACTTGAACTTTCTCTTTCCCACCACTCCCGATCTTTCTCTTCTATTCATGTTTCTTGCATTCCCGCCACGTCCTGCTCCTGGACAAACTCCCAAAAATCTTGATATTTATTCTTTTATCCAGCTTCGTTTCAGAACATTATCTTTAGTGCATTCCTCCATCTCTACCTTTCTTTTTTCCCTACCTTCTCTCTGTTTGCTTTGTTTCTTTTTTCCATTTCATTTACTCATTTTTTCATTGCCCAGCCGTTTCGTCATCGTCCTTTCCTCTCTCTCCTCCCCCTCTTCTTTTAGTTTTTGACCTTTTTTCCAAATGTCGATGCAATTAAACGTTTTTTCCGCTCCATTTTCCATCTTACCTTTGGCGGTAACCTGTGCACTTTAATTTTTTCCTCTCGGAATGTTTGCAAGTACAGTGGTTTATAGTCGTCCTCAAAAAGGTCGACCTGCATACCATACAGAAAGTCACCTTTGGTGTTAAACCATATAGCAGCGGTATTCGGTATTCATATGAATCTTTTAATACAAAGTTTACGCTCTTTTCTCCTACAAATTTAGCTACTACGGAACTAAAAGTTTCAGCAGCATTAGTGTTGAGATCATACAGCAAGCTGCTCATATTTTGGGACAATCTTCTATTAATGTTCATTATTGCGTCATATAATCCGTTTAGTTTTTAGTCAGGAACCAGATTCTCCTAAAAAAGTATTATTGTTACTGTTCAATTAATAATAAATAGTGTTTTAAAATACATTCTGTTTTCCTTCCTCTTTACAGAAATACTTATCACATTGAAAGTGCTCCCTAAAGATATGTTTGGAACCATTTATAACATCTTTCCTAAGCAGAATTTGTTTTTCTGAAAAAGGTTTGTTCTCATTTTTTCTAAAGGCACATCTGAACCTGCGAAATGAATCACTTGAGGTAACTTGTTTTCGAAGAGTGATAGGGAAGGTGGTGTTCTTTGAAAGGTCGGACAATTTATTGATGTAATTTATCAGGAGATGATTTCGACATTCTACCTTTTCGATCACAAAGGTAGGTCCATATGGTGCCGTTTCCATTAATCTTCGGTGATGTCACCATCACCTACAACCTTACCGTAAATTAATCCATCCATCTGTATAGATTGTCGAAAACCGTCCGTAATTATTGATGCCTCCTCCATAGTTGTTGAACTGCCAGTCCAGTTCTTTAAACAAACATGGTTCTGTTAATTTTGTTCTGTCACAAACAAAGCAATATTTATTTCTTACGCCCATATACAATGTCTTTTTGGTTTTTGCTCCAATAATGCAAGCCCACGAAAAATAAAATGTAGTCATTGTTTAATTCATATTTTAATACTTACAACTCCAGAGAAAGCGTTATGATTCGTATTATATGATCGTTGGCTCCAAGCTCCGTCAAAAATCACTGATATGATAGGTATACCGTCTTTCGTCATATCGGGCGTGTATATTGTTAGTTGTTTTTCTTCTTCACCAGCCTGTTTCATTTGTGCCAAAATTTCACAATCAATGGCTTCCAAAACCATCGAATGATGTTTGTTTTATTTTATTTAGAATTACCTATTTATAACGATGCGTATATTTTGGCATAATTATATGAACACAAAATAAATATTCTACTAACCTGGCATTCAGTTGTCTCATTCGCACTTTCATGCTCTTCGTTGGTATAGATAAGCTTCTTTTATTTTTCGGCATGACAAATGCAAATGAAAATTTTCACACACCAACCGTTGATAAGTATGATAAAATTCAGAACTACTCACAGCATCAGTAGCACGCGATAAATAATGTTTTACGTTTTTACGTTTTGTATAAATACCTACAAAGGTGCAATTATCAACCTAATACTGTAATACTAATAATCTTCTAACAATAAACCACATAAGTTTCAAAACTGGTTTTACTATCCCCAGTTTCAACAATAAAGGATTAGTGTAGTTGTTATTTTGCACGATCAGGTAAAGATGTGCTACGTCAACAGCGATGTAAACAATACAACGTACATGCAAATGCATGTTGAACTAGAGACGTTTTCAACAAGCTTAGTTTTATCCCTCAGGGAGTATTGAGATATGTATGTTGCCTATCAGTAAGAAGTAGGTCCGAAATTTTTATAGCTGTATAGAGGTGCCTTAAAATTATTAAGTAGGTTATGAAAAGAAAAATGAATGATTTGTAACGATTACGTCAAAGCTGCAAACTAGATAATAAAGTGACATTAAGTGTATTTCGGTTGTTGAATTATAAGGAAGATGCCAACTTCCAATGAAGAAGCATTTGATATGCTTGCCGCATGTTTTGAATGCATGAAAAATGCAACTGCTACAGCACGAATTTATCACATGCGATATCCCTACAGACGGAGATACGACCGTCGAGTTTTTGTTCGATTAGCGCTACGTTTACGTCCTACCGGTGGCATACATCGTCCTATATATAATAGACGAGCTCCTGGTTGTATCGAAGGAAACTCCATAAATGTCCTGGCATATATTGAAATTAATCCGCATTTAAGTATTAGGACAATATCACAAAATTTAGTGACATCGCATGGAAGCGTTAAAAATATTTAAAAAAAGCACAAGTAAGTAGGGTTCTTGAAAATATTATTTATAAAATTTCTAAATTTGATTTCCAGACATGATAAGAAATGCTAAACATTATTTATATGTTATTTGTAGAGGGTGATTTGTAACCTACGGAGGAAACTGAACGGGCAAGTAGAGGCAATCAAAATAAAGTTGCTTTTTTTTTTAATTTAAATCAAAGTTACAACGGTTTCAAGTTATAAGTTATAGCCCATGTACTGAGTGTCACTGACTTGTTATAATTCACGTTTACATACAAACACAAACACTTCTCACACGCTCTGATACATTAATTTTGTAGTAGTATTATTTTTACGGTAGGTAGGTATGCATGAAATAACAACAAAATTAAGACGAAACAAAGAATAAAAATAAACGAAAATTTAATTAACAAAATTTATAAAAATTATAAAAGTTGTTCAAAATGCTGGCCCTGAATTTTAACGCACAATTGCGCACGACGTATCCAATTTTCTGATAATCGTCAATCTGTATTGATGTCGGTTTGGAAATTGTTCCAAATACTCACAAGTTCACGAATTAGTAACCAATAATTAATAAGTAGGTCAATAACAACAATTAAAGTAGTTACCTAGTTTCTCAACTTTAAGTAACTACTTGATTAGATTACGTTACTAAGGAAAATTTCCCAAAAAATGGTAATTTTAATTTGAAATCAGAGAAACGCCCTCTGGCGGCAATGATAAGAAATTAAAAATAATTTCTAGCATTTTTTCTTGGCCACATTTATTAAAATATTTTTGTATCTCACTGCTCAATCTCAAACAGTTTTGGGTTGGCCGCCTTTCTTAGTTGTACACCCGGTACAATATGTATCATCCAAACGGAATAAATTCCATAATAAGTAAATGGGGTCGTGTTCGAGAAAATGCTCGGATGCGAGGATTGGTATTTTTTTAACAAAAACTTTTTATACAGGGTGTGTCATGTAACAGTGGCCAATACCAACTTTTTTATTTAAAATGTAGCACCCTGTATATTATTCATTTTTTGGATTCCATGTACAATGTCCTATAACTATCCTCGACTGTTTCGGAAATATTAAGTATTTTCAGATTTATTGCAAAAATTAACATTAACAAAAGAAAATTAGTTAATTACAGAAATGCGCTACAATACACTTAATACTTATTTCCCATTTAGGTCTTAATAATGAGAAAGTAAGCAACAACCATTTTAGCGTTCCTTTTTACTGACATAAAATTTAAATAAAGGTATAAATAGTTTTGTTTACTTTTGTTTAAAACGCCTGGCCATAGCAAATTGTTTGTCAGCATGACAGTAGTTGTCAGTGTTATAATCGTTTGAATTTCCATAACTGTATATCAAGAGGAAAAATGGTTGATTTAACAGAAATGCACAAAATAACAATTCTACAGATGACTGGTTACACATGGGGAAGTTGCCCGCTTGTTTCATAAAAATTTCCTATGTCCCAAGGGACAAAATCTAAGGTCAGTTTCGCGAGCTTGGACATGTACCGCAGATAAAAAAAGCAGCTGACAATGCAGTATGTGATGGTACCAAATTGTACAATATAATGCTTGAGTTTGAGGAAAATCCACATACGTCTAGTCGAAAAGCAGCCCTAATGTTCGTTGTTAGCCATCATCGGTTATTCGAACATTAAAAGGTGTCCCTATAAAATCATACCAACTCAGGAGCTCATGGAAGACGATTTTGATAGGAGAACGTATTTTTGTGAACAAATGATGGCAATGTTAGATAACAAGCGAAATGGAGCACCACCCCATTACCAAATCAATGTCTGGTATTACCTCAATCAAATATTTTCAAACCGGTGGATATGGAGGCGAGGATCGATGGAATAGCTAACATGATTCCCTGACATGATGTCATTAGACTTCTTCTTATGGGGATATGTGAAAAGTATTGTATACCAAACTAATCCCTTCGACTTAGTCGACTTAAGAAGACGAATAACGCTTGAGATTAGATTGGTCACGCCTGAGATGTTGAGTAACGTTGGAATAAATTTCTATTTAAGATTAGGATGTTGCCAAGGCGTTCTCGGCGAGCATTTTGAACATCTCCTACATTGACTTTATTTTACATTAGGAAGACATAAACAGTATTAGTTTTCACTGTGTTGTAGCGAATTTCTGTAATCAAATAATTTTCGTTTGTTAATGTTAATTTTTGCAATAAATCTAAGAACACTTAGTATTTCCGAAGCAGTTAGAGATAGGTACAGGGCATTGTACATGGAATATGTCTAGAAGTTTCCGAAGAACAGAAAATTTTTATAATATACAAGGTGTTGCATTTAAAATAAGAAAGTTGGTATTGACCACTGTTACATAACACACCCTGTATAAAAAGCTTTCGTTTACAGAGTGTTCTATTAAAATAATACTAACCTTCTCTTGCCCTGCTTTTTTAGAACACTCGATATAGTCAAGGATGATTTTAAAATACATGCACTTAGTAATCATATAATATGATAAATACATGTTGTTGGCAAAGGTGTACCCATAAAGCACTAGTTACATTACACTATCATTGATTCACCCTGTGCCTCAATTTAGGTACACTCAGTACATTTATAAAGGTAACAGATTTGATTTACAACATGCTCGTAAGCTAAAGAGAATAAGCGCAGCGCAATTAAAATAAATATCCATTCGTTGCACTTTGTTTAATTTTACTAAACTAATTTTTTCCAACTGAATATAAAGTGCTCTACTCTAAACATGACTGTTGACTACCACTGACATGTTTTCCAATTAAGAAAGTTAAGCTAAGCCATAACGTTGTGAGATTAAATTTATAAAAGAAAATAGAAAACCTTGTGACGGTTGATTAAGGCGCCGCCAACATTAAACGTCTTGAGATGAAATTAAGAATATACGGCATCCAGTTGTTGGTAAAAGCAAAATGACGTTTGCGTTTCTAGCATTAATCGTCTAAATACATTCTAAATATAAACGACAAACTATGTTTTTAGATTAACCTAATTTTTTTCCCTCCCTAATCAAACGTATAACCACCACACCATTCTTTACAGAATGAGCAGTTCAAGTACTGAATCAGATATACGAATAACGTAATTATTTTTCAATCAAGCCATAAGCAATAGTTGGCGTAAGTCGTAATAATATTAAGCCAACAAAATTTTATTATAAAAGAATGACGTATTCTGTTTGTAAGGTTGTAAAGTAATTAAAAATTTAATCGAGTTGTACAAAACTGCACAAAGGTAAGAAGAATAAAAGAGGATGTCACAATTATGTCGTTACGCACGTTTTGGCAATACACCTTGTCATAAGCGCACAGACCAGGGATCACACGAAAGCAGAATTATTATCATTTGTTTAAATTATTTTAGATTAGTAAAAAATTTCGTGACTTGTATAAGAATTTGAATTTAAAAAGAAAGTACAGAATGCACAAATAAATCCTAAATTCGTAACACGTTTCGTACGTTAAAAAAACAAATGAACCTAAGTAAATATAATTAGTGGGCTGGGGTGTACGCAATTTTTACAAATTGGGCCGCATCCAAATGGCACACGTTCGTTCATCTTAAGTTCAAAATTATTTTAAATGTAAAACTGTTGAATGCTGCCCTGTATAAATTTTGAAATAGATGAATGTAATTTATTTCTGGTCTTTCAAGAAACTTGATAAATTACTTCTTGTTGCTGTATTTAAATTACTTAATTAATAATGAACTAGATAACTGAATAAATTAACATTTATAACCAACATTTCAAATCTACTTAGTCACACTTCAAAATTCCTTAATTAGTTTAGAATATTGTCTAATAAAGTCGTATAGAAAACGCCCTGCGCTGAATAATATTGCTATGTTTATATTATTAAGACATTACGGTACATTAACAACTTACCTACCACAATTAATTTGAAATGCTTAGCAAAACCAGAATGTAGTGTTTTGGACAGTGCGTGGTCTCATATTAGTCGAGTTGATAATTACCCAGTTTTTGTTTTAATAATGCGACGTTTCGGAAGCGGACCCTGCTTCCGTCAGCAGGCTTAGTCCTGAGAAGGACTGTGTTAGCATACGAGTCGAATTCATTTATTTCTTATCTTTTCCCAAGTACTTCACCTTTGCCATTCAACCACTATGTAACCCAATATACAGGGTGCCCCACTAGTGTGTAAAAGTCCCATAGCTCTGTTTGTAGACTAGATATCAAAAAATTGTTTATAGCAAAATTGTCGCCAGCTATAAGCTTTTAAAAATAATAAGGAATATACAGGGTGCTTTATAACACTGTGATCAACCAAATTTGTTTTTTTAATTGAACACCCTGTATATTATAATGAATTTGAATTGCATCCAATTGCACCCATCATGTCAATATAAGACTTTGACACGATAATTAATAATAAAAATTACTTTTAGCATTCAGGATTTCTTATTATGATGTATAGGCTGTCCCAAATTCGAGGGAAAGCATGGGGATCTTGCTTATTATAAGAGATAGTATATAGGTTTAATTCGGTACTTTTGCTAAATTCGATGCCGAGTAATAATCTGAAAAGAAATTTGAGCTAACTCGAATGGATTTGGTTTTATGCTCAAAAAACTAAAAATTTCGATTTTCGTTTTTCGCGTGTGGCCACCTTATTATTAGGAATTTTCAAAATTCGATTAAACATTATTAAGGCACCTTTTTACGCACAATACTAATACGGTATTAAAAATATTATGTGACGTTTCGTTTATTCTGAACCTTCATCAGGTTTATTTTTTCTTATGGGGGTTAAGATATATTTTTATGTCGTTGTATGGAGAATGTTATGATGATTTTAGCAATATATAACACTTTATGGTTTCATCGACTGCGAACTAAAATAATGAGAAAAATACGAAGAACAAGATTCCGCCTTCTTGGATCCAGCAAGGAATAATTACAGTAGTTCTACTTATTTAATTTGTTAAACTCGTTAGAACATCTAAAAAAATATAAAAACATTTAAACAATTTAAAAAAAAACATTAACAAACAACTCAAACAAGTATGTCTATGTAACACGGTCAAAATAGCCACAACGCAAATTTATCGATAGGTAACAACAAAATAATTACACAGACAAACAAATAAAAATTATTATAATAAATGTTCGAACAAGTTTACTCCTTCTTGAATACAGTAACGAATTCTTCTTCTACAATTGTTTACGCTCCTTTGAATGGTTCGCCTGGGAAATTGACGATGTTCATTAACAACCCTATTCTGGAGTTCTTCTATATTTTACGGTGGCGTCTTATAAATCATATTTTTTAAATAGCCCCAGAGGAAGTAATCTAAAGGGGTTAAATCTGGACTTCCTGCTGGCCACCTAAGTGGTCCCCTATTTCCCATCCATTTATCAGGAAATTCGCCGTTAAGATATTCACTTATTATCGCAGCATTATGAGGAGGAGCTCCGTCCATTTTCCACCAGAGAGTCCATCTTTCGTTTAGCGGAACATCATCCGAAAGGTCTGATATTTCGTGTGTTAGAAATGCGTTGAGACGTTAGGATACCTTGGTAAATAATTGGCCCAAGGAGCCTATCCGTCCAGATTCCAACCCACACATTAAAGGACCGGTGGCCTTGTCCTCGCATTTGACTGTTAATTCGTGGATTTTCAACGGACCAGTAGTGCTCGTTATTACGATTAAACATTCCATTAGTGGAAAAATTGCACTCATCCGTCCAAATTATTTGATTGAGAAAGTTTCGATTTTCCAGCATTTTGGTATTAAGTTGGTTACAAAAATCCAACCGTCTCATATCGTCCCCAGGCCGAAGAGTTTGACTAACGTGTAACTTAAATGGTTTATAACGGTGTTGCTTTAACACTCGCCAAACTGTCGTTTTTGAAACATTCTAAAGAAACTTGCAAATTTATCTAACACCATAAAAATATGCCTTAACCCCGATAAGAAAAAATAAACCTGATGATGGTTCAGAATAAACAAAAAACGTCGCATAATATTTTTAATACCGTATTAGTATTATGGGTGAAAAGTTGCCTTAATAATGTTTAATCGAATTTTGAAAATTCCTAATAATAAGGTGGCCAAACGCGAAAAACAAAAATCGAAATTTTTAGTTTTTTGAGCATAAAACCAAAGCCATTCGAGTTAGCTCAAATTTCGTTTCAGATTATTACTCGGCATCGAATTTAGCAAAAGTGCCGAATTTAAACCTATATCCTATCTCTTATAATAAGCGAGATCCCCATGCTTGCCCTCGAATTTGGGACAGCCTGTACATTCATGTAAAAAATTATTTTTGTAAACAGGGTGAGTCATATGTTTTGTATGCTGTTTGAATAGACCTTTATTAACTCATTCATGTTTGTGAATCATTCCCTACACCTACCGCTTTCGGTTTTTTAGATATTTCCAATTAAATACTGTTTCATTATTTTTGAATGGGATCAAGTTGTGATGATTAGATTACACTAAAATATAAACCGTGAATACGAATGATCTGTACATTTTGTGAAGTTCCAAATTTGGTCAAAAGGTCGTATGATGGAGAATAAAAAATTATCTTTAGCCATAACCATGCAAAAAACTAAGTTTGAGTATTACTAATGATCTCAATTTTTGGATCTAGTTATCCATGACAAAATAAATTTTCTTTAATTTGACATTTGTCAGTAATAATTATAGAAATTGTTTGTGTTTGAAACTACGTTTAGTATTGTTGCAAAAGTCAACTCTAAAATGAATTTTGACAGAAATGAATGCTATCAACAATTTTTAGTAGTGACTAGAATTGTCTGCTGGTAGCTATAATTTATAAACAAAAATTTCCGGAACAACCTCAACGCAAAACATTGGACAATTTGTTGGAAAGATTTAAATGTACAGGTAGTGTAGCGCATGAAAAACATCAAAGAGAAAAACGAACCTTAAATGAACAATATGAATTTAATGTACTATTAAGCGTTACAGAAAATCCATACATTAGTAAACGTGAAGGAAATTAAATTTTATTAAAATATAGAATGCGTCCTTATCACTTACAAAGACACCAGGGGTTGCTCGAAAATGATTATCAAATGAAAGTAAATCTACAATCATTATTCAAATACTAACCCTTCCGTGATAAAAACACACAGCCAACACCGATGGTCCATTAACGGGTGAAATCATCACAGATTACGTTGTGGGACCCCATTCTTTGAACGGCGTGTAACTGGTGAATTATATTAATTTTTTTGGGCAATCATCTCCCTAGATTAATGCAACATGTTCCTCTCAATATAAGACGTCGAATGTGGATTTTGCACGATGGCGCTCCTGCGCATCATTCCCAAATGGTCCGAAATTACCTAAACACAGAATACCCAAACCGATGGATTGGAAGAGATGGTCCAGTTATGTGGCTCCAAGGTCACCAGATTTAAGTAAGATAGATTTTTATTATGGGGGGACGTAAGAGACGAACTTACCAAGCAGCCGCCGACTACACGGCAAGATACGGAGGACTGAATTAGAAGAGCATTTAGTAACATCACTGTATACACTTTAAGATCAGTTCAAAGATCTTTTAAGAATAGATTACAACATTGGATTAATGTTGGAGGGAGTCATTTTGAACATTTTCTTTAGAAGTAAAATGTTGAGTTTCGTTATTCTTAGTTAAATTTTTTTAGATCAGGTTTTCACCATTCTCTTATTCTCGTTTATTTCTTTCAATTTGTTAATTACTTTTTATGTTAACTAATTTTATTGTTTCATGAGTTTTTCACCTAATTATTTAAATTACTATTTAAATTGAAATTATTAAAAGAATAAAAAGTGAGTATTTTTTCTTAAAATTGAAAATATCTAAAAAACGGAAGCGATAGGTATAGAGAATGGTTCGCAAAAATGATTCAGTTAATAAAGGTCTATTCAAATACCATATAAAATATAGGGTAATCCATTTAAAATAATGAAAAAAATTGTATAAGCGTGTTCTGACTCACCCTGTATACAAATTAATCAATAATTAGAAAAATAATTTTTGTTTGAATGTACATCCCACTAAGAGATTCTGAATGCTAAAAGTAATTTTTATTACTAATTATCATGGGCTGTACAGGGCGTTGAAGTAATAACGTTTTTTATCTAAAATTGGTCATAAGTTTTAAAATATCCAGTATAACATATCGAAAACTTATACTGGCGTGATGGGTAAGTGCAATTCAAATTCATAATAATATATAGGGCGTTCGATTTACAAAAACATAAATTTTCTTGACCATCCTGTATACTCCTTATTAATTTTAAAATGTGAAACCCATAGCTGGCTACAATTTTGCTATAAACATTTTTTTTATATCCAGTCTACAAACGGAGATATGGGACTTTTACACACTAATGGAGCACCCTGTATATTTTTGGAACCTAACTACACAGAAGTAATATGATATACAGGGTTCTGCTTTTTAACTCCCGTCTTCTACTACGTCTCAATGACTTGCATTACAAAAAATATTAAAATGCAGCAATAAAATGCTTGCTAGATAGCACATTTTAAAAATCTTTTTACAAGTACAGGGTGACCCATAAGTCCATGACAACACAAACATATGTTTTTTAATGGAACATCCTATATATTAGTCCAGATTTGAATTTTTCTTCGTACATTACCTGAACAAAATGCATCTTACACCGTGTGCTTTCAAAAATTTAACAATTTATTTGTCTGAATGGACATGTGTTGATCACTCTGTATCTTTCAAGAACAAACTGAATTAATTATTATTTGTAGTAGGATATTTTATGTATATGTTCTATTTTATTTTTATATAGATGGTTACACGAAATATCGGAAGTCGTGTACAGTATGGTCCAAAACTAGAATCGTAGATTTGCTCAAAATTTTCAAATAGAACAACCTATAGTTGTCATTAACATGGGATAGCTTATGTGCTGCTCTATCAATTTTATTAAGGATTCCCTATTCCCAATCACACTCGTTTTTAATTAAATTCGTCTTTATCCGAAACTACCCGTTATTAATTAAAACTAGGCGTAAAAGTACATCCTTTAAGGGAACACCTGTATATTTTATTTCTATTTGGTGCGAAATAAAATAATTATACTGATATGTTTCAAAGTTTCATAGATATTCATCAAAAGCTGTTATTAGACATAGCAAACTTACGAATAATTTTATTTCAAAATTATTGAAATCGTTAACGTATATATAAATAAAGTTTTGACATCAATTTCAAAATTTTTAGTTAAAATCTATGTTCGATATGGCTCTCGTTTTATTGGAGGTACAACTGAAATCGGTTTTGAAGAGACTTTGCTACTCTGCTTAACACGTCGGGCGTAATACCCCAAAGGCGTTTTTTATTCTCTGTTGCATAGTTTCTTGTGTATTTGACCTCACAAAAAGAAATCCAGTTTAGTTAAGTCGGAGGATCGGGGTGGCCAGTTATACGGGCTTCCTCTACCAATCCAACGATTTGGAATAAATACATTAAGATGGTCCCTGACTTGAACGGAATAATGGGCGGAGGCTCCATCGTGTTGCAGCCACATTCCATTTCTCACAGTTATTGGCAAATTAGCACATAGATTTTCCAAATGATTTTGCAAAAAATTAAGTTGCATAGCTCCATTCAAATTCCCGTTAAAAAGATAAAGGTCCAATAACATGTTCATCAATAATTCCGCCCCAAACATTTATTGACCATTTGTGTTGATAGTCAACCTGCCCGAAAATCCTCAGATTCTAACCTGAACAGTAGTGGAAGTTATGGCGATTCACAAATCTATCTTTGTCGTATGCGGCTTCATCCGAGAACAAAACCTTATCAAAAAAGTTGTAAGTTATATCAATTTTAAGTTGAACCCAAGTGCAAAATACGACACGTCGCTTCAAATCCGTATCAAATAGTTGTTGATGAAACTGGATATGATACGCATGAAAACGGTTATCCTTCAAAATCCTTTGAACGCTTTGTTCAGTAACACCTACATCAGAACTAATTGCTTTTTCACTAACTGAAGGATTTTCGGTAACAGATATCATCCAGACAATTCTTTTTCTTCACTTTTCTTCACTGGTTATGTATAGTCTACATGTCCTACTTGTAAAAATCTTTGTAATAAATTTTCCAGGCTTCGCTTGTCTGGATGTCTTCGTTCGAGATAACGCTCTGCATAAACTCAAGTTGCCAGAAAAGAGTTTCTTTGGCATTCCCCTAGCATAAAAATCATATCTACGAGCTCATCTTTTTGGTACTCCATCACAAGAAACATATTTATCAGCACAAACCCTTAAATTTATAATTACAGCTTAAACAAGAGTTCTTACGTAAATTATTATAATATTTAGCAACGCGCAACTAACAATGTACAAAACTTATAGTTGATACGTAAATTTAAACGTTAATGTTTATTTATTTGACAGTTACCAGGTGTTTTTTTCCATGGCAAGCTATTAGATACCTTATCTTATTTTTCCCAAGAAAGTATGATAATATTTTTTTTTTACTCAGCTTAGTTTACGCTTCATGTCTAACGTATTTTAACACAGTAACAGTGCGTATTAAAGAAAACACTCTAGTACGATTATAAAAAATATCATTTAAATACTTTGTTGTAAATAAAGCTTAACTTAACTTAACCTTAACGCCATTCCCTAGCAGGGCAGGTAAAACAATCCCTGACCCTTATTTATTTTTCTTCAGAATCTTTTTCTCAACACTTCCGCAAGGTTCATACATTATCTCTGACATGCCCTTTTATTTTTAAAACTCCTTACCTTTCTTCCCTGTATCATACATTCAGCCAAGTTTTACGCGGCCTACCAGATCCGGCCTTTCATCTAACCTCATCCACATATGTTTGCTGCGTTAATCTTGCCTTGTTCCTTCTCTCAGTGTGAACAAACCAATATAATGTACTGCTTTTATATCTAATCATCATCGTCTCTCCTTCGTCACTCTCCGTCATTATGCAGTCATCCTTTATCTTGTCCCTTCTCGTTTTACCACATTCGCTTCTCAGGAATCTCATAACCACGGCATTTATTTTTCTTTCGCTGTTCGTTTGAACACAACAATCTTAGTTTTGTTCACGTTTACCTTTATGTCCATGCTCTCACAGACTGCATCAAACTTCCTCAGAGCGTTTTGTAGTTCATAAGAACTGTCACTTAATAAGACTGTCATCTGCATACACCAGAAGCCGTATATTTACGTCACCAACCATTACACCGTTCGTATCAGTCTCTAACACATTATTTATGCATGTATACATTGAACGACCACGGTGACATCTCACAGCCTTGTCGCACTCCTTCACCTATATTAAAGTATTCACTCACACCTCCTCTGGCCCTAACACATGCGCGACTACCGTTGTACACTGCCTTATTCCATTTATTAGACCTTTATTTATGCCATATTCATTTAATATTACCCACAGCTTCTCCCTATTCACTCTCTCGTATGCTATCTCCAGATCTACAAACGTATGGTACAGCTTCCTTTTTACCCTTAAACACTTTTCGATCACCTGCTGGAGAGCAACGATCTGATCAACACATCCTTTCCCTGGAATGAAGCCACCCTGCACATCTCAAATCTTAGTTTGAGTAGTTTCTCGTACTCTATCAATCAGAACTCTTCCAAATACTTTACCAGGCACGCGGACCAAACTTATTCCTCTGTAGTTCTTGCAATCACTCTTGTTCCCCTTACCCTTATACAGTGGTACAATAATCGCGCTTTTCCAATCCCTCGGCACTTTTCCACACATAAAGCATACATTGAATAATAATTCACACAATCTTCGTGTAAGCTTTGCACCCCCATACTTTAGCATTTCACCGTCGATTTCATCTACGCCTGCTCCCTTGCCGTTTTTCAACCTTCCTACCGTTTTCTCAGTGTCATTCACCATTCCTTCTACACTTTCCTTATTTAACCCTGCAGTATTATTTTCCATACTACTGTACTGCTTTTCGAAATATTCTTGCCAGCATTTCCTCACTTCACAATCGTCCCGTACTATTTCATTGCTCGTATTCATGACCCCTGCAGCGCTCTGTTTTGGGCCACGTTTTATATTTTTGACCCATTTCCAAAAGAGTTTTTTATTTCCCTCAAAATCATTCTGCATTTTCTCTCCTTCCACAGTCAGAATTTCCCCTTTACTTATTCTCACTGCCTCCTTCGTTTCTTGGTATATTAATCTGCACACCTCATACAATCGCTTTTTCTCAATCTCATTTTTTGTGGCAAACCATTGCCATGTACGCATCTTTCTTCTTACATACTGCCTTTTTTACCGACTCATTCCACCAAGCACATTTTTCTTGTCTACCTACAGTCGCCCTTCCACATATCCGCACGGCACAATTGACAACACATTTTTTAAGCTTATCCATTCACTTTCAACGTCAGTGTCTTTTATTTGATCGTTCCACACTGTTTCATTCAAATTCTGTTACACGTCCAAACCGCACTAGGCGTTGTGTAGGCTTACTAATGTAAGCGGGTTGCCAAGCCAGCTAACAGGGAGATGGGCGTGGTCGAAATAATAAGTAAAATGAATGATTAATAAGCTCAAACACCTTACACTTATACTCAAATAGCTCAATTCGGGAAAATATGTCTCTAGGCGCCACCACAATCGAAACTTTGTTAATATAATTGTCTTAAGCTGGATATTAATTAACCCTACTTGATTGTGGAAAGTAGGATTGTGCTTACTCGGTAAACTCATATACGAAGGTTCTAACACAAACACTCGTCCCAAACAATTCAACTCAAACTCAAATAAATTTAGTACTACCCAGGTTATTAAAAACTTTTTGAATACACCTCGTATACCAAAACTTCCAAAATAAAATTTATCACTCAAATTCATTCACTGGACGGTAATTAATTTTTAAAATTCTTAACATGAACGATATCTTTTAAATTTAATTCACTTTTGAATCGTAGTTGACATTCGTAAACATTTAAGGTTTTAAAACTCAACTTTTATTATACTTAATGAAATTTTTAAGACAACAGCTGATCTGTTAATAGTGCATTGCTCTAATGAAACTGACATAAAAATTTTGTAATCAACCTGGCTAATATGAACTTTCAGGTTGTTCCTTAAATCTGAAAAATTAAAATATGCAAAGCTTACTTTTAAAATTGTCAAAACAAGATCACCAATTAAGTAAATGTTACAACTGTGTTTCATACCTGGCTAAATAAACAACAAAGTAAAAAAATAACGATAAATATATATTGTCCTGCATAACATAATAAAAACCACAAATATTTACATAAATTACATTTACACACACCTCAACAACGTGGTTGAAAATCAAAACCACACGTCACTACCAATTTCTGCAAAAATTCTTAATACTATACAATCCAACACAACATAATTCGAGAACGATTATCTTTTCGTTTCTAAACTAATTAATATTTAATCACATTACACCAATGAAATAAACCAAAGAGATAATCGTGCTTTACTAAATTTTTAAAATACTTAAATATAAACCTTACTTAAAATCGTTCATTATTCCTTGGATTTTCTTTCTTCCGTAAACCAATATATGTAGTAATCCTTAAATTGCATGAAGGCACATAACAATTGCTTCACAATTTCACGAACACTTATTCCTTACTGTGCACCCACAAATAGTCTAATAACACGTAATAAACTGTATACGTTTGGTTGCCTCTTTAAAATTTCTAGCAACCCTTTACACCAAAATTAGTCCCTTATACAAATAAAACTTTCAATGTCATATAACGTTATTTAAACATTGGTTTAATATACAACGAACGCTTCGTTTACTTAACAGGTGGTCTCATAAATACTTTTAGCTAAATCTCGTTACAAGGATACGCGCCGCCCTCAATACTTTAACATAACAACTGTTATCTTTATTCAAATCTGCTTACGCACTGTTATTTTCTTGAAAATAAACAAACTAATTTTTATCTTCAACTTCAATTTTTAATTATTGTTTTGTTTATGAACGTCTTTTTCAATTTATCCCCGGTTCGGGTCACGCAGTTAATTAAACAATTACTGCCTCATTAAAATTTCACAAACATACTCCAACCTCATCACAGTCTATCACTCGCGTGCGCGTCTCACCGAGCTCTCATCACAAGCCAAAAGCTAACTTAACTCTCCCTTCAACTCCCAACGACAACTCCCTCATCAATCTCTGACTTCCCTATTTATAACTTCAGTCATCCATCTTTAAACATGTCTTCCTTCCGCGTTATATTCTCCAATAATATTCACTCAAAATGTCATCGTTCTGATAGCTGCTTCCCTCTATACAAGCACGCGTGTAATTACAATACATCGCCATATTTGTTCTTACTTACAAATTTCACAATTACTTCACGAAGAAATCATTTTTCGTCATTACATTCATTCAGTAGCCACTCTGGACCATTACGCAACTTTTAACACTTATCTCCAACTTGCGCTCGATCTCGTTCCGCAACATTTGCAAAAATAAGTACAGTCTAATGTCTCAAATTCCATATACACACATTTATTCTCAAAACAATTGCACAACATTACAAAACCCTTCGGAAATTAAGACTTAAACATACCCAATCTTTCTATACATATTTTCTAAAACATTCTACACTTATTCTTCACATTTTCTAACCAAGATTACTCATCTTATCCAACAACATTCCTTTCTATATGGTAGCCAAACAGTAGCGATACAGTGGAAAGCATTATCGTCCCATAGACAAATTTCTCTTCACATTTACATTCATCAAAATCTAATTATTCCAACACTAAAGTCTCTATAACATTCAAATACACGTATCTACATACAGAATTATATTTCTCCTACATTTCCAGTGGCGTATCATACACCCACATACATTATGCGTTCACACAAAAAATTTTTTTTTTCGTTCAAACTCAATACACTCGTGCTCAAAACACGTAATACACGTCATTATAACATCCTACATACAGGGTGCGTCATCGCAACCTGACAATTCAACTCTTTATTTACAGCATCTGGGTATTTCATTGTCGCACCACTATCCACTAGTTTGCCTACCCTAATTCTGGAGTTCGCGCTACGTTTTCTTTCCTTCTCCAGGCCAACTTTTGCCCTATACACACTGTAGATATAACCAAAAATTGGTCTGATACACATTCCGATCCGCGCATTACTCTTCTGTCTTTCACCAGGTTTCTAAGCCGTTCATCATCTATCATCAAGTGTATCATCACACTTTTAGATTCACCTCTTTGCCATATATATATATATATATATATATATATATATATATATATATATATATGTTCATTTTTATGTTTAAACCACGTATTGGATACAAACAGGCTTCTCTCTGCTCAGATGTTCACAAGGTGTTTACAATTCTCATTGACCCTTTGGTTTCCGAACTTTCCTAGAACGCGTTCAGTATGTTCTCTCTGTACACCTACCCATCCGTTCATATCCCCCACTATCATCACTCTTTGGTTTGGCTTACATGCGTTCAACATGTCCTCTACTGCATTCCAGAAGTTCTCACGCTCCTGGTCTCTTTTTTCATTCACCGGTGCATAGCATGCAATAAGAAAAATTATTCGAAACTACACTTTCACTCTAACCCATATTACCCGGGTAGAAACTAATTCGTAATGTTTAACACATCTTTTCGCTCTTTCGCTTGCGATCACCCAACTCCTTTTGCGCCATGCACTTCAGTCTCAACTCCTTACCATAGTGCTAGGCTGTCATCCTCCATCTCCACAGCATCCTTTACTTTATGCTTTGTCTCCGATACACACAGAATATCAAGGTGTCTTTCGTACATTACATTCACAATTCAAAATTCTTTACCATGCGTGCCTCTAACATTCCACGTACCTACTCGCCATTCATTCCTTGCGCACTCGCCAGCAACTGGGCCTGTTTGTTTCGACCTTGACCTCCCCTTGTAACCAGGTCGATCCAAGGCAATTGTATTGTCCTCTTGAGTAATACCATAACGAGAAAATCGGTTACTGGCCAAATCATGCCCCCGAACGATCTGGCATTGCCTATTAACGGTAGCGTCCTACTACCGGACAGTTACTTGTCTACTCCTTCGACACGTAAGGAAGTCAGAAGTAGAAATATAGACAGAGGCAAGAAAGATATCGATAATAGAGTCTATACTTACAGTATGGATATCTAAATGTACACATATACATATACGTTTTTCACTTACATACCCTTCAATCACATCACGTTGCAACCAGATTTCTCCCTACGCGATTCCTGGCTCTCGCGCCTGTCACCGGATGCAGTTATTTATTTTCGACCAAATGATTCAATTATTTTTAATTCAGCTTTTCGAGTTATAATCATTTCTTAGTTATTTAATTTAATATTTGTTTATCAAATCTGTCTTATTATTGTCGCGAACCGTGACAACTTGCACGTTTCCATCCTCTAAGTTTCTTTTTTTTTATTCACTTGAAGGGTAACAATAAATAACGACAATGGCCCTGTTGGCTCTCACTACATTAACTCTTTACTTTTAGGATTAATTAGTTACAGTTAAGATCCAACATAGTAACAAAGGTTAAAGTTATCTTAAATTTTGAATTTGCACTTTTGAAAAATATTATATAAGTCAATATGCAACACACTGTTATAATTAAATTTAGAATCACATATAGTACCATAGTATATATAGTTGTAAATGATATTATTAATATTATAAATCTATGTATAATAACAGCGATTGATAAAAATCTCTGAAACTAAACCTAAGATTCAATAATGATATCATCCTTATAGCCTGCAATGGGAACGCCACGGTGATAATAGACAAATCAGACTACGACATAAAGATCTGCGAGTTACTACAAGACCCAGCATATCAACTGATAAGAACAGATCTTACTATCTACCCGGAGAAGACCACAGTCCAAAATAAAGGAGAGCAAGACCAGCGAAGAAAAACAAATCCAACTGATACCAGGGGAAAAATCTTCAAAATGTCCAAAACTGTATAGGTTATCTATAACTCAAAAGACGGACACACCAATTGGGTCGTCAATAAAACAACAACGCGCAAGGACTGCAACCATATGCGGAACAAGTGCAATCCTACGTGAAGAACTGTTCATTGATTTACTGAAGGAGGAGGCAATAAACCAGAACAGGCTACTAGTGAGCTTTGACGTCGTGTCACTGTTTGCAAACATTCCGATAGTTGAGTCACTGGAGATAATAAAGGAGAAATACCGAATACTGAAGGAAACCGTGACCCTAACAGAATATTGTCTGAATCAAACACTACAGAGGAATAAGTTTCCTCAGTGTACCTGGTAAAGTATTAGGAAGGATACTGATTGATGGTATACGAGAAACTACACAAACTAAGATTTGGGATATGAAGTGTGGCTTCATGCCAGGGAGAGGATGTGTTGATCAGATGGTTGATCTACAGCGCGTGATCTAAACGTATTCAAATATGAAAAAGAAGCTGCACTGTGCGTTTGTAAATGTGGAGAAAGCATATGAAACATTGAATAGGGAGATGCTGTGGGAAATATTAAATGAACATGGCGTAAGTAAAAACCGAATAAACGGAATAAGGGCAGTATACAACGGTAACTGGGCGTGTATTAGGGTGAGAGGAGGCGTGTGTGAATGTAATGATGCAAATGGTGTAATAGTTGGTGACTTAAATGTACGAGTTACAGTGTATGCAGATGATACAGTCTTATTAAGTGACCGAAGAGCAACAAACTGCTCTGAAGAAGTTCGATATAGTCAGTTAGAGCATGGACCTCAAGGTAAACGTGAATAAAACTAAAGTTGAGGTGTTCAATCGGGAAGGTGAAATGCAGAGTAGAGTACTTACCCTGCACTGTGGAACAAGTGGCCGAGTCGGGATATCTAGGTAGAATGTTCACTGCAGATGGTACAATGGAAGGCGAGATTGGACGAAAGGTCAATGCCAGAAGGAAAGCGATTGGAAGTATGTGTATTTGTCCATCAGTATTGTATGAAAGTGAGATATGGGTATGTCAAAAAAAGCACGAAAGAAAAGTAAACGCCGTGGGTATGAGATTCCTGAGAAGCGCATGTGGTAAACCGAGAAAGGATAAGATAAAGAATGAGTGTATAATGTAGGAGTGTGGTAAGGAAAAGACGATTATAGATAGGTGTGGAAGCAGCACACTACGTTGGTTTGGTCACATTGAGAAAATGGAGAACTCAAGATTAAAGCAAATATATCTCAGTGAGGTTAGAGGTAAGGCTGGGCTTGGTAGGCCGCTTAAAACTTGGACCGATGCAGTAGAATATGTGATAAAAGAAAGAAAGGTTTTAGAAATAAACGGGCATGTCAGAGACAATGTATGAATCTTGCGGAAGCTAGGCAAATAATAATAACGTAACCTTCACGCCGTTTCCTTGCGGCGTAGGCAAAGTAATCCCTGCCTACCCCGCAAGTAAATGGCGTGAACGTTATGTTATGTTAGTCATATGCTGCAATTGAGTTGCTGCCTTTTTGAGTAATTCCTGTCTTCTGATAAAACCAGTGTTTACTTCAATAGATCTCGGTCTTTTGAATAGGCTAACATACATCAAATAGAAAAGCTAAGAGATGCTGTTTTGGTACCGCTTTTTTTAACGAAACCTTTTTCTCTGCTACTTGGAGTTTTTACGGTTTGGGTTTGAGTACTAGCGGTCTATGTAATGACAATGCCTCATCAGGTATAGTGGGCTAAGAATTTTTCAATAGATCCTCGTATATGCTAATTATTCTGAGCTCTCGTATAAGCAGCTAATAAAGAGTTTATACAACTACGAACCTATTTTTGTGAAAATACGGTTAGCGAGATGTTTATACCCTCAGAAAAGAACTAATCAGTAACAAAATTTTATACAGTTATTATAGCTGTGTTTATAGTAGTTGAGTTGGGCTTAAATTGTATAAATACAACTTTTATATCTCTAACTTTTTTGGATATGAATTTTAAATAAACTAAATAATATTTACAGGGTTTTATTAACTAACTACCTATATACAATACGTTATTAATTACGGTGGAATAATATATTTCTAATTACCCTTACTGATTAGCGAAAGTTTTAGTGAAACAGATTTGGTGGTATTTACGAGTGATTAAACTCTTTGGAATTGAAAATGAAGACACTAGTCTTATATTCTGGGTGCGGGAACGCTTAAGGCGGTGGCCACTTAGTAGCTCCTTGTGCTTCTGGCTTCAACAGCGTCAATAGTAGCTACCTGGGGTGGCTCTAACTCGATTCCGGTTTTAATAATAGCAATGGTAAGGTATTTAAAACTTCCGGAACAATTTAGTTTAAAGATTTTTAGGATAAACTAAACGTATTACAGTTACAGCAGACTTAAAAAAGGGTTTCTCTTTTAAGTCTTGGTTATCGCGATAAGCGATCAGGATCGGATACAGGTTCAGGACCGCTAAGTTTTCTCTTAGCTTGGGAACGGCGTAAGACCTTTAAATTTTCGGGACCTTTCTGTATTCAACGCTGTTAAATAAACCGGCTGACGGCATTTCACAGAGATGTTAAATCAGGATGCTGATATGATCTGCATACCTCACGATGAGTGAGCGGGTCGGAAATCGGTTTATTACTTTTAGCGAGATTGAAATGTAATACTCACTGTCACGTACTGGGTTCGTAATTTACAAAACTGAGTGACCGAAATTAGATCTAATTGCGGGCGGCTTGCTGCTTTTAACTTGTCGGCTTCCGGTACTTTGGTTTTTATTTATTTTTCCTAGTGTAGGCGTGTTTGTGTGACGGTGTGCCGTGTGTAAGTGGAGTATCAGCAATAATTTGGGCAAGTACCCGTTTCGCTGTTTAATTGATACCCCGGGAAGTATCAGAATTTTTTTTTATTTAATTTAGTTGCTAATTTACAATCTACTTTACATTTAAGGTAATAAGTAAATGGTTGATGAGATCATAACATGTAAGGGTTCAGCCAGTGCTGAAGCCACTAATAAACATTAATTTTGGAGTAAATCATGCGGCCACTGTCGTTTTAATCTCCTGGTTGTTTGTTGGGTGGTGAGTTCTTCTATTAATTGGTTGGGGTGTCCATGAAGATTAGTGTGGTATGTTCTTGATAATTTGCGAATATTATCAGCTATATAAGGGATTTTTAGATCCGTGTGCAGTGTATCGTTCCTAACATACCAAGGGGCGTTAGCTATGATACAGAGAGTCTTCGACTGAAATCGTTGGAGTATTTTTGTATGTGACGCTTTTGCACATCCCCATAGCTGGATCCCGTATGTCCATACGGGTTTCAGGATGATCTTGTATAGCAGAATCTTGTTGGATAGAGTAAGTTGGGAGCGTCGTCCAAGGAGCCAATCCATTTGTCGAAGTTTTAGATTTAACTGATCTCTTTTGGTATTTATATGTTTCCTCCAGGTTAATTTTTGGTCCAGGTGCAAACCGAGGTATTTCACTTCTGATTTGATTGGTATTGGGGTATTATTGATTGTTAATTATGGACACTAGGTACGATTATTGGTGAAAGTTATTTGAACAGATTTATCACTACTAACTGTAACTTTCCAATGCTCGAACCAATCTTCTAGTAAGCTCAGGTGGCTTTGTAAATTTGCTGCTGCAGTTCCTGCCGTGTCACTTGTAGATACAATCCCTGTATCGTCCGCGAACGTTGCTATAACGGTGTGTTGGGTGGTTGGTATATCGGAGGTATAAATTAAATAGAAAATTGGCCCCAGTACACTGCCCTGCGGTACACCTGCCGTGATGTTTTGATAACATGAGACTGCATCAGTAATTTTTACTTGAAAAGTCCTTTCGCTCAGATAAGATTTTATAACAAGATATAATTGACTCGGAGAGTGCGTCTTAATTTTATGCAGCAAGCCCTTATGCCAGACTTTATCAAAGGCTTCCTGGATATATAGAAATATGCTTGCACATACTTTCTTAGTTTCAAGGCTTTCCATGATCTTGTTTACAATTCTATGTCCTTGATGCACTGTCGAGTGGTGTTCTCGGAATCCGAATTAGTGAGATGGGATTAGTAGGTATAGATCTAGAGCTTCTTTAATTCTTTTGAGTAGTAGTTTTTCGAAGATTTTCGACACAAGAGGAAGAAGACTTATGGGTCGATAGAATGAAGGTTGTGTTGGTTGTTTTCCAGGCTTGGCAATCATGGTTACTTGCGCGTGCTTCCATTGAATAAGAAAATGACACTGTCTCAAGATACTGTAATAGATGGTCGTAAGGAAAACTAACGGCAACTAACGGCAAGATTAACTTCTTGGTCGAACAGTGTTCTAAATAAATCCCAGTCGGTATGCTTGGAACATAATTTTACAGGGCCTTCCTTAGTTATGATTGTTGTGCTGACAGTTACTAGTATTGGTGCATGATCTGAGGATAAATCGAAGTTGGACTCTGTTTTAAGACAAGTGTTAGTTATACCTCTGGTCACTGCGAAATTAAGTAAATCAGTAGGCCAGTAGGTAGGTTCTCCAGTAGTAATTAAATTGAGGTTGAGGCTGTGAGCTGACTGATAAATTTCTTCCTTTAGGGTTAATCAACCTTGATCCCCAGGTTGTGTTTTTAGCGCTCCAATCCGCTCGGAGAATGAACGTGTTGCCAAGAGATTTGAAGAAGTCTTGATATTCTTCAACTGAGATAGGGTGTCGTGGGGGACAATAGATTGGTGCAACCACTAGTTTGAAGTCGCGAGTTTCTACTTTTATGCTTGAGGATTGAATTTTTGCAGTTAAATACGATTGCAGCTGGTGGTGTACAATTGAGTTTTTTATTGTAACCGCTGGTCCTCCATGGGCCGTCTCATCTGGATGATTAGCAAGGTATGTATTGTAATTTGGTATTTTTATTACTGTTCTCGAAGTTGCATGGGTTTCTGAGACTAGCATTATATCAATTTTGTGTATGTTTAGAAATGTTATTACCTCTGGTATGCGATTTGTGATGCCATTGGCGTTCCAAAGAGCAATATGTATTGGTAGGCCCATTATGTTAATTTATTTATGACGGTGGAAAGCATATTTAATATCATACCGTTCTGGTTAATGAGCTGAGCAAACATTGATTTGAATTCCATTAAGAAATTGAAGAATTGTTCGTTAATGTTCGGTTATTTTTGCCTTTAATTGGTGTATGCTGCATTGTTATATCTGGCGGTTACTTGTGAATAGGATAATGTGTTGTTATGTAGAAAACCAGGAGCTGCTGTATTTATGCGGTTCGACTAAGTTCTGAGAGAAATGAAGTCATTTGCGTTTGGAATTCTTTGCTCCTGTTGGTGTGTTTTTGTTATAGGACCTTTAAATGATATGTTTCGATTTCTTTGTAAGTCTTTATATACTGTGAAACCCTTGTAGTTGGCGGTATGATTGCCAAGGCAAAGGGTACACTTAGCAAGTGTGTGAGGTTTTTTGCATACGGAGGGGTTATATTTACGTCCACATTTGACGCATATAAAGGGTTTATTGCAATATGCCTTTGTGAGTCCATAGCCTTGGCAACCGGTGCACTGGGGTATAGTATTCTTTTTCATTGGGGGTTCCACAGATACTTTAAGGTTGCTTAAGTATTCGATATCGTATAGCTTCTTGTTGTTGTCGTTCGGTTTAAGGTCGGTTATAAACAGAAGCAAGGGGTTTTTTGTTACCCTGTGTCGTACATCCATAATGTATCGTACTTCATGTCCGAGTGCTTTTAGTTCCGCTTTAATTTCTTCTATTGGGATCGAATAGTGAATGTTTCTAATGAATACTCTATAATCTCTGTCGTCCTTTAACTGATAAGTATGATGAATTATATCCTCATCTTTAAGGTGGGTCACGAGTTTTCTGTAAGAGTCACTATTATGCGTATTAATTTTTATTGTGTCGTTAGTTGTTGCTGTTGTATAAAACTGTTCTTTTTCTAAGATTTTAGCAAAGTTGGAGATCATTTGATTGTAGTTTTTCACCCCGTATATATAAATTGGTGGGGGTTTAGGATTTTTTGGTTGCTGTATAACAGGTTCTTGGCAGTCATTATTTGTTTCATCCTGCGAGAGGATTTGGAATTCATTGAATGTATTCATGTCTGTTGTTTTCCGGAAGGTAGGTTCCTTTTTCTTTTTTTAATAACTTGCCATGTATGTTTAATTTTTGACTTTTCTTGGCTGTTTGCATTACGATTATCTTGAGTGTTTTCATTAGTCTTCGTGTTTACATTATCTTGAATATTTTCATTATCCATGACTACTGAGTTTGTATCGGAGTCTGTTAAATATATCATTTCAGAATTGTCTCTGCTTGGTGTGCACTCATTTGAAGTAGATTGCCGTGCCTGCTGGTTGAGGGTTGTTTGCGCATGCATTAAGCATTATATACGATGGGTCTTTGATACTTTGGTTTGGAAGTGCAAACGGGGGTTGCGAATTAGGTTGGACTTGGTGGGCATGTTGAATTTGTTCCTGTATTGGGATAAAATTGATTGTTAATTGCAGGAGTCCCGGGTGGCACGTAATTGTAACCATTCCCAGATGGGAACATTTTTCAAAAGTGGATTACATGAATTATCTATTATAATCTATTATGATAAATATCTAAATATTTACGTACAGTTTTAAGTCGTTGAACGAATGTTTATTTGGATATCGTGGCCGGTGACCTTTGATATACTAATCATGTAATCATACAATTGGCGCTTGTGTATATTATAAATAATTATTTACCTTTAAAAATTTACTTTTAAAAAAATTATTATTTTAAATTTTCTTGCATCGCAAACCTATCGTGTAATAAATAGACGTACAGGGTGCGGCCAAAATGGCCAATAACCCTTATTTTAATAACGTGCCGTACATGCAGTCAAATCCAATGGTGTACAATCAAAATGTACCCTTTCAATATCCTCCAACAGCGAACCCCTGCTACTCGCAACCGATAATGTTACAGCACCCACAGCAACAACCTTCAATGAGTTACAGTCAACCCAGTATGCATACAACAAATACAACAAACCAAACCATTCACTATTCACAACAAGATTTTCCACCACTACATGATACACAAAGCAACTGGCAAATCACTAAACAACGAACAAGTGAAAATAGAACCTAAAGATAGTCAGACATATACTAGTATAATAAATATGTTAAAGGAAAAAAACACTCAATTCCACACATATAAAGTCAAACAAGAAAAAGATTTTAGGGTAGTATTAAAAAACGTACATTACTCTACTGATACTGAAGAAATAAAACAAAACCTAAAAGCACTGGGGCATGAGGTGACAAACGTATGGAATATCAAACAGTAACGTACTAATATTCGTCTACCTATGTCCTTTGTAGATCTTTAAGCAAAAGGACAATAACAAGGACATCTATAAAGTGAAACTGCTAATGAATAGCAGTGTTATTTTCGAAGCACCTCACGCAAAACGAACCATACCTCAATGTATACGATGCAAACAGTACGGGCATACAAAAAATTTTTTCTACAAAAGCCCACGATGTGTAAAATGCATAGGGAGCCATTTAACAAAAGATTGTTCCAGAAAAGTGAAAAGTAACGATGTTCAATGTATTAATTGCAAGGAAAATCATCCTGCCAACTATAAAGGATGTATCGTTCACAAACAATTACAACAAAAACTATATCCGTCATTACGGAATCAAGCTGGACCTTCAAGACTCTTCAGAAGTAACAATGTTCAACCTAATATGTCATACGCTCGAAGTGCGCAACAAAACTTACACCAACTTAATAACCCAGTATTAGCAAGTCCAGAGAATAACGATATGACAGAACTGAAAAATATGATCAAAGAGCTCATTAACCAAATGGGTACAATGATGAACCTCATATCAACGTTAGTTACTAAAATGACATAATGGCCCAGTTACTTAAAATAGGTGTATGGAATGCCAACGGCTTGTGTCAACATGCACAAGAGATTACATTGTTTTTACAAAGTCATAGTATAGACATAATGTTAGTGTCAGAAACGCACTTCACTTTGAAAAGTCATATCCGAATACCAAAATATCATTTATATAGCACTAGACATCCTGATGGCTCCGCACATGGAGGAACCGCGATCATTATCAGGGAAGGTATAAAACATCACGAAATAGAAGGTTATAGAAAGGAATACCTACAGGCAACATCGATAGCTATAGAGGACAATTTTGGAACACTGCATGTATCCGCAATATACTGTCCGCCGAAGTATAACAACAAAAGTGAAGATTATGAACACTATTTTAAAACTTTAGGGAATCGATTTATAACTGCTGTAGACTGGAATGCAAAACATCAGCATTGGGGTTCACGCATAACATTAACAAAGGGTAGAGAATTATTTGCAGCTCTAAAAGCAAATAATCTAGCTGTAATATCCACTGGCGAACCCACCTATTGGCCAACAGATAGGAGAAAAATTCCAGATCTGCTGGATTTCGGGATTGTAAAAGGACTTAACGTCAGACAAATCAAAGCAGAGTCTTGTTTCGACCTCTCGTACGATCATTCTCCAATTATAGTTACGCTACATTCTCAAATATTAGGAAAGCAGAAACAACCAACGCTTTATAGCAGATACACGGATTGGGAATCGTACAGAAAAACCGTGGACGAGCAAACTAATCTCAACATTTCATTAAAAACACGAGCAGAACTAGATACCGCAGTAATCGATCTCACTGAAGCAATTCAAAAAGCGGCTTGGTCAGCGACACCAGATCGAGATAGTACAACCGTTATAGAAAAATGTCCCATAATAATTAAAGAAAAAATTTAAGAACGACGGAAACTAAGAAAAAGGTGGCAGATCACCGGAAGTGATGTCGATAAGAAGAACTTCAACAAAGCAGCAAAGGACCTTAAGCAGTTATTAAAACAAATAAAAAATAATGATATTCAAGAATACCTGCGCAACTTAACTGCGACATATGCAACAGACTATTCACGTTGGAAAACAACGAAAAAGTTGAAAAGGCCTCAAATATCATACCCACCAATAAAAGATCAGGATGGCAACTGGGCTAGAAGTAATAAAGAAAAGGCTATAACGTTTGCAAAACATTTGACGAAAGTTTTTGAGCCTCATGATTACAGTGCACCAGATAATGTAATCCAAGAAATCCTTAATGCACCATACCAAATGGAACCACCAATAAAAACATCACCCTCGCTGAAGTTAAAAACACAACTATCTGGCACATAAACCCTAAGAAAGCAGCAGGGTATGACCTGATCAATGGGAAAGTACTACAGGAATTAACTCCAAAAGGATACAAAGCCATTTAACAAATTTTTAATGCAATTTTAAGAATCGGTTATTTCCCCAGAACCTGGAAAATAGCACAAGTTATTCTACTATTGAAACCTGGAAAAAACCCAAATGAGACAGCATCCTACCGCCCCATAAGCTTGTTGCCCATTCTTTCTAAGGTGTTTGAAAAAATCTTCTTGCAACGACTAAAACCAATTTTAGATAACAAAGAACTTATTCCCGATCATCAGTTCGGCTTTAGAAGTCAACATGGAACTACAGAGCAAGTCCACCGAATAGTTAATATAATTAATAGCGCATTCGAAGCAAAAATGTACTGTTCACCAGCATTTTTGGACATTAACCAGGCTTTTGATAAAGTCTGGCATGAAGGTCTACAATATAAAATTAAAAAAAATCTACCTCACAGCTACGCTACTATTCTTCAATCCTATTTAATGGAAAGACACTTCTTAGTGAAATGTCAGGATCAATATACAGATTTGCTGCCAATAAAGTCCGGAGTACCACAAGGTAGTGTTTTAGGACCTACGCTCTATCTCCTGTACACGGCTGATCTTCCAATCACCAACAACACTAAAGTTGCCATGTATGCAGATGATACTGCCGTATTGGCCGTACATCAAGATCCAATACTTGCATCACAGTACCTTCAGGAACACTTAAACATGCTACAAAATTGGCTCCTTAAATGGAAAATTAAAGCCAATGAATTAAAATCACTACATGTAACGTACACATTAAATCGAAGCACTTGTCCACCGGTTACTCTAAACGGTCAAAAAATTAAACAAGCAGATGACACCAAATATCTTGGACTCCATGTAGACAGGCGTTTAACTTGGAGAAAACATATTTTTACAAAACGGAAACAACTCGGCTTAAAGCTACGACAAATGCAATGGCTGCTGGGAAGACAATCTCAACTCACTCTCGAAAATAAGCTATTGTTATACAAGGTCATCCTCAAACCTATATGGAGTTATGGGATACAGCTGTGGGGCACAGCAAGCAACTCTAATCTGGAGATCCTGCAGCGCTTCCAGAATAAAGTACTGCGACTAGTAGTAAACGCCCCCTGCTATGTTCCGAACATCAGAATATCAGAGGATCTGCACATGCCCACCATTAAAGAAGAAATCCAGCGATTTAGTGCTAAATATTGTGCCAGAACTGAGTGCATCCGAATGTGCTTGCGCGTACATTGTTCGAACTCACTGGTGAAGTGCAGCGGTTAAAGAGGTTCAAGCCCAATGACCTAATGGACAGGTTTAATTAGGTTTATTTAATGTTTAATTAGACTAAGTGTATAATCTATGTTATCATAACATCCTTAGTAGGATATATATTAAAGGAGCGTCTTCGCTGGAAGCACCTCCTACATGTTATTTTTTGTACCTACATTTCTATGTAATTAAACTGTCATATTAATTGCTTAATGTCCAAATGGACAGATTGTAAATATCATGGTGTTAAATAAAAAAAAAAAAATTATTTAATAACAACAAAAATTTTAACCCCACAGAATTTAAAACGTCTTATCACGTTAAATTAAATTAATTATGATAATTATGTAAAAACTCTGTCGGTCAGTATAACTGTTCTTTAAATTTCTCACTAAACCGTATAATTGCTTTAAAATCACGTTTTTAAACCACATAAACGCAGTAGAAAAGTTAAACACGTCTATACAATGCATGTATCGAATAGCCTTCTGTATCAGAATTTAGGCGAGAACCTTTCTATCCAATGGAGTAATTAAAAAATTACATCCTGTGTATTGTCCGACGCGAAGTCGTTCACTGGTGCAATTGTGGTGTTGTATCTCTAACTTACACGCAAGTGACCGCAGATTGAGGCAGTAGTAACCCTGGTGCATACGATAAGTTCAGGATGGCGGTGTCGAGTCAAAGATTGATATATATATATATATATATATATATATATATATATATATATATATATATATATATATATATGTATTGTATATTCTGGTCGGGTTTCTAATGCCGTGATTGGTGGATAGCCTGGCGGGGTCTGCCACGTAACAAAACTCTCAACGTTTTTGGAACTTACGTCGGATGGGATATAAATTCATTATTTGATGATTGCTGTAAATTTCAATTTAAGAGCATAATTAGGACGGGTTAATTATATTATTTGAATAATTAAAAGACTGCATCGGGTGTTTTTCCCCACGTGAAGTCGTTCGCTGGTGTAAGTGTGGTGTTGTATGTTTAACTTACATGCAGGTTACCGTAGATTGAGGTAGTATTAAACCCTGGTGGATATGATAAGTGCAGACTGGCGGTGTCAAGTCAAAGATTGAGCCGCGGAGGGTGGAGACGGCTTCTGGTTGGGCTTCTAATGCCGGGATTGGTGAATAGATTTTCGGAGACTCTGACGCAACAAAACTCCCATCGTTTTTGAGATTCATGTCGGAGGGGATCATTATTTGATTATTTCTGTAAATTTTAATTAAACAAGATAAATAGCAAATAACTAATTCAAACAAAAATTGGTAAAGACGGCTAGCTCTTTACAACCATACCTTAATTGATCAGTAAAAGATTTACTCTTATTCTAATTAATTAAATCCACGTCGAGTTCTAGTGGTTAAATGTGGATTGCTGGTGACGTAATACAAGTGAATCAGAATTTATTCATAAGATTAAGAATTACATACATAGAATTATTTACAAAGATTAGAAGACAAAGCTTCAATTAATTGCTTAAGAATAAATTTTACCTAGTTTAATCATTTGTATAATTCTAATTATATAGTTTAAGCACGTACTTAATTTTAGCAAAAAAATTTCAGTATTCTTAAGCATGGAAAGTTGCAGTTTGATAAAGCTGTTTCAAAAGAGCTGAAGTAGTAAAAAACCTTTAAAGCCTAAATTTAGATTGTTTCATTTTTTACTTTAGCGTAACCTACCGTTTATAACAAACTGTAAATCTAAATTACCCTCCTTACGCTTGAATGAACATTAAGCAAATTGAAAGAAATCAAACATAAAAATAGAAATGTGCCCCACTTTTTTTTCTGCTTATATAAAATATGACAAAAGGGAAAACTCATAATCCTTTAGGAAACGTGTACCTCATAAGACGTAAGAATTGCGATATTGCCAATACCTGTATCTTGTAAAATATCAAGCGTTATTAGGAAAAAAAATTGGATATTTACCAATGATACATGTCAACTTGTTACGGTTGAACGCATTTAACAATGTTTGAGGGTATCCCATCACAACGTAATCTAATTCACGTTTAATTTAATTGGCAATAAAGTAGTGTTTCAGTAAAAAGTGCAAATAAGCTACAAACGTAAAATTAGGTTTATCGATTTCGGTATTTTGTGTTTCTTTATTTTTGTTTTGTTACAAGGTGATTTATCCAGTAACATTTCCAAAGACTGATTGTGTTGTGTGTATATATCATTAAAGTTGTGTCAAGTAAATTACATAAATTAATAATGTGATAATATCTCTTTAGAACTAATATTTAATGGTTTTACCGCATTCAATGTTTCTAACCGCGTCGGTGAACTAAGAACTAAGAACTAAGGATTAATAGAGAATGGCTCTAATGTGATTTCAAACATGTATGTGAAAATTACTAACTATAATTAACATTTTCCTGTCGCTTGTTGACGTTTTTATCTATCGTAATTGGTTAATTAGAAACATTATTGAAAACGTAAATATGTACAAACATTTACAAAAAAGTGAGTTCAATAAGATGGAATGGACATGGTTATGAAGCAATTATGACATATTTGCAAATAAATTAACACGTTTCCTACAGTTTCATTTAACAAAGGTATGTATGTTTGAAACAAATGTAATTTCAATTACGACCTGTTTTATAGTTATTCAACTTCACACCTGCTAAAATGCTTTTACAACGTCAACGAAAGTTGTGTAACATTTGAGATATATTTAATTATATATTAATGTGTGTAGGAGTTATGAATAGAAGTAACATCAAATATTATACAATAATATTGTAACTCTACAATTCATTTTTGTCATTATTTTACATCTTTTGATTACCAAACTTAGGAATTTAAGGAGATTCCACATGCAAGAAAAGTTTCCTTCAAAAGTTATAAAAGTTAATTAAAAACAACAGAAAGGTAAAAGTTATTCACAGTTGTAACTGAATGTACACATGGCTTGACAATAATCCGTTTCGATTTCGTAACAATTTTCTAAAAACTAGTTACTTTAAATAAGTTACTTAAAATAAATATTCTAAATGTTTCCCACCTACTTCTACACGTCTTCTAGTTCTTCGATTTAAATTGTTGCTAAAGTATCTGGATATACTATTATTTCAAACGTTTTTTCACTGTGTTGTCTCAACTCTGCAAGGTAATGTAATGTCACTTAAGACACAGTATTTTCTAAGTATGACCATAAAGAAAGGCACATGTAGTTACACATTTTAAAGGATAATGTATAAAAGAACCTTCAGGGGATGCATAGTGAGCTTCACTTAACTAAGGTTTCTTCAAGATCCACATTCTCATGCTTTATGAGTGAACATACTTATTTAGGTCAAATCTGCTTTATCCGTGAAAAAATTGATTAAGAATATGTCTAAGCCATTTACAGTTCATTTCATATAATCGTTAAAAACAGATTATGTGGTAAGGTATGGTCCGACCAGTTTTTCGCGATAATTAACTCGCTGAGACAAATGCTTTACAGAAATGTTTTGAAAAAAAAACTGAATTAAGAGCTAACCACATAATTATTCAAAAATTAAAGATATTGGAAAGATAATATGTTAAAGAGGGGTTATGTTATTTTGACTGTACATTGGGACGTTAGTTGTATTGTATAGATTAAGTTAGGACTTAAATTTTGTTCTCCAAACTCTAAACGTTAAAATTAGTTAGTTTGACAAATGGCGATGTCCTGTAATTATTTACACTTCTTAGTGTATCGTTTTGCCAAAACGTTTATTGTGATACTCTAGCGACTACCCACGTTTAATCTAAGAATGCGGATGCAACATTCACTTTTTTGCACAGCACTCGCCATTTTAAAATCCAACAGCTTTAGAAAATTTTTTGAAATAGACAGGTCGTCGTAAACTTAATGAACACACCTCGTACACATGGAAATTCCAAATCATAAAACGTTAATTTGTATACTTTTTAAGTATCCTCGTTTACCTATAAATTCATATTTTTAACTGTTGTGAAACAATAGCCGGTTTAGAAAAGAATCAAAATAAAATAAAAGTAATCAGTTTTATAATTTTTATCTCAATAAAATATTCGTTAGTTGCTGACAAATTTAAAAAATAGGACGATCAGTACTTTCACCATAAATAATATCTTTATATTTTATTAATACTTCATCTTTAAAAATCGTATTTAGACATTCATCAATACGTTTATGTTTTTCATACTTCAAATCTGTAATTTATACTTAACAAAAATATTCGGTTAATGGTGTTCTGTACTTGATTAACTCTAAAATAATTCAAAGTAGTTAAACTAAAATTTTGTAACCGATCTGGTTCATTACGCAATTTCAAATCGATCAGTAAACTCAAAATAAACAAAGAAAAATATCAATTATCAATCGATGTAACCCGTTAGGTAAATGTTGCAAATTTTATCGCATCTGACAAATAAACAACAAAGTAAATTGAATTATATATATATATATATATATATATATATATATATATATATATATATATATATATACACATATACATATACAGGGTGTCCCGTAGAGAATGGGCCATAGTTCAGTGTATCCTTGGGTTAAAATAACCCATTTGGGCCAACTTACCTTACTACAATTCAGCTTCCTTTTATTCGATAGCTGTCATATTTTGCAAGATATCTTGGTACAGGGGAGTTTTTCGGGTAATTCAAATAAATATTTGTTTACTTTCAACGTAAAAGATAGAAGGCGCCATCAACACCTTACTCATGTTTCTGACTTCCGCTGCATCTTTTTTGTGAGCAAAGATTTTGAAAGGCTTGTTAACATTTCTGAAAGGTCATTTCATTTTCCTTAAAAAAGGTACTTATTGTATATCGCTAATTATTTCCGCTTTAGATGAAAATGCACTTAGGGTGAACTCTGCAGAACGTACATATTTCACTTGCATATTTACAAACAACTAAAAAACTATAAAACATTAACAGGTATTAATTATGATGAATGATATTCCCAAAATGTCCGCCATTCGCTCCAATACATCTCTGGTACCTTTTCAAAAAATTTATTTTTACTGCAAGAAACGATGGATGCAGATTTATAATTGTATTTACAGCCGCAACAATTTCTTAATATAGTTCAGCTCTTGTATTAATCACAGCAGCAGAATGAACTAAAGACTATTGGATTTAAATCAGGCCTTCGTGGAGGCCAACGGTGTTGAATTCCTCTTTCAATACAACGATGCGGGAATACATTATTTAAGCGATTTTGTACTGCGAGAGGATAATGGGTGCAGCCTTGAAGAAAGCACATCTTACGGCGAACGTTTAAAGAAACTTCCTCCATCAGATTAAACAGGTTATGCTGAAGAAAGTTCAGATACTCGCGGTCATTCAGTTTAGCGGGGAGTTCAAAAAGACCTACAAGAGGATCGTTTACTATCCCAATCCAGATACTAATTCTAAATTCGTGTTGAAGATTGCGCTACCTTGTCGAGTTAGGGTTGTCGTCATACCATACATGGCAATTTTTGGTGTTAAATACCCCTTTTAGGGTAAACAACATATTGTTTATAAAATATTGATTAGGTCGATTGTGGCTGACAATCCAGTTAGAAAAATTCGCTCTTGCCAAAGATCATCTGGCAATAAATTTTGGAGTGGTGTACAATGGTACTGGTGAAGATGTTCATGCAAACCAGTTGAAAATGCTCCCGAGGGCGAAAGCTACCTGTTTCTCGTAATCTTGAGAACAATCTTGGAAATAACTTTCTGCCTGGTGATCTACGATTTAGAAAAATACTTTCGTAACTTTTGGCCACAGCACGTTCATCGAGATTTTGTTGAGCGTAAATTGCCACAATATCACTTATTTCACTATTTGAGAACAAGTTATGTCGCAAAATTCTTAAAACGAAAACCTAATACTTAAAGAATGAAATACTCAAAACAACTAACAACAAACAAAAAACGTAAAACACGCACCAAAGATATTTTATGAAAAGAAATACCTACTAGATTAAATTGGCATTAAATTGAATGCAAATGAAGTATGTATATTCTGCAGTAAATATTTATCTACAAAAAAAAAATACAGCGGAAACCAGAACCAGGAGTAACGTGTTGGTGGCACCCTCTATCTTTTACGTTTAAAGTAAAAAGATCATATTTGTTTACACGAAAAACTACCCTGTACCAAGTTTAGACAAGATATCTCGAAACGTGAGACGAAAAAGTGTGAAATAAAAATGCACCTTTGAAAGGTCATAACTTTTTAAGGAAGCAGAATTGGTCTAGGAAATTACCTCTGAACAATAGCCCATTCTTTACGGGACACCTTGTATATATATATATATATATATATATATATATATATATATATATATATATATATATATATATATTGTCAAATTTGCAATAATAAGTATGTACTAACACGTGGCTAAAGAAAACACCACGAAAATCAATGCTTATAGAATTCCGCCAAAATTCTTATTACTAAACACATTAAAATAGATAAAGTTTGATTATCCTTTTTACTTAAAATGAACAATGATTAACGCCACAATCAGAATGTACTTAAAAGATAATCGTACTTGTATCTGTCAAACGAAATCTAAAACTAATTCCTACAATTTATGTTAATCCTTTATCCGTAGGTATAGTGTAGTCCGTAAGGTTTGCTTTCAGTGATCCTTTTTAAATTTGCGAATGCACTATGCACAACACAGAAGACAGCCGTATCCGTTAATGCATTCGGCTGTAATATTCGCGAGCGGAGTGTCTGTCGTTTACTAGCTCCGATTCAACATAACGTCACATTATGCTTTAATGTTTGCCCTTCAACGTAAACGTTTAACACACGACAGAATATTTACGTCCACATAAATATATTAAAGCTCTTATTTGCTTTGTACAATTGATTTGATGTTATTATCGATTGTACACATACTACATTCAATGTCAATGAAGTTCACCATAGTCTTAACTAAATTTTACAACTTTTAAGTCGGTTACTAAAAGGGTTACTTTAGGCTTTCTTTATATTATTATTATCATCGCACGCTCTACTACACAGCAACCGCTTATATAAGCACTGCTACGGAACTATAATTTCACAAATAAAATCCAAAACTGACAATTCTAATGGCCCCACTAAAACAGCGCGCGTGACTACTTAATCTGCTACTGAACCATCTGCACTCGCTATCCTTTCAATTGGGCTCTCGCTTATATACCTTTTGCCCACCATATTTCCAAAATCCTCGCGCTAACCTCAAAATTCACCTATCATAATCGAGGTATCACGCGTTTCATTGCCGCGTCGAAGCCTGAAACGGAAGTAACCATCCTGAATTTACCTTTAAATTCACTTAAAACTCTCCGAAAAGCCAATAATTGCAATTACATTCACACAGTACATTCTCCAGATCGTAATCCAACTTTTTATGCACACTATGAATCTGGACGATTTCTCTTTCCGCACAATTTAGCGAACTGCCTCAGATTTAACTTCATTCTTGAACATGCATTAAATTTTACAAAAATTTATTACAAAAATTTCTCCAAAAAAAATATGCATACATATTCCTTACTACACGTTAATACAATATCGATATATCATAAACTCACTCACTCATATGACTACAACCATTCCTTTAATCCAAATGTCTTCATACATCGTAGCAAAAACTAGTAGTCTCTTGCCAGTGCCGTCCCAGTAAAAATTGTCACAAAACATTATTTTTCAACCAAATTTAATGCTTTCAACACGAAAATCTCTCTACAAAATTCAAATATTCTTTCATATGATAACTAATTCTTCATCAAATTCCAGTGGCGTATCATTTACACCAACTTACGTTCTGCATATACGGAAAAAAAATTTTTTCATACAAACTAACTTCATTTACATCCAAAATATGTCACATATGTTATCAAAATACTACATATACATGGTGCCTCAAAATAACCTTACATACTAAACCACAATTCAACTTCTTAGCATTCATTAGCAATTTGATCTACCTTCTAATTATGTTATTGAAATTACATTAAACCCATTCTTTATTAAGTTCGCCGTTAATGGAGTAATGTATGATACTCCACAAGAGATTTTCAATGTTTTTCGAAACTACTTTATGTGTGTATTTTGTTCACCAATTGCAAGGAACCATAATAACTTACATATTTATTGCGCGAACACCTCAATAGGTGTTCGAATATTAATGCGCTGCTAAAGATTTTAAGTCCAAATTTGCATCTTCTTACTACTGAGATGACATTCTTGCATTTTTACTTAAAGACTGCATAAGAATCTTATTTCATCCACTGCAAACCTTATACAATTTAATTATAAAAACGTCCGTTTTTGCTAGTATCTGGAAAATGGCAAAGTATGGCTTACATTTAAAACAGGTGAACGTAGGGCTGTCAGTAATTGCAGACCTATATCTATGTTAAATAACGTTTCAACCTTTTTTGAGATCATAATGTACAATTGAATTTATGTACACTCAAAGAACTATATTTGCATTTATCACCACGGTTCCATGAACTCTCTATTACGAATCTGACAGTTGTTTGGTCAACAACTATGTGAAAGATTGGATGCCAAAGGTCAAGTTGGCACGAATGGCATTGACTTTTCTAAGGTTTTAGATGAAATCAACCATGAATTGCTCCCGAAAAGTTGTCTTATCTGGGTTAACAAAACCTCCATTACACTCTTAGCCCCCTTACTTATATCAACGATCAAAGTAAGTACCATGTAATAAGTACACTTCGGACATGTACGTTGCAACCAGTGGGAGAGATTAAACCTGGGCCCGCTTTTATTTCTGCTTTTTATAAATGATTTATTGAAGGGTATTACTGCCATAGATTACTATTTTCGGATGATCTAAAGTTGTATGCCCATATTTGTTCTTTAGAGGATTTTAAAAAACAAGTTACTATATTGTTTAATTGGTACCAGTAAACTATTTACACTTAAATATATACAAATTCACAATTACTGTAATTACTTGTCCTAGTGTTCCACGGAAAGTTCATATAAATGTGCTCGTATACAATTAAAAAACCAATGACGATAGATAAAGAAATGTATAAGCGACAGGAAGACAATAATTACAATTGCTATCCACCTTTTTTCACATACATGAATAAATTCATATTAAAGTCTTTCTCCATTAATCATTACTACATACGCGTTTGTATAAATTGATGCTTTCCTCTTAATGATGCGTGTACTGCGTTTTGTATGCACGTAAAGGTAAATAAAACAGTTAGTTTCTAGGTCTTACGATTTTATGTGGCTGTTTTCCATGCCACGCCATACATGCTTTACTCTACCGTTCTCTTTTTATCTCATGTTAAAACGTCTATGACGTAGAACGTACTTCTTAGTTCAACACAAGCGCCGCCCGATTAGAACTGAATACATACTTATAATGTATAATTTCACGGGTAGCGTTAATATAAACGCTAATCCGTTTTTGAAAAATCCGTTTTATTGACTATAGTTACTTTACAGCTTCCTATTTGCGATGCAGAAAGGTAGTAGCAGGAAATATTTGTTCTAAAATAGGTGTTAAAGTGTTGAATACCAGCTGCCCTAACTGAAAATGCCATTATCGAAGAGCGCTTTGTACCGTAATTTCTGAGGACCAAGGGTCAGCAACCGTAAGTTGTATATTCCATCTTTATGGTGTTCAATCTGTTTCGAGACATGTGACTTTGTTTTTAGTATTTAACTCTGCGTTTTTCGTTTTGTTTAGAACGCAATTCCATTTTAACTACAATAGTACATTACGATACAGATTAATTTAAGTCGTTTGTATTAGGTGTTTTTATATGAAATATGACAAACAAGCGTCCATTTATCTATTTCTGTCTACATTAAAAGTTCCTTACTTACTGAAATTTATTTAAACTTTGTTTTAGAAATTAGTATTAAACAACTACTTGAACATCTTCGGGCATCACAGGGAGTAGACTGGAGTTTCTTATAACCTCTGCAAAGACCGCTGAGCACCTTTTTTCTATTAAAGGATGTAAATTATTTTTTGTTTATTTAGCTACACTTCCTTACATTTTTATGTAAGGAATGTGGGATTGTTTGTAACCAATATGTACGTAAATAAATATTAGGGGGTGAGTGGCAGGTGCACGCCTAAAAATGCTTTACTGAAGGGACGCAACGAATCAATGGAATTTATTTTGCGCGCTTTTGATGGAAAAAATGTCACTAGCTTAATAAGTGATTGTGTCGGTACTGACCGCGATCAAAAGATATCTTTGTTTGTTACTTGAAATGTAGAGGGTAACACACGAATGCATATTTTTAAAATTAAGATGTCGTGCAGTAATTAATATGAAACTGTTCGAACGGAAATTAATGTTTCTTGTTTTTCATTACTTTTGAAAAACGGGCGTGGTTTTTCGGGAGTTGATATAGTTAGTTTTGCAATCGAAGGGGGACAGTTACAATTAGAGTGCCAATAGAGCCAGATTAATTTTTGAGTTAATTAAGTACCTTCATTGTAAACAGTTTGTCTTTAAAAGTATTTCGTACGTGTACATTTTCTTTTGAATTAGCCAACACTAATTTGTCTTTTCCTTCGAGTGTTCGTTGTAATGTGTGTTTCAAATATTAATCTATAAATAACAGTCAGTAGGTTAACGATTTATGTCTGTGATCAATTAAGAGAATATTTATTCTAGTGCAAGTAGGTATTTTTATATAACTGAAAGCTCTCAGTAAATCATTTTACCAGTCTAGATAACATATGCTAAGGTATCTTATTTGTACGCTCATTAAGCTGAAATCTGCTAAAATACAGGACCCTCTCACTCTGGTATTTGTGCAAATTAGTATTGTTGGTTGTTGGTTATATTTATAATTGTGTAGAGGTGTCTGGTAAATGGGTATAAGATACTGCTGGTTACTAATTGTGAAAGGCAATTTCCAATAGGTACACACTCCCAAGTCAGACCATTAAACACCTCGAATTTTTATTTCTATTGTTTTTATTTGTTGTATAGATGAGTGTGTAACTGGAGAAGGGAGCACGGTATTTTTCTAACGCACTCAAACTTATATATCGGTCACGATGTTAGTGATCTATTTATAACTTGCCCTTTAAGGCTTTGTTTTAATGAGTTTTTATTGTCAGTTTGTTTAAGTAGAATGATTTGCCTGCGTGCTGATTTCTCTTTCTATCTGCTTTATTGTAATTTGGTTTATGTATTCTGCTTTAGTGGTCACTAAACAATTGAGTATGTGCAAATTCCTTGTCTATTTTCTTTTGTCATTGCCTTCACCGAATTATCACCTGTGAAATTTTACTGTTGATATATTTTATATGTACCGTAATTTCCTTTATTATTTTATGTGCTTATTTACTTAAAGACCGGCTTGATGGGCGTTTAAAGGGCCACATGTTGGGTGTTACGATTTCTATTATGATTTTTATTTTGATTATTTATGACCCAATTGTACATGTGACTACATGTGTTTTTTTTTATTATTCTGTTTCTGTGTATCTAAACTGCTTTTTATTCATTTTCTCTTAATGTTATAATTTTGTACGCTCCTTAACCTGATTTAATGATGTTTTGTTACATATTTAACCCGTTCAACGGTTTTTTTTTGTGTTATTTGATTTATTTATGTACTTGTGAAATTAATTATTCATGAATAAAGTGGGTTTTATTGGTGGTTCTTTCCCACAGATTAACAGGCTGAACCACCGCTGCGCAATGTCCGTTGATTTTAATTCGAATAGTTAAATTTTTGTACCTGCCCCTCATTGTGCAACACTTATCTCATCAAGCCTATCTAATTTAGATAGCAGAACGTACCTAACACTAGACGGCCACTTCGTTTGATCAGATTTGAGGTTTGCGAGTGATTAAATACCAGACTTGTAAATAAATTCTAATGTTTTAATTATTGCCCGGAAAGTCAAAGTTAGGCAGGCAATTAATTCGAGTAATAGTGGCATTGTTGTCAGTCAAGTCAAGATAAATTACTTAGCGTTGTGTTGCGTATCATCAGAGCATGAATGCGTGTTACGTATTTTCAGCCGGAGTAATACGCAAAGTTTACTGTGATGCTTAAGAGAACTAGTTCTTTATAGTGCATTAGAAAATATGATAATGGTATATATTAAACAGTTTTCTGCTGATGATAACTTAGCTACAGAAACGCGTTCGATATTCTTAATTCTGTTTATGATGTAAGCATGCTAAATGCTAAATTTGATGCTGGTATAATGCACTGAAATAATTTGGTTTATGGTATTTCTAACGACACGGAATATAAAAGGTTTAAAACTATACATGCAAATTCTGAACGTAAACAGTCGTTAAAAAAATTATTCAAATTGAATCAAAATATCAATAAACCTTGAAACGTATCAGGAGTTACACTACATAACCCTCGATTTAATGTAATTTTTTTACACTAAATCAAAATAAGAATTTATACGCTTATCGCGTATTTAAGAATAGATCTAGTTGTATTTTAGAAATTAAATAAACGCTAAAAATTATAAATATATGCAAAATATATACCTACTCAAAACAAATTAAGCAACTAATAGACTTCGACGACAAAGCTAAACTTTTACGGACCGTAGACGTACCATTCTACTTGACGCCTACACGTCTGTTGACGGAGCAGCAGATTCAACTTTAATCCACAAATCCTAAGCGTTCCGTACGTTTTCTACATTATATATTAAATTTAGATTTATAATCGGTAGCAATACTCAATGTTGGTCCTGGTGAATATGCGAGTCGAGCATCACTCAACGGAAAATCTACCAACCAGTAAAATATTTCTTTAATGTAGATTTACACACTACCCGAACAGACGAGCTCTGCATTTAAAGCTAACTAATCTTTACTTTCGGATATTATCAAATTACGTTACTCAAAGTTCCAACAAAAAATTTAAGATAGGTGCAAATATTTCTCCTAAGCAGTACCTTAATGATTACCGACTGCTTATTACCGAAAAAAGTGTTTTAACATGTGGTAAACTCAGATATCTGCAAATACAGCAGACTATCTGTGCTGACAAAAAGGAAAATTCAATTTGTCCGTAACCTAACTGGGTTATCACCTTCTACCTTCAAATTGTAAACCGTGTTTTACCAACACACTAATAAGGCTTGTACGCCAACCCTAGATTACTTTGTACATCTGTACATATTTAACATCTAACCTCAATTCAGTGAAATGGCGTATAATCAAAAAACTAGCAGTGTGAACTTTTAAAATAGGCCCAGGTGTTCCTCCCCAAAAACACTCCTCAATGCTGCTATATCAGCAAAAGACGTGTTCTCACATGAGTTATGTCAGGGTATTTTGAACACCCTGTATACGTATTGGGTAATTTTGTTTGTAGTTCTATGCACTTAGTTAGATTCCGTATATATATATATATATATATATATATATATATATATATTTTGTTCAAGTTGAGTTTTACAGATAAATTTGTGTAACGCGTGTAGCGACCTTTAGGAAAGGTGTATGGCGAGCTTTAGTTTTTTTGTTTGTGAATTATTATTCCGTAATTTAGGTTGTTTTTCCTTATTATTTCCCGTTTATAGAAGTTTTAGTAACGTTTATTTGTATATAGTTGTATATAAGTTTAAATAAGGTTTATTTCGTTTGATTTCCTTAAAAATTATAGAAAGAGTGTAGAGTTATATGTATATGATGTCATATTGGCGACATAAAGTCGCTTAATTGTAGTTGTTCAGATTAATAGTGAGTATGTTGGTTTTAAGTCATAGAGATTGAATGTGGGACTGATTGTACTTAAATAAAAATATAGAGATATTTTTCGCGTTAAGTCTGCTGACGTTAAACTTTTGGAAATTACCAAGTCCTTACGGACGAAAACGAATTTGTGTGTTTGGGGTTTCAAATCTTCCCCTTCCGTTTTTTTAATTGGTGGAATTAAATTAGATACGATTTTTTATGAGTAGTGGGATTGAAAATTCCAAGATGGATTTCTAGTAATAATTTGGAGGATTCTGAAACTGACTGCGCTCTCGAGTAGTATTACGGTGACGTTTATTGTTACGCTTTAGGGGGTGGTTTAGAACGTTGATATTTTGGACCTTGTGGTGTTTAACGAACGTACTTTTTGTGTAGTAAGGGTAGTTTAGCTACTTCTGAAGAAGACCTGTAAAGGGATTTTATTAAAACTGTTCATCACCAAAGGATTATACCTAGTGCCGACTTCGATTTTACGTAAAGTTACCTAGAGGACATCGTCGTGTTGTATTAGTGCTTCAGTGACCTCTTTGGTTTTTTTCTCGCTTTTGCGGATTTATTTAAAGTCAACGTTCTTGAGTGCCACTTGTTTGCCGTACAGAGCGTGTTTAAGGATAAGGAAACTGTCGCAATATATTAAAATTATAGTTATTTAAAACAAGTTATTTTGGATTGTTAGTGGAAATAAAACCAGTTAAAAGATAAAAGTCAACTAGCAAATTGAGCGCACAAATTAGTATTTTAAAAGAAGTTTTTAATTTATGCAGTAACATTTTAACGAGTTTAAATCAAGAAATCGTTTGTGTATAAAAGAACAATAGTCAACATTTTATTCATCATTTGTCAGAGCAGGAAGATTTCATTTCCGTTATAGCAGTAACCGACCATCATTTTCTATTGTAGCACAGGAGAGGTGTAATTCTAGACCTTAAGGTAATATAATATTGTGTTTTTTATTGAATATTTCAAGATTTTTGTGTTTCGAATTATTTTTTTGTGTTAACGAAGGTTTGAAAGCGGTGTCGTATTTTTTTGGTAAATTAAGTTGTTGTTTTAACTTTATTCAGTGTAATTAATTATAGTTCTGACGCTCCGCCTTCACACTTTGTTATTTATTTTAGTATTAAAGGGCAATTGACCCTATTGTAGTGTGGGTATATAATCCACGATATATATAAATATAGGTTAAAATCAGTTAGAACGGCGTTAAGCAGCATTCTGATCAGACATCCTGTCGCCCATTAAGCATTTGTTATTTTTGTTTATACGCATTATCGTATGTTTATATTTATCCTTTTTTTATTATTTTATTATAGCTTTGTTAGGTTTCATAAATTTGTTTTAATTCTGTGGAAACCCTTTTGTGTTGTATAAAAGTTTTTCTTGCAAATTGCAAGTTACCGGTAATTTAGTTTTAAGGTAACGAAGTTAGTTTTTTTATTATTGAGTAATAGCGTTAATGATATTTAGTATTTTATTTGATTTTTAGTTGAGTATTAATTCATTTAGGGTGCATTCTATAGCTTGTTTTTTTTGTTTTGTTTTGATTATTATTTAATGCCTGATTATTGACACTGAGGTGTATTAACGTAACTTTATTGAGTGTTTATCACGTTTTATTTGACAAGCGTGTAGTGCTTTTGAAGCCCTATTTCAGGTAGTTTGCTGAGTTTCTGTCCAGCACACCTGTAATTGATTGCGGATAGGTAAGCGTATGTTTTTTATATGTTTAGATACGCTATGTACTCGTAATTTTGGCACGACGACCCTTATTTTGACTACTAAACATTCTGGCGCCCTTAACCGAACTGATTTTGTCTTCATCCCCTATTTTGACTTACATACGATTTACTATTCTGGTTGTGCAAAATTTTTCAACATCTGACCTACACCCATACGCTGGCTAGTCGGGGCAAAAAGGCCAATTTTATCTGTAATCCCATTCTACCACCCGTTTATACCGTTACAGCTAGCTTGATGTTTTAAACTCAGATATGTGCAAATATAGCGGACCTGTTGTACTTATAAACTAAGTTAAACGGAATTCTAATAACTAACGTGTTAGTAAAAGTTCTAGGAATACTGTAAATGATTTTAAAAAATATATTACATTCGAATCACAACAATAAATTGAGAACATTGCATTATCGTGAAACGGACGTTAAGGATAAAATCTTCGCTGAGAACGGAAATAAGCACTGTTATTCCTGTAAAACGTGTACCCTAAAACTGTTTGACCAAATAAATAAAAACTTTTCACTTTAAAACCTTAATTAAAAAATTCACCAACAAGGCAAACTGTAACAGGTACATACTTAAACCGACATCCACATTAAATTTTCTGTACCTTTTCTGAGGTTTTTTCAGGGGTTTTTTTTCATACACATGCATAGCGGCACGGTCATTGCGTATAAGCACACCATGTGCTGCTACTTAGGTGAATGCTGGGGTAGTATTTTTCCCTCAGAACCCTAACACCGTTCCTTCCGATCCTATCCTGAACACACTCATTCTTAATCCCACCATGCGTATATACGTAATGTATGTGTGTATTCTAGGAATCCATGATTGTGGCTGAAGGAGATCGGAAAACTTGAGTTACCCGCCCTCCCCCTTGGGGAGGTAATGAAATACGTGCTCCTTTCCTTTCCCTCTCTTAAATTTTCTGAATTTCACAAAAGTAACTAACTTTCTGACAACCAAATACGCCTTTGACATAGAGCAAAAAAAATAATCTTCCTTTTCTCGATACTCTGGTAACAAAAAATAGGAGTAAAATAAATATATCGGAAGGCAGCTAACACTAAAAGATTTATAACAAATCACTTTAATGAATGTAAGTAGCATTTTTTTTATCATGGTTTGCATGGTTTTCCTCTTTTAGTTCAAAATCGCTATTGTGTTATGCACAATCAAAAAAATTTCTCCACACAAGGTGTTTTTCGAGGAATTGGTTATGGATTTAGTTTTGAAACAAGCGCATAGGATAAGAATTAATAATATTACTACACTAGGTAGCGCTAGCTAGTGAATAGAAACAAACCATGTAAAATTAGGAAACTATCCCGCGTGTGCAAAGAGTGTCTAACATACTTATTTAAAAACCATTAAATAGTAATTTGTATTACAAGAGCGTAAAGCGTTGTAGGGTGTGACGGTAGGACATGAATGTAAGTCACGCGGTAGTTTTCAGCTCGATTAATATGCAAAGTGTGATGCTCAAAAAATTTAGTTCCTCATGAGACATTTAAAAAACACGTTAATGGTGTATATTAAACTTCTTTCTCTTGTTTTGTAACGTGCCAATTCTTGACTATTGTTACCTTAATCTTTGACGCTTGATTGACTTTCTTTCTGTTTCATCTATTTTACTTGGTTGTGTAAGGTATGTAAAGATGTCTAGTTATATATATATATATATATATATATATATATATATATATATATATATATATATAAATTATCGTGTTATCTTATGAATGGGAGATGAATTTCTCATACTACAGTGCATTTTAAGACGAAGTAATATATTTATTTTGAGTACATGTAAGTAAGAAGTATCCTTTTATGCAAAGTACGTTTTAAGCAAGCAAATCAGTTAGTGTATTGATACGGTTATAATGGAACATCTGATTTCTGTTCCTAAGACAAAAACATCTGAGTTCATAACCTACATCAACTGTAATATCTGTTGCCATAGGTTAGCATACGTTTCATTATTATTGAAGGGTGTTGATCATATTGAATTTTGAATTTTAAGTAAATATAGCTTATAAGCTCATGTAGTTGTGTTTAATTTAGTAATTTTTTAATCGTAAATGTTTGCGAGAAATGTCGTTTTAGTTATTGTATGCTGATATTAATCAGACATTTTGCTTTATTAAATATGCATGTAACTACAGTTGTTTAGTGTTTATTGAGATTATATATTACGCTTTAAGGTACAACTTTTTCAATTTCTGTTGTATTTTAATTATTAAACATATAAATTGAGTGGCACCCAACAAACAAAATGCTTTGTACTGGTTATACCTACGGATACATCTCTTCCTCCCTCACGATCTGTTCAAAAAGAGCTTTAAATTGTTAAGTTTGGTGCTGTTATTCGGCACTAAAATATTTTGGTTCATGGTACTGCTAACGCAACGGGCTATTAAAGGTTCAAAACTATACATTTCAATTTTAAGTTGAACATTGGTTAAAACAGTTATTCAATATCAGGGGTTACCTCGTATAATCCTGGAAAAAAGTAGTTGTTGATTCAACTTATTTTCACTAGATGTACCACTCCACACGTCTATTGACGGAACAGCAAACCCAATCTTAACCCACAAATCCTAAGCGTTCTGTATCATTGATTCATACACAATATATTTCCTTTAGATTTATAATGGGTAATAACACGGCGTGAGACCTGGTGAGTATGCAGGTCAAGCTATACCTAACGGCTAGTCTACCATCCAGTACGCCAGTACGATCTTTCTTTAATATAGATTTACAGACTGCGCGGAAAGATGAGGTCTGCAATTACAGCAGACTATTTGTACTTATAACTAAATGGAACTTTAATAACCAATTTGTTCGTAACCTAACTGGATTATCAGTAAAACGTAAGTCTGCACTTCTAATATGACTACTTTGCATAAAAACAACGGAATCAAAATAACAAATTGCAAGGCCGTTAAACGAATCTTAATTGTTAAATTATGCTTGGGTAGGAATATAACTCCTATTATGTTTGTAAAACCTCTACCTTAAAATTGTACACTGTTTACTAAATAACTAATAAGAATCTTTTACACGACTCCCAGCTTACATTGTACATCTGTACATATCTAAAGTCCAACCTCAATTTTGTCAAATGACAATACTCAAACATTTAATCAAAAAACCAACAGTGTGAAGTATTAAAGTGGGCCCAGACATTTCTCCTGAAAAAACACCGTTAAATGCTACTATACCAGCAAAACACCTGTTCTTATTGATATATTAAATTTTGTTTTGCAAATACAGCCGACCAAGTGTACTTATAAACTAAGGTAAATGGAATTTTAATAACTAACTTATCAGTGACTTAAAAAGGCTAAAAATGCTGTAAATAACTTAAAGTGAACACGAATCATAATAACAAATTGCGAACATTGCAGCGTCGTAAAACGAACTTTAAGTATAGAATCCTGTCTGAGAAACGGAAATAACCATTATTGTTTCTGTAAAACTTTTACCTTAAAACTGTAAAAAAATACCGACATCCAAATTAAATTTTCAAAATTTTACAAAAACAACTAAGTTCTAACAGTCTGACTACCAAACATACTTTTTCCCAATACTCTGGTAACAAGGTATAGCAGTACACAGGGTGTTCCGCAAATATTCCAACAAACGTCGGGAGGTGAAAGTATACCTCTAAATATGAAAAAAATTCCCACAAACGTACCCTTGAAGATGTGTTGTTTATTAGATACAGGTCGTTAAATAAAAAAATTGTTTTTCGTTTTTTGTCCCAAGCTCCTAAAATAGGTACACAAATGAGATTCGGTTGACTTATAACAAATAAGGAATGACGTGTTGTGCAAAGTATGAGGTAATTTTTAAATATGTCAGAGGCGTAGATATGGGGGTCATTTAAAGATTTAACCCTACGTCACTGGATTAAAGGAATTTCAGTGGTAGTTTTTCAACATCTAAGTCTTTTACACGAAAAATGTTTACCTTGTGTAAAGCGCTAAAGTAAGTAGTTTTCGGGAAAATTGGAATATTAGGAAAATATACATATCTTGTTCCCAGAATTTATTAGTTGCAAATAAATCTAGTAAGTAGAATTCACAATATTTTAGAGGCGCATTTCAAAAATACTGTCATTATTGCAATGACAGTTTAATTTAAAACTTTTCAAATAAACATGAATAATTTTATGATATGCATTTCATTTAAAGTGAAGCTAATTTCAATACCCATGAGGCTGTGCGTTTGTATACAGAACGGTTTCCTAATCGTCAACCTCCGTACCATTCAACTTTTGAAAGAATCCATCGTCGATTAAGATAATATGGTTTGTTGAAACGTCCTGGTGGTGCTGGTCGTCCAAGAACAATTCGCACAGTAGCTCTTGAAGATGCAATTTTGAACCGAATTAATAATCAGCCCGATGCCAGCAAATTAACTGTCTGGAGAGCTGTTAGTGAAGAATTACTTATCCCATATCACATACCGAAGGTTCAAGCAATGACTCTAGCAGATTATCCTCACCGTCTGGATTTTTCCAATCGGTATATTCAACAAAATCGAAATAAACCGAATTTTCTTCGAATCATTTTGTTTACAGATGAGGCATGTTTTACCAAAGATGGTTATTTTAATAATCGAAACAGCCACATTTGGGACTATGAGAATCCCCACGCTATAGCTTTATGAAAAGATCATCACAATTTTTTCATTAATATTTGGAGTGGTATTATTGACAATCCTATACTAGGGCCATATTTGTTGCCTCCAAGACTAAATCATGATTATTATTTGCATTTTCTAAGAACAATTTTACTTTTACGATTTACCTTTAAACGTTCGCCACAATATGTGGTTTCAACGTTATGGGGCACGTGTTCATTTTTATAGGAAAGTTCGAGACTATTTGGATCAATTCTTTCCAAATCGATGGATTGGTAGAGGAGGTTTTGTGGCTTGGCCTGCTCGGTGTCCATATTTCTATCACCTTGACTTTTTTTATGGGGACATGTTAAATTATTGGTATATGAAATACCAGTACTAACCAAGAAGATCTTCTGGCAAGGGTGATAGCAGCATTTAGAGAAAACAGAGATAACACTGGTATGCTTCGATGTGTGCACCAATCCATGATTTGTCGAGCTAATTTATGCATTGAGTAAAATGGAGCGCATTTTGAGAATCTATTTTAGTAATTTTTTTTTAAATAAAAATTATTCCTCATTTTATCTTAAGTTATTATTGTGCCACAAAAAGAGATTGACTCTTATAATACTCCAATTTTCCCGAAAACTACTTACTTTAGAGCTTTATACAAGGCAGTTGCATATCGGCTAAATAGTCAAAATTATTCATGTTTGTTTGAAAAGTTTCAAATTAAGCTGTCATTGAAATAATGATAGTAGTTTTGAAATGCGCTTCTAAAATATTGTGAATTCTACTTACCTATGTATCTTCTCCTAATGTTCCAATTTTCCCGAAAACTACTTATTTCAGAGTTTTACACAAGGTAAACATTTTTCACGTAAAAGATTTTAGATATTCAAAAACTGCCACTGAAATTCATTTTATGCCAATGACGTAGAAGTTACAGCGTTAAATACTTCAAATGACCCCTATACCTACGCCTCCGACATACTTAAAAATTACCTCATACATTGCACAACACGTTATTCCGTATGTGTTATAAGTCAACCGAATCTCATTTATGTAACTTTAATATTTTAGGACTCAGGGGAAAAAAATTAAAAAAAATTTTTTTCTTAACGATCCGTATCTAATAGACGACGCATCTTCAACCTATATATATATATATATATATATATATATATATATATATATATATATATATGTATAGTATATATATATATATATATATATATATATATATATATATATATATATATATATATATATATATATATATATATATATATATATATATATATATATATATATATATATATATATATATATATATATATATATATATATATATATATATATATATATATATTTTAGAAATCCCTAGAAGGTAAGAGTCATTGCAAGATGCATAACGTGTCCTACCAATCCATCACATAAGATTTCACAAGAGTTTATCTCCTGATAGATTCAGACACGTTAAATTTATTGTAAACAAGGTTGTTTACCTAAAACGAATTACTGTTATGTGCATTATTTCAATGCTAAATTTAGTGCTGGTACCCGGCACTGAAGTGCTTTAGTGCTTGACATTGCTAACGTCACGTACTATAATAAGTTTAAACCTATACACTTAAAATTTTGAAAAGTGAACATTATAACTGGTGAGGAACAACACACTACGTTCCAACCCACAGAGTGCAAAGTCAAAGAAATGGAGTACTTTTAATAATTTTTTTATGATAATTATACATTCATTTTTTTAATACGTTTATAACGATAATAGCCAACATTGTAGGAACAAAAACAATCTGTCAGAAGGACGTTTAAAACTTCATGTTAGCTAGACGTTAATAGACATGAAGATGTTAACAAGAAAAATCCAAAGCCGCCCGGTTCTATAAAATACAACAAAATTTAACCACTTTAAATCCTATTTCATTAACTTGCAAATCAATTTGCTTTATATTAACAAACTTTATAAAACAAAGTTATGTAAAACGAAATTTTCTTAAAAAAATATGTCTTCAGATATTCGTGTAAAATTGAAGGTTATTCAGATATTGAAAAAATCCCAGGCAACACTTTTTGCCACTAAATAACGCGTCATATGAAAAAATTGGATAGTACACAATTAATTGATATGTTTAAGATCTGTATGTTGGTATTTTTATGACTTTGAAATATGCGTTGTTTCAGAAATAATTGATAAAAACCAAAAACTGCTTGTAATAAATCCCCCCTTCCCTCACCGTCATTGAATCAGTGTCGTTATGGGATTACCTTGAAGATTAACATACATCTACACACACACGCGCGCACACACAAGCACGCACGTACGTACGTACGTACGCATGCGCACACCCACACACAAATCATAGCCGATCATGGCGGAACTTTGTAAAATGAGCAAATACGTCGATTTATCGTTAGTGAAGAAAAGTCGATTACATAACTTTCTGTGCCTACACCTGTAGGTGAGAAGGTAAAGAATTATTCAAATTGAATGAAAATGTAAATAAACGTTAAAACGTACCAGGGGCTACTTCACATAGGAATGGGACGTTTCGGCGGAGCCGGTTCGTCGCGACCGATTCGGCGCGAGCCCGTTTTGGCGCTAAGACGATTCTGCGCAATCCGATTCGGCGCGGAGACGTTTCGGCGCAAGTCGCTTCGGCGCGAACACGATTCGGCGCCATGCTATTTATACCCAAAAATATATTTTACAGTATTTTTTAGTGCTACATACATAAGTGTAAGCGGTGCATTAGTGCCAGAGGTGGCGCAAAAAATTATATCCCACATCGTTATATTTTTATAGGTAATCTAAAGGCGGTAAAAATATATGTCTTCGTTTAAAACTTATTGCTACTTTTAACTGCTCCATAACCTTGTATACATATTTTAATAATAACTGAGGTTATGTCAAAAATATATGAAATGATAGATCTATTTATTTATTTATTTCTGTGAAACTAACCGGCCTAAGGTCTAATTACAAATTTTAATAAATATTAACAAAAGAAATAAATGACGTATATATATATATATATATATATATATATATATATATATATATATATATATATATATATATAAACCCATAAAATATATACGCCGAAATGTCCCGCGCCGAAACGGCTCGCATCAAAACTCCTTCGTGCCGAATTGTCTCGCGCCGGAAAGTCCTAGCGCTCAACCGTCCCTGCGCCGAAACGTATTCGGGCCGAAACAGGCTCGCGTCGAAACGGACTGGAGCCGGATCGGTCGCGTCGAACCGGCCGTAATTATTAATAATTAAAAATCATTAAATCAAAATAAAAATTAATATGTCTATTGTATATTTAAAAATAGATCCAGTTTTAATTTTAATTTTAAATTTCCTCTAAAGATCATAAATATATGCAAATCGAAAAAATATGCTCAGCTAATTCTTATACCAACTTAAATCAAGTAAAACTGGTAATAGCAAGACACGTTTTAATAATATAAATTTACACCAAATCTAGTTGATAAGTTCAAATAATTAGATATTACGTTTACTTCTATTATCTAATCATTTTATAATAACTTAACAATAATATTACACAAATTCAATGAAGTGGTGCTTGTTATGTGTCAATTGAAGCACTACGGATACTGGAACATACGTAAAATTACAAATTAATTGATCAAAAAGGTTTACCTTGTGTGAAAACAGGACATGTAATGTCTGCATTGTTTTTTCCATTCATTTCCAGCCAAGAGGAAAGAATAATGTTTGCTAATTTGAACATAACCTAAAATAAAGAAAATAGTTTCGCAATAGTTAAACTTCAACGTACATGTAAGTAGCAACGTTTAATAAGATCTCTGCAAACATAATGTGAACAAGTAAGTGGATAAATATAATTTTCAATAGAGATATCAAATAATTCTATTACTAAGTTAGATTCAAGGAATGTTCGCAAGTTTCATATATCAGTGTCAATTAAAGGATCATAAATTATCAAAACCCCAACTTAGAGTAATTAGGCAAATAGAATTATAATTTGTGGTAATGTGAATAGTGATAACGTTTGTCACTTTTTCTGCTTTGAAAGGTTATGAATATACTTACTAAATTTAATGTCTTTTTTGTGTTACTTGTGTCACATTGTGTTAATATCTTACTAGTGTGACGATATCTACAATGCCCTTGCAACAGCGCTTAACGAGAATATTGCCTTTGTTGACGTTCTATACGTTACGTACTACAAAAGAGTTTTTCTCGTGAACATGTTAAAAGCAGACTTTTTAGGTGTATCAAAGCAAACTGTACATTTTGAATCTGCTATCGATTTATACAAGTGCAGTAATCGTGGAAGTAGAATGCTGATTTATACGCTTATGATACAGGTAGTTTATGCAAGTTATAGTCGGTTTTATAACAATACCTATTCTTTAATACTGCTACATTGTAATTTGCACCAGTTTTATGCTACTTGCAGCTTTATGACAAGTCATGTCCGAGCTTACTTGTTCTGTAGAAAGATTTATTAATAGATAATATTAAAGATATTTGTCCAAGCATTAATTTAGCTATAAGAGGGGCAAATGTTGCTTACTTGAAGTTGATATTGGTGGCGGTAGGTCAGCACTCACTCCAAGCAGCTTCAAGAACTGCTTGATTATGAAGTTTAACCCGCACGTATGTAATTTCCGGGCAGCATTCCACATTTGACGCAAACGAAGCTTTTTTTACCATGCAGAAGAGTAATTCTCTCTCGTACGATTGGTACGTTCCCGATAAAATTGGCAGTATTGTGATAGCCATTCTAGCTCATTTTGGGTACTTTTCAGTAATCTCGCGTAAAGATCTTAATAAGTATTTCTACTTTCGTTTGTTCTTATTAGTAATAAGAAATATTTTGGATCTTTGCGCTTTGAACGATTAATACATAAAGTTCCATTCTTGTATAAAGTTGCAAGGTGCTAACTTGTTTTTAAATAAAGCATTCTTCTGACGATTCTTACGATTCTTAAGATTCTTACGATTCTTACGATTCTTACGATTCTTACAATTCTTACGATTCTTACGATTCTTACGATTCTTACGATTCTTACGATTCTTACGATTCTTACGATTCTTACGATTCTTACGATTCTTACGATTCTTACGATTCTTACGATTCTTACGATTCTTACGATTCTTACGATTCCTACGATTCCTACGATTCTTACGATTCTTACGATTCTTAAGATTCTTACGATTCTTACGATTCTTACGATTCTTACGATTCTTACGATTCTTACGATTCTCAAGATTCTCAAGATTCTCAAGATTCTCAAGATTCTCAAGATTCTCACGATTCTCACGATTCTCACGATTCTCACGATTCTCACGATTCTCACGATTCTCACGATTCTCACGATTCTCACGATTCTCACGATTCTTACGATTCTTACTATTCTTACGATTCTTACGATTCTTACGATTCTTACGATTCTTAAGATTCTTACGATTCTTACGATTCTTACGATTCTTACGATTCTTACGATTCTTACGATTCTTACGTTTCTTACGATTCTCACGATTCTCACGATTCTCACGATTCTCACGATTCCCACGATTCTCACGATTCTCACGATTCTCACGATTCTCACGATTCTCACGATTCTTACGATTCTTACGATTCTTACGATTCTTACGATTCTTACGATTATTACGTTTCTCAGGATTCTCACGATTCTCACGATTCTCACGATTCCACGATTCTCACGATTCTCACGATTCTCACGATTTTCACGATTCTCACGATTCTTACGATTCTTACGATTCTTACGATTCTTACGATTCTTACGATTCTTACGATTCTTACGATTCTTACGATTCTTACTATTCTTATGATTCTTACGATTCTTACGATTCTTACGATTCTTACGATTCTTACGTTTCTTACGATTCTCACGATTCTCACGATTCTCACGATTCTCACGATTCTCACGATTCTCACGATTCTCACGATTCCCACGATTCTCACGATTCTCACGATTCTCACGATTCTCACGATTCTTACGATTCTTACGATTCTTACGATTCTTACGATTTTTACGATTCTTACGATTCTTACGATTCTTACGATTCTTACGTTTTTTACGATTCTCACGATTCTCACGATTCTCACGATTCTCACGATTCTCACGATTCTCACGATTCCCACGATTCTCACGATTCTCACGATTCTCACGATTCTTACGATTCTTACGATTCTTACGATTCTTACGATTCTTACGATTCTTACGATTCTTACGATTCTTACGATTCTTACGATTCTTACGATTCTTACGATTCTTACGATTCTTACGATTCTTACGATTCTCACGATTCTCACGATTCTTACGATTCCTTCCACTACACCGTTTGCTATTTGTACAATTTATTATCGTTACTCTTTAATTCCATGTAGTTTGCGGCATTTATACTGATAAGGGTATAATTTTTTCGACTGTTCTAATGTTTGTAATAATTCTTTTTATGCGTTCTTTGTGACTTCACGGTTATGCCCATCCGTACTATATTTCAGACTTTCTTGACTAAATCTTTAAAGACTTTTATTTACCAAAAACAATGTCGCAATGTTATTACTTTTCACAAATTACATTTAATGATCGTTTTCGTGCAAAAGTTTACTGCTCCAGATTATTTATTTACGTAAACTCATTGACCAACTTGATACAAAGAATAAATTAAATTGGACATAGAATACTAAACAGTCTAAATCGATGTCTGGTTTACATATTGTAGTAAACTACAAAATTAATTAGACAGAAATTTTTATTACCGTTTCCAGGGAAATTCTGTATTCTTTATGTCAGAGCTTGAAATAATTAAATTAGTTTATTTTTTTTTTAACAAAATGTTTCCATCATGTTTTAATTATACGATATAAAACCTCCAGGCACATTTACATTTTTGTTAAAAGTGTACACGTATTCCCTCTGAAAAATAAAGTAATTGAAATATGTTGTTCTCAGAGCAAACGATTAGGAGGTAATCGAAATTAACTTTTACTTGCATAATTTGACAGTTAGACGTAAATTTTATCAACCGGTATATAATTCACGTAAAAGTGTCACGATAATAATAAATTAACGACGAAATTTGCGCAAGTCCTTAATCATGGGCCTAGAAAATAATAATAAGCACAATAAAATCCAATGGAAATTTATGGCTGAAGTTTGTGCAATAATTTGTACAAATCCTGAGGGATGGAAAACTCTATAATTACTACTATCAACGTGTCCTTAATAAAGGGTTTAGTTAAGAGCATGGTTTATACTAAATATTTAGGTACGCAAGATCTAGGTGTACTACACAGTTTATTTCTGGCAATTTAAGAACACATTACGTATTAAATTGATTACATCAGCTCTTTACAGTGTATACCAATGTGGCGGTATGAATAGGTTTTTATTAATTACGAAAACCTTACAGAATCGATTGCTTCTGTTGCAGACTTCTTCGCTTAAGTATAATTATGTTGCCCAATTTGCTGATATTAAAACAAACGAGACTACAGAAACGTTAATTTTAATTATAATACATACAATTCTTTGTTAGATAGTTACGAGTAAAATTGTGTTGACAATTATCGATTACTCATTAATTACAATAATATAATAAATACAATAATTATGACTAATATTTTATTATATGCTTATATGAACAAGTAAACATTAATCAATTTTAACAAAGAGTGCCATAATCATCACTTCAGGGACTGGTAACGCTAATACTAACCCTGTAACTATTGCTTTCTCGCTTTTTCTTATAATCTACGGTTTATTCTGGGATAGAAAATAAAGACGTACAGGTAAATAGTAAGCATCTGTTTACATTAATTGACAGAGGTGTCACTGTAATTGGGATTCAAACTTGTAGGGTGTGTGGGCGCGCGCGACTGTGTGTATGCGTGCGTGCGTGTGTATGTGGGTCGCGCGAGCGTGCGTGTATTACAATTGTCACTTCAAGGACCGGAGATGTTCGTGACTAACCATTTCTCTACTTTTTTTCCTTTTTACGCTCACTTTGAAATACAAGCGCCCTGGTATAGTAAGCATGTGATTATGTTAATTTACAAAAGTATTACTGAAATAAGGTTTTCTACTTGTGTGCGTGTGCGTGTGCGAGTGCGTGTGCGTGTGCGTATGTGCGTGTGCGTGTGTGTGTGTGTGTGTGTGTGTGCGTGTGTGCGTGTACGTGTGTACGTGTGTGCGTGTGTGCGTGTGTGCTGTGTGCGTGTGGCGTGTCGTGTGTGTGTGTGTGTGTGTGTGTGTATGTTGTGTGCTGTGTGTGCGTGTGTCTTGTGTGGTGTGTGCGTATGTGCGTGCGTGTGTGCGTGTGCTGTGTGTGTGTGCGTGTGTGCGTGTGTGTGTGTGTGCGTGTGTACGTGGGTGCGTGTGGTGTGTGCGTGTGTGCGTGTGTACGTGTGTCGTGTGTACGTGTGCTGTGTGCGTGTGCGTGTACGTGTGCTTGTGCGTGTGCATGTGCTTGTACGTATGCGTGTGCGTGTGCGTGTGGGTGTGCGTGTTGGTGTGCGTCTGCGTGTGCTTGTGCGTGTGCTTGTGCGTGTGTGTGTGTGTGTGCTCTTGCAAGCATGCGTGTGTGCGTCCTCTAACTTAGATACTATTTTCTCAGAATCTTCGAACTTACCACACTAGCAAAGTTTATATCGCTCAATCCTACCAATCGTTGCACTGAACAATCTTTCCTTCACTTTATATTACACTTATCTGCGCATTTTGTTGTTTATTCTATTATTTTGAGCTAAAAGCACAGTTTGTTTTCTGTACTCGGTTGTAAGTCTCAGTTGCCTAGACAAACGTAGTAAGTAATTATCGTAAACGTAATAACATCAGTTCGTTGCCTTTTTAGGCAAATAAATATTTTTTAATAAATGTGTATTTAAGTATCTCTCGCATAAATTTACTAATAAATACGCAGCGTTGCCCACACAACTGTAAATGAATACACTAATAGTACTAATTCTTACATCTTTTACGATAGTTCTGGTTCACCAAACCCTACTTCACGGAATCATCCACACATCACTAATACAATGTAAAAACGTGAAATCTAGTAATTAATAACACAACGTCTAGTAGTAAAATTGAATTTTTTTCTATATAGAAGATGTTAGGAAAAAACATTCCACAAGAAAATTACAAAATATTTTAATATAAAAAGGTACGTATAAACATGCTAAAAATAAATAAATTTGATTCATCAATCTTCTTTGACAGGAACACTTAAACTGTACCTTAAAAGTATTGCAACTTGACAGATTCCATTTGTCAGAAAAACCTGATAATATCCAAGTTTCATTAGTACTTCAATTATTTACAACCTCTGAACATACATTTCGCATATCAAATGTTAGGTTTCTTAATTTAGATCCTTTTAGAAGTGTCCTAGGCTGTTGCAGTAAGGAATTTATAATTTTACGAAACTTCTTTGAATGGATTTGTGCCAATTCGTTTATGTGTTCGCTTTGAAAGGAGTAAAGTAAATTTTTATTTGATTAAAGGATTTGATTTTAATATGAATAAGAGAAAATAAATTTTTATATGGATTGTAAGAATAGCATCAAACTTTGTTCTCTTAGACATAACTTCGTTTATTGAGCTGATGTAGTTTGTGTTTATAACAGCTTTTAAAAATTTGATTATGTTTCATTGTACATAATCATAAAAGAGTCGTGTCCCAGAAAACTACAAAGACGTCCCACGCTAACATGAGCTATATAAGTGAAAATGCCAAAAAGATTCCTATAAATTCGAAAACAATATTTGTAATATGATTATTGTGATCTTTAATGAATTAGGAAACACAAGCTTTAACGGGCATCTGTAATGCCACGGGTCTCACAAAACTTTATATTAATTATAACCCAAACAGAATTTAAATTTTATGTAATTAAAAACGTATATTCTTTGTTTCTCAATATTACGTGCCTTGAGTGCTTTAATCTAACTTTAGCATATGTAATGTTTAATACTATTCTCTGTGTGTAATTACATAGCGAGGCAGAGACAGAGGCAGAGGCAGAGGCGGAGGCGGAGGCGGAGGCGAAGGCAGAGTCAGAGGCAGAGGCAGAGGCAGAGGCAGAGGCAGAGGCAGAGGCAGAGGCAGAGGCAGAGGCAGAGGCAGAGGCAGAGGCAGAGGCAGAGGCAGAGGCAGAGGCAGAGAGACGCAGAGGCAGAGGCAGAGGCAGAAGCAGAGGCAGAGGCAGAGGAAGCGGCAGAGGCAGAGGAAGCGGAAGGGGCAGAGGAAGAGGAAGAGGCAGAGGCAGAGGAGAGGCAGAGGCAGGGACAGAGACAGAGGCAGAGGCAGGAGCAGAGGCAGAGGCAGAGGCATATGCAGAGGCATAGGCAGAGGCAGAGGCAGAGGCAGAGGAAGCGGCAGAGGCAGAGGAAGAGGAAGAGGCAGAGGAAGAGGAAGAGACAGAGGCAGAGGCAGAGGAGAGACAGGGGCAGAGGCAGGGGCAGAGACAGAGGCAGAGGCAGGAGCAGAGGCAGAGGCAGAGGCATAGGCAGAGGCACGGTCAGAGGCAGAGACAGGGGCAGAGGTAGAGGCAGAGGCAGAGGCAGAGGCAGAGGCGGAGGCAGAGGCAGAGGCAGAGGCAGAGGCAGAGGCAGAGGCAGAGGCAGAGGCAGAGGCAGAGGCAGAAACAGAGGCAGAGGCAGAGGCAGAGTCAAAGGCAGAGGCGGAGAAAGGGACAGAGGCAGAATCAGAGGCAGAGGCAGAGGCAGGAGTAAGAGCAGGGAAAAATATATTTCTTTTCTAATCTTGTCCAATTCTTTTATTTTATTTGTTTTCATGATGAATTAGTTTACTTTGATAAGAATATTAATTTTGCAGTTAGTAGTAGTAGTAGATTATACCATTTCGTATAAGCTTTAAAATTTAAACGTTACATGTAATCCAGTTTATGTAAGGACTATATATGTTATTTCCGTATCCGTTTTTATAATAATAATAATAATAATAATAATAATAATAATATAATAATAATAACTATAATAATAATATTAATTGAACAGAAAAACTCCCACTTACGGGACAATTTGTAATAATCGCATAATTTATTCTGTGCGGACAGTTAAACATTATAATATATCAATTTTAGTATCCAACATAATACTAAAAAGAAGACAATAATACAAAAATCAAAAATGCACATAATCTATGTTAAGTATCTAACTTTAAAAAAAGGCTAGAAAGCGATGTCTATTACGAGTTGATAAAAATGTGCTTTATTTGCTCAAATGATTGATAATTAATATCAACAGGTTGAGATATGTTGTTAAAAATGATACAAACCTGCAGTATCGGTGATTTTAACAGTAAATTGGATTAGTGGTTTTACAATAAAGTGCCTTACCAGTACGAGAACGACGTGGAGGTACCAGAACGGACAACATTGACAATAATTCCCTACAGTGTATTTTATTATGGACTAAGCTGTGAAGAAACTTTAGCGAAAGAAGCTGCTTACGAATGTCTAATGTGACTACATGAAATTTTGACGTGAGATCCACAAGATCGCAACCTCGTGGAGGATACGTACCATCACATTTGAATGATAGGTATTTCAAAAATATTCATTGAATTAATTATTCCAAGTGGTGTGATTGATAATTGTAATAAGGAGACTACACACTCGCACAATATTCTAATTTTGAACGAACAAAGTATAATATAAGTATAAATATTAACAAATTTTTTTGTGATACGAATTATGAACCTTAGCATTTTCATTGCAGAGCTACAAATATTGTTTGTATGGGCCATAAAACTAAGTTCAACATCAAATGTGACACATGATAAGAAGTCATTCCTTTGGCAGTAAGTAGCTGAGGGGAGAGCACCGGAGCACATTCCCTTGTCTAACATTAATTTTTTATTGAGGACCCTATGAGACGTCTGCTCGTCACTTAATAGGATACTTCGCGCATACACCTTAAAATTAGTGCAACTCGTGTCTGTAATTCCTTGCGGATCTCCTAATATACATTTTCTTTTCTACAGGGGTGAAGCGGAAGAGAGGATGTCTGTGGGTAGTTAAAGCTTACAGCCCGCATCGAGCATGTGCCACGTCAGTACCCATTCTTATGATAAGAATTCATGTTTTCGGTAGCAGGTAGCTGAGGCGAGAACATTTGAGCACGAATAAATTGGCTTGTCTTTCGCAAATTTCTTACTATGGACATCGTGAGGGGTCCGGAGTTTACGTAATCCGACACTTCGCGTACATACCTTAAAACTACATTACGTGATATTTAATGTTCTTGAGTTTTGAGGTGTACCCGGTGACTCAATGATGTGTGACCCGTAAAATCTGCACCATTACCTCTATTCAATACAGTACGTGTTCCACCTAGTGGTAATACGTAACTATGTGAGCGCAACTTGTGTCTTTAGTTCCTTATCGTTTTTCTACACGTACATGTACGCACGCACAGGTACGCACGTACACGTACGCATGCACACGTACGCACGCACATGTTCGCACGCACTCGTGCACACGCACACGTACGCACACACTCGTATCCACACCCACACACACACATATGCATCCACTCGTACCCACACCTACACAACCGCCCCTCCGACCCACACCCAACCCCAGGCACATGCACCCCTACACGCACGCGCACGCCACGCACAAGCTCGCGCACGCGCGCGTACACGCATACGCATCCGCTCACTCACACGCACACGCATGCGCACGTTCACGCACACGTACATACACATGAACGCACACAGAGCCATCATGGCCGATCTTGCCGAAAATTTGTAAAACATTGTAAACTGAGCTATTGCTTGTTTTGCGTTAGTGAAAAAAAGGCGATTGCATAACCTTCTATATCGAAGGTAATTAGGACTAACTTAGGCTACCCACTTTTTGGAATCTGTATTGGTATTTTCAAAATTAATTGATTACGTCGAATAAATTCACTATAAATGTGTGTGTGTGTACACATAATATTTTTCCGAGTAAACTGTAAACCATACTATGCCTTATGCTACACTGCTTAGTAGAAACATTTTATCTTACATGGGTAGTTTCGCGGTTATACTAGGTCATCTATTAGTTTAAATACTGAGCCATAACTTGAATTTTTATGGGAAAGGTATTTAATGATATGAATTAAAACCAAATGTTCAATATTTGTGTTTAAGATTTATGTTTTTAAAGGAAGGTTTTGAAAGAAAATTGTTCCAGATATAAAATATTTTATTGGAACGGAAGCACTGCATTTGCATTTAAATAAAATTACGGAGATAGAAAAGTACCGAGATTTACAAGGCTATCTTTTATCATCGTTTACCTTTTAAAATATTTAAATATTTATTGGCATCATTTAATTCCAGTAATTGGCGTTAAACTTTTCAATGCATAAAGGGAACGTTGCTATTTCGTCATGTTTTATTGGCTATAAATCAATTCTCCTTTAACATAGCCGAATCTTAAAGTGCAAGAGTGTATGCTGCATATACATACGTGCTGTAGAAAAGCCATTTAGATGGTTACACGACCTTTAAAGTGTGAGTTGGGTTAACAATTGACTTGATGGAATAGAGCGGATTTCAAAAGTCTCCCAGGCATTCCTTAGCAGCAAAATATGAAATGCTCGATTGTCTATCTTTTATAAAAAGAACTTGCTTTCTATACTAAAGCTTAGGACACAACAATCAGTATACATTCCTATAAACACCCTTGGTTCCTTTATACTTACTATTCTGCCATTTATTTCTCGTTATTATCAGATTGTTGACCTCTCTGTCCATCTTGACCATTACGATCTTTCCAAATTCGTCTAAACTGTGATTCTTGTCGTTTTGTTTTGCCTTTTCTACAATAGAAATGTGTTTCCCTTAATTTTAGTTTTTCACTCAAATGTTGGATTATCGTTCCATGTTTCTTTTTGGCTTATAGATCTTTGCTCGTCACTCATTTACGCTTTACCATATCATAAATTGTCAGAAAAAGTAAAATCTACGTGTTTGATTACTTACGCGTCGGCAAGTGCAGGTTACTTGAGTTTTCCAAGCACCTCCAACTACGTCGACAGATTTCCGCCATACATACAATGTTCGAGAGAATTATAATTGTAAGGAGGAGTTATGGCCCCAAAATGAACTAAATGGCAGAATGCAATGCTCATATACGCAGTAACCCTATACAATGCGTGCGGGAAGGGGAATCTATAACGCTATTTCCTGAATTTACAAATTTTGGCAAATAATGTCGGAATTACGACTTTTAACACTAAAATTTAAGAAGAAAGCTCACATATTTGACCAACCTAGATAAAGTATTATTTAGAGTCCGAAATTTGCTATTGTTACAGACATTACGGTCACTAGACCATCAGCTCCATAGCTCCGTAGTAGGATCGTGGTTCTCTCTCAAACTATAAACAGGTACACTCTTTACAACTAAACAAAGTCAAAATCAGCAATAAAATGTCACAAAGTAGCAGCTGACTTTCAATTTTTAAAATAATCACATTATGAACTAGGTCTCAACGTACGCATAAGTCAGAAATGCAAAATGTTCATTCAAAAATCTAAAAATTCGACAAACTTACACATTTCCCAAAACCTCACCGAATGCAGAGCTTGGGGCATTACAAATACAGGCCTTAATTTTTAGCTCAACCTGTAAATTGACCTTTATTATTCAACATACTCTCCTCTTAATTGGATACATTTATGGCAGTGAACCTGCAACTCGTCTAGACCTTTCAAAAAATATTTACCTTGGTTTACAAACCAGGTCTCCACAGCTTCTATCATCTCTTCGTTGGAAGAAATTTTACTACCTTTTAGACTTTTTTTCATTTGAAGGAAGACAAGATATTCTAACGGAGCCAGATCTCGTGAATAAGGGGGTTCGTGTTATTCTAACACTAAATCACGAATTGTTTGTATGGCAAGATGCAATTTGTGTGCAAGAACATTGTCCTACAAAAACAAAATACCTTTGGACAACTTTCGTCTCTCCATAAGCTTAGCTCGTACAGTGGTCAGTAACTTCAAATAGTAATTCTCAGATATTGCTCTACCCTTACACAGCAAATCAATCATGATTACTCCTTGGCATTCCCAAAAAACTGAATCAAGAGCTCTTCCAGCAGATTTTTGAAAGCGAAATTTCTTAGGCTTTGGAGAACCAGAGCGTCTCAATTCCCTCGATTACTGCTTTGTTTCTGGGTCGTAGAAATGTACCCATAGTATCCACAGTAGCAACACGGGTTGAGAAGTTTTAATCTTTTTATAGTTATTGAATATTTTTAGCTTCCAACCAACTCGACTTTTTTTTCACTATCGATAAATCGACTTATCAGCTCATTTTACAACTTTTGGCCAAGTTTCGTTAAGACCGTGTAACGGGAGCTTTAAAAAATCAAAAGTTAGCGATAAATTATACCAGATTAGATATTTATATATTGTTTTTCTGGACAAAGCAATGATTATAGTTTATTTGCATTTGAATATAATTAACATTAAGATGAAAAGCTTGAGTTTGTTTCAATAAGTTATCTATATATTCAATTTGAAAATATTCAAATACGCGGCATTTTCAAGTGCATTTATGTGTGGGAAAGGAATGACGCTGTCATAGTAATGATATGCACTTTTTAAAGTAGTCGCGTTAAGAAAGCGAACAAGAAGAGTCGGATAAAATAAGCGATCAGAGTTGATATTGGTCGGTCGATTGACGCCGCAGCATAAGTCACATTGTATGGTGACGTTCCCCTATAAAGTGTGAAAATTAGAAACAAGAATTAATTAACGGTGATCGGGAAGAAGTAGAAAATTACCTTCCTTATTAACCTAATAAAAAGTGTAAATGTCAATTTGGCGATAATAAAAAGGTTCCGTAATAGTTCACAATAGCGTTTTAAGTGCCTGTTGAAAGTGTTCCAAGTTTATGTTTTGATAGCGGGTGATAAATGTACAATAAGAAAATCGACCCAATTAATAAATCGGTATATAAAATATAATAACTAAGAAACATTGATAATGAAAGCATGGCTTTCCGTAGCTCGCTTGCAGTTGGTTGCGCACGCCGTTTGTGATTAAAACTGAACAATTAAGTAAAAACTGCATAGTGCCAATATATCGAACAATTATTTGCTAAAAATTATTATTAATTTTTTTAATAATTTAATATTAGTCAAGTTGCTTTGGTATGTGCGAATCCTTGCGATATTGCAGACTCACATTCCATTAATATAAGTAATTTGATAGTATCTCATTATGTTTAGAATTTACATCAGTTCTACATACTTAAAAGCATCATTTACATCGATTGGGACTCGAACCTTGATGGCGCAGTTGGTTAGCGCGGTCCTCTAGTAAAGTACAGGTCGTAGGTTCAAATCCTACTCGAGGCAAACTTTTTATTTATGTATTTAATAAAATTAATAATAATTTTTAATTACATATTTACCTTTGAACTTATTCGTTCATAACAAACACTTATAATAATTATAATAATTATTTAATAAATTAATCATTAACTAATGAAAGAAAATTAGAAGCGTACTCAGCTACACAAAAGTATTAGAAAAGATAAGAACAACAAAGGAGGCCGCTTCCAGAATGCCGGCTAAGTTACATCATTGGAAGAGCAACCTCTAACTTATTTGAGGCCCCTTTTTGCGGTCAAAGGAACGGAAGCATTACATCATCAGTTTTTCTACAAAAATAAGTAAGAACCCTTTTTGTTTGTGTTAATAAATAAAACAGTTTTGTGTTTGATTTCTCGAACTTTTACATTTGACTATCACGATTAAATGAAAAATTGCCATTTACCTCTGATAAAGATTTTATTTGTTGTATGTTAGTTTTAAGAAGGTTATTGTAGATATAGGTTTGATTTTATATGTTTGTAAACAACATATTGATGCATTTTCGTTCAGATTTGGAATTTAATTAAATGAGTATAACGTTTGATTTATTTTTATTGCTAAAGATTATAATATTACAAGCTTCCAATATTGAATATATAAGTGCAGAAAGAGGTCAACTCAATAGGGATCCTGATAAATAAATCCTAATGAACATAATTTTGGTCAAGGATAACAGTAATCGTTTCTTTATTTTAACTTGAGCTAGCCGTCGCAACCAATTAAGAAAGGAATTAGTAAACGTAAATCTTAAAGTTTACTTATTCAAACCGAAATTAATTAGCAAGCGAAGTAAAATTAACTAGTAAATGATACTTTTATAAATTAAACCCGTTCAATTTTAATAAAACGCAATGAAAAATAATCATTTCAGTTTCACAACAAGAATATTAAATTTTCTTCAATAATTTTGATATTACAAAATAGTTTAAAAGAACTCAAATCTTATTCTTTTGAGCGGGTTAAACAAACAAAAGTAGTATCTAAGGGTACTACACCCGTTGCAACCGGCCATCATGTCTCGATGTCTGAGTGTGTATGGATATATGTTAGTATCCACAATAACTCCAGAACGAAAACATTTACGTAATTTGTATTTTTAAGCTTGCTTTTATTCGGCTTAGAGCTGATTAGATTTTTGGAGAAATCCAGCGGCGGAGAGGGGGGGAGGTTGTTACGGACCGTATTTGGTTTTTATCAAATATCTCTAAAACAGCCGCATATTTCAAAGAAATAAAAACACCTAGATATAGACAAACATATCGATTAATTCTGTTCTATACAATTTTTTGATATGACGCGTAATTTAGCCGCAAAAAAATTCCTAAGGCAGAATTATGGTATTAGTTCAATTTTTTTCATTATTTGAATAACGATTAATTTATAAGAAAAAGTGTAGACATATTTTTTAAAGAAAATTTAATTTTACATAACTTTTCTTTATACATTTTTTTAATTTAATGCAAGGTAAGTCAAAAAATTAATTAAATGTGAATGAAAATGGTTATACTGTATTATTGATATCTTATAGAAGCGGGCGGCTTTGGAATTTTTTTAAGGTAACATGTATATATTAAAATCTATCTGACATGAAGTTTTAAACGCCATTCTGACAGATTATTTTTTGTCTTTACTACGTTGCCTGTTTTCGTTATGAACGTATAAAAAAAGAGGTTGCACAGTTGCCCTACAACAATTATAATTCAAATTATTTATTTCTTTTAATTTTTTAAGTTATCGGGTGGGTGTGTGTGTGGGTACGTGCGTTCGTGCGTGCGTACGGGCGTGCGTGCGTGCATGTGTTGTGTCTAGATGTATGTTAATATCCACGATAACTCCAGAACGAAAATGCTTATGCACTTAAAATTTTGTATTTAAGCTTCTTTTTATCTGGCTTAGAGCTGATTAGATTTTGTGAGAAATCCAGCGGCGGAGAAGAGGGGTTTATTAGGGTCAGTGTTGTGTTTTTAACAATATTTCTAAAACAGCTGCATATTTTAATGATATACAAATACCTAGATATTGACCTTAACCATATCAAATAATTTTGTTCTATGCAATTTCTTGATATTGGGCGTAATTTAGAGGCAAAAAAATTCGTAACTTTCTCATTATCTGAGTAACGATTAATTTTATAAGAAAATGTGTAGACATATGTTTTAAAGGTAATTTAATTTTACATAAATTTTCTTTATAAGATTTTTTAATGTAAAGCGAAATAAGTGTAAAGATTAAATAAATATAATTGAAAATAATGAAGCTGTATTATCGATAGTAGAAGGGAGACACCTCACCTTTCACTTTTTGACGTCATTTGACCTTGGGATTCCCCACGCTCGCTTACGTGTAGGGCGTATTTTTTCACCCCTAGTTTTACACATCCACGTGTGAGACCGGATTTTCCACCCTTATTTTTGCACGCTTACGTGTAGGGCGTATTTTTTCACCCCTATTTTTGCACATCCACGTGTGAGACCGTATTTTCAACCCTTTCTTTTCGAGGGTCAACCCTAATTTTTACACACCCACGTGTGAGACCGTATTTATTACCCTTATTTTTGTGATTTCTTTTGGGATTAAACCTTATGGTTGTATTAAGGACCTTTTGACAGCTAGGACTTTTGCTAACGCGAGGACAGGTGGGGCTGGTCTTGGCTTAGGTTGTACTTACTGGGGCTGTATGTGAGCTAGGTTGGAGTTTGGGCTGTATTTAGGAGTTCTGGGGCTGTATGTAGAGCTAGGGTTGGAACTTAGGGCTGGTCTAGGTAGGGTTGTTTTCTGGTAATTATCTTCAGCCTTAATTAAGGTCCTTTTGGTTGTAACCTTGGAGGTTGCACACGCATACAATGTTGGAAATTGTATAAAGATTATTATTTAGTCTATTGCTTTAAAAGGGTTAAATGCTATTGGAGAAAACGTATTTTCTAATAATGATGTAAAATAGCAGCTGTGTTAAGGATTGATCTTGCGTGGGGGAATTTGAATGACAGTAAAATTTAATTATAGAGCACTTATTTTTATTGTAAATTGCATAATTATCCTCAGTGAACTATAAAAAATTACTGACATTCCTAATGAAACAATTTGTTTTAATAAGTTAATTAATTACATAACAGTCTGTGTTTTCTAAAACGAGTATTAAAACATAGTTTACCTGCATTGAAATAATATCCATCCGCCCGTTAAGAATGTTGTACGCCTTAATATTTTTTAAAGAAACTTAATGCTTGTGTTTTATAACTGTAATTAAAAAATCTATAAATAAGTAAAGGGTTAACACCACACTTACCAGCTCTGTACTTAAAGAACGTTTTCGAGGGACTGCTTTATGAGTGATAGTCACCGCTTTGTGTTGCTTGTGTAATTAAACTTTCTAGGTTGTGTAAAAACCACCTATAATTAGAGTGTAAAATATACAACCTTATCATCTTTATCGCACTTGCTGCAACATACATTTACCTTTCTCTTAAAATAAATCGGTTTGAAAAATATTCATATACCGATACACAAATTGTTTTATAAAAAATCATATTGTTTGGAATGTTTAAAATTCCATAACAATATGTAGTAAGAAATTACTGTTCACGTTTACTTTTAACTAATTACCGTGTAATTATATAACACTATTTAATTTAATAGTCTAAAAACCAATATAAATGGTTAATATAATTTCTAAAAAATATTATTAGAGTTGATATGCCGTTTTATTTCAAGTAACTGTTTTCAATATATATAAAAATGTGTAAGTGGACCTGTATTATTTGTTGTAATATGCGTTATTACACTTTCTTTTTAATTACCGGTTGTAACCTTCTACTTACATAACTTCAACTTATACACGAATTAATAACGACCTCCACTAGTTTATAACACAATCGCTATAGCGTGTTTTTATTTACACCCGTACTTCTATAAACTATTAACGCTCCATTTTAATAGGGTGATCAACTATCTGAAAAAGGTTTACTGTTAAAGTATACGATGAAGATCGTTTAAAGCAAACCTTCTCTTATTCTTATATACGAATGATATTTCAAAAATACTACTATAATTAACATGAAGGTTTATAAATCTACATCCAGACAAGGAAACAGTTTTAAACACAAAGAATTTATCTGTAAGGGGCAGACAATGCTATTACATAAGACGTTTTTACAAAAACGTGGTTATTCCACATTGAGAAAATCGTTAGTCATGAGAAACAAGCTGGTCTTGAAGTTAGCCTTGAAGTTAGCTAGTCATAGGTTTTGAAGTTTACCTTGAAGTAAGCCTTGCGAGCAACTTTTATAAAAAATGTACACCTGAGTTTAAGTTGACGTATATTGGTTTATGAATATTTTTATTATTCTAAGAAAAAATGTTATTAAAAAATGTTTTCTATTAATTACCCTTTGTAGACTATATGCTTTATCTATACACGAAATTTTATTTCACAACAGCATACTCATTCTACCTTGAGAAAATTGTTAACCTTGAGAAACAAGTAGGTTTGAAACTCATACAACTCCCTGTTACCACTCTCGTCAATGTAGATAGAGGTCCAATGCTGGTCTGGTTTGTTTGCAGGATCCGTGTTTACGATAATCGCACACGGTCGAGGTGCGTGTCTGGGTAGTTGATTAGAAGCACATACAAATCGAAAACACATTCTTCTTGTGGCTGGGGGTCGATTTCAAGCATCTCAACACTTCTGCTGCATACATCTTTGTGGATTTTTTATCAGATGGGATTAATAGCAACGTCAACTAAACGTTTTAAAAAATTTCTAATCTGAAAATAAGAGTGACGTAATCTATTTTATTTTGAAATTTCATAGAGAGCATCACCATCATCGAGATTTTGAGATACTACCATCTCATTGTCTTCACCTTGAACGATTATATTGTAACCTATAAAGCAAGCTAATAACCCTAATAGTTTATCAGACATTATTACATGGACATGAGGTTAGTCCTAAATTAAATGGTTTCAACGCTGCTCTGGGAATGCTGTACACACTTAAAACCTTTAAGTCTGCTCGCCGAAGTTGTACCGTATTCACTTTCTTCAATTTTTATCTGCACTCTGTTTCGAAGCTGTAGTACTTTTTCTAATACATAAACAGAATCTTCAATACTGTGATACGCGTAGCAGCAAAACACATTAGCTAGTTAGTTTCACTTCTATATTACTTTACATGCAAGCCTGAACTTATCATAAATAAATACATCTGTCAAAAAAGCTAATTAAACATAACTCCACGGCCAGGTATAGCAAGCAACGCTAATTATAGCTCTTAGTCAACACAATAGGGCCTACAGCTACATACAATCGACTAGCACTGCTTTAGCACGAGGATCAAACGAAAAACACGTACACGCACCCACGTAAGCACACGTTCGCACGCACGCATGCACGTAAGCTCGCACGTACGCTCGCACGTACGCACGAACGTACGCACGCTCGCACGTACGCACGCTCACACGTACGGGCGTTCGCACGCCCGTACGTACGTCCGCACGCAGGCACGTATGCGCGCAACACACACACACACACACACACACACACACACACACACACACACACACACACACACACACACACACACAACACACACACGAGAGAGCGAAAACACGCTAAAGCGAAAAACTTGTAAACTTGCAAACATGAATCAAGACGGTGGAGCACCGCTAGGAAAAAAACAGGTTTATTAACAAAACCGAAGGAAAGCTTAACGTTTTGAAAATATATCATTATTATTATTATAAACAACAATACATCATTATTATTTAATAACATGCTTTATCGGTTTTTCTTCTTCTTGAACCGTGAGTCGTCCTCATCATCATCATCATGATTTTGAGATTTGCCCTTCCCCTACCTCATCGCTCTTCTTTCTCTTCTGTGAACTATCATCTTGGATGTGAGATACACCAGCTCAACCACGTCATCGCTTTCATCATTATCTTGAACGGTTATGTTGTAATAGTTTATTAACAAGTCAGTAAAATCTCTAATGTCCGCTGAGGTTGGCTCATAAACAGGAGAATACATTATAGTAATGCTCACTCGATGACAGTTACACTTTAAAGAGCGAAACACACGAGAAACGAGAACGCAGCTAGCCTTGGGTCTTGCGCGCAAGCGTACTCGTCAATGTTAGGGTAGAATCGGACATCTTCGGGGATGTCTGAGTATTGACCTAACCACACTCTAACATAGCCCTGGGGTATGTTTATAAATCTAAACGCCTCTTTTATGGTCGAGGTATTTTCTCCTAAGACGCCAGAACGCAGCTAGCCTTTGGTCTTGTGCGCAAGCGTGCTCGTCAATGTTCGGGTAGAATCGGACATCTTCGATGTCTGAAGTATTGCCGTCTTAGAGAAAATACCTCGCATAAAAAGTATTTAAACATATCCCAGCTATTTAATGTGTTATCAATACAACATCAAATGTCTAATGTATAAGTTGAAGTTATGTAAGTAGAGGGTTACAACCGGTAATTAAAAAGAAAGTGTAATAACGCATATTACAGCAAATAATACAGGTCCACTTACACATTTTATATATATTGAAAACAATTACTTGAAATAAAACGGCATATCAACTCTAATAATATTTTTAGAAATTATATTAACCATTTATATTGGTTTTAGACTATTAAATTAAATAGTGTTATATAATTACACGGTAATTAGTTAAAAGTAAACGAGTAGTATAGCTATACGGATCCTGTCCCACTTTTGTCACTAGATTTGTCACCAGATCTAGGAAAAAGTCACTAGAAAAGTTACTAGATTTCAAGGTCGGTAACATTGCCTATTTCAAGGCTGAAGACCAGAGGTGTGTAACCGCCTCTTCAAGTCCCGCTTCAAGGTCAGTCCTGAAGACCCTCAGTCTCAGACAAGTCTATGCATGTTTCGAGGCCACGCCCTATTCTGAGAAACAAAGGGGGGCCCATTGTTTAAAGTCTATGCTTTCAAGGTCAGAGAAAAAAGACGATCTATTGTTTTGGCTGAGTCATTCTAGGAAATCAAGAACAAAGGCGATGCATTGTACAAAGTCTATGCTTTCAAGGTCACATGAAGAACAAAGACTATCTATTGTTCAGTTAGAAATAGATTGTTATCTCAATTCTAGGAAATCAAAAAAAAAGATGCATTGTTCAAAGTCTATGCTTACAATTTTCAAGGTAAAAGAACAAAAGCGATTCTTCTGGTCGAGTTATAAAAATAAATTGTTATCTCAATTCTAGGAAATCAAGAATGAAGGCGATGTATTATCAACGCTTCAAAGTCTATGCTTACAATTTTCAAGGTAAAGAACATTCTTCTGGTCGAGTTATAAAAATAAATTGTTATCTCAATTCTAGAAATCATGAATAATGTATTGTTCAAAGTCTATGCTTATAATTTTCAAGGTAAATGAATAAAGACGATTCATTGTTCAGTTAGAAATAGAGTGTTATCTAAATACATCTCTTTCAAGAACAAAGGCAATCCATTGTCAACGATTTAAAGTTTATGCTTATAAGGTCACACCTCTGCAAAGACGATCCATTCATCTCAATTCTAGGAAATCAAGAGCCCTGAGGTGCATGTTTCAAAGCCACGCCCTCTCAGGTGGTCTAAACAGGTGGCCGTTCCCCTAAACAGGTAGCCGTTTCCTAAAAACAGGTAGCCGTTTCTAAAACAGGTACCCGTTTCCTAAAACAGGTACCGTTTCCTAAAACAGGTAGCCGTTTCTAAAACAGGGGTCCGTTTCCCAAAACAGATAGCTGTTTCGCAACCGTTTCCCCCGAAAAAGGCGGTCTATTATTCAGGTCGAGATTCCACATCTCAATTCCAGGAAATCAAAAAAGGGGGCCCATTGTTCAAAGTCTATGCTTACAATTTTCAAGGTGTAAGAGCAAAGACGATCTATTGTTTGCTGAGTCATAGCTTCTAAAATTCTAGAAATCAAGAATAAAGATGATGTATTGTTCAACGCTTCAAAGTCTATGCTTACAATTTTCAAGGTAAAAGAACAAAAGCGATTCATTCTTCTGGTCGAGTTATAAAAATAAATTGTTATCTCAATTCTGAGAAATCAAGAACAAAGACGACGCTTCAAAGTCTATGCTTACAATTTTCAAGGTGTAAAGCAAAGACATTCCATTGTTTGGCTGAGTCATAGCTTTAAATTCTAGGAAATCAATAACAAAGGCGACCCATTGTCAACGCTTCAAAGTCTTGCTTACAATTTTCAATGTAAAAGAACAAAAGCGATTCATTCTTCTGGTCGAGTTATAAAAATAAATTGTTATCTCAATTCTGAGAAATCATGAATAATGTATTGTTCAAAGTCTATGCTTATAATTTTCAAGGTAAATGAATAAAGACGATTCATTGTTCAGTTAGAAATAGAGTGTTATCTAAATACATCTCTTTCAAGAACAAAGGCAATCCATTATCAACGATTTAAAGTTTATGCTTAGAAGGTCACACCTCTGCAAAGACGATCCATTGTTCAGTTAGAAATAGATTGTTATCTCAATTCTAGGAAATCAAGAGCCCTGAGGTGCATGTTTCAAAGCAACGCCCTCTAAACAGGTGGCCGTTCCTCTAAACAGGTAGCCGTTTCCTAAAAACAGGTAGCCGTTTCCTGTAAACAGGTAGCCGTTTCCTAAAAACAGGTAGCCGTTTCCCAAAACAGGTAGCTGTTTCGCAACCGTTTCCCCATGTTCAGGTCGAGATTCCGCATCTCAATTCCAGGAAATCAAAAAGGGGGCCCATTGTTCAAAGTTTATGCTTACAATTTTCAAGGTTAAAGAACAAAGACATTCCATTATACAGGTGGAGTTATAAAAATAGATTGTTATCTCAATTCTAGGAAATCAATAACAAAGGTGATGCATTGTTCAAAGTCTACGCTTTCAAGGCCACATGAAAGAACAAAGACTATCTATTGTTCAGTTAGAAATAGATTGTTATCTAAATACATCTCTTTCAAGAATAAAGGTGAACCATTGTCAACGATTTAAAGTTTATGCTTATAAGGTCACACCTCTAATAACAAAGACGATTCATTGTTCAGTTAGAAATAGATTGTTATCTCAATTCTAGGAAATCAATAACAAAGACATTGTCAACGCTTCAAAGTCTATGTTTACAAGGCCACATGAGAGAACAAAGACGATTCATTGTTTTGGTTGAGTCATAGCTTCTGAAATTCTAGGAAATCAAGAATAAAGGGGGCCCATTGTACAAAGTCTATGCTTACAATTTGCAAGGTAAAAGAACAAAGACGATTCATTGTTTTGGCATTGTTCAGACTGATTAGGTCATCTAACAAGTAAAATATTTTTTTATAAGACTACCACAATATACAGATAAAAAATCGATTTAAGTATTATGGGATATAGTCACTTTTGTAATACCTCTGCTGGAGCATATCTATTTACTATTTGTTTTTCACATTCAATTTTCTTCAACTGATTCTCGTTTAATGTAGGCCACATCATCTTTCCTAATAGGTTCATTATATTGTATACTAGCCATACATTCAGCTTCCCTTAAAAGTCATCATATCAGGATCTACTTTGAGACATTGTTCGAGACTTATTACAATAAGCAATGTCACGCCTCCCCAGTGCCCTCAAGTGGTCTAAACAGGTAGACGTTGCCTAAAACAGGGGGTCCGTTTCCCAAAACAGATGGCTGTTTCTCAACACAGGTAACCGTTTCCCCCAAGGTTACACGAGAGAACATAAGCGTTCTGATTCCTAAAATAGATTGTTATCCAGCCACCACCGCCTCAATTCTAGGAAATCAAAGGGGTCCATTGTTCAAAGTCTATGCAAGTGATTCATTGTTCTGGTCGAGTTATAAAAATAGATTGTTATCTAAATACCCTTTGATTCTAAGAAATCAAGAACAAAGGCGATCCATTATTTTAGCCAACGCTTCAAAGTCTATGTTTATAATTTTCAAGGTCACATGAGAGAACAAAGACGATCCATTATTCCGTTATTCTAAAAAATAGATTGTTATCTAAATACATCTCAATTCTGGGAAATCACGAAACGCTTCAAAGTCTATGCTTATAAGGCCACACCTCTGATAACAAAGGCGATTCATTGTTTTGGCTGAGTCATAGCTTCTAAAATTCTGAGAACAAAGACGATGCATTGTTCAGACTGATTAGGTCAAGTCAAGTAAAATATTTTTATAAAACTTTATTAACCACAATATTCATCTATATATACAGATAAAAGATCGATTTAAGTATTATGGCAAATTTGATGTACTTAACATTTTGTAATACCTTTGCTGGATCATATCTATTTTATTTATTATTTGTTTTCACATTCAATTTCCTTCAACTGATTCTCGTTTAATGTGGTCCACAAGACATCATCATCTTTCCTAATAGCTATTTTCATCGCTTCATTATAATGCTTACTAGCCATACATTCAGCTTTCCTTAAAGCCTTCATATCAGGATCTGTGATCCTTTTACTTTGAGACATTATCCGTGACTCATTACAAACCTACATCTCTTAAACTTATATGCAAAACACAAATTAAAGTCTTTTAATTGTACAGTTATTAAATTTCAAAGTTAATTCCGAGAATTCAAGGGCACACCTCTGAGAAAATAACAAAGACGATTCATTGTTCCGACCGAGTTATAAAAATACACCTCAATTCTGAAATCAATTTTAAAGAACAAAAGACGATTCATTGTTTAAGCCGACGCTTCAATGTCTATACTTACAAAATTTCAAGGTCATACTTCTTATAAAAAAGGCGATCCATTGTTCTGGTCGAGTTATAATTACTAAAAATAGACAAGGTCACGCCATATTACAATTCAGAGAAATAATTTTCAAGGTCCCAATCCTGTCCGATCCTGTCCATATTTTAACCCCGAATGCAACTGGTACATCTATATAAGGATGAATAATTTTACGGTAAACCTAAAGTGCTGTGAAGAGCAATTAGATATTAGTTAAAGTTATGTGCGGTTTAAATTCTGAAATTGTGCATATGTTTTGCGGGGTCACGCTACAGAGACAATGATTGTAATAGTTGATGTACAGGGATTCAAAACGGCAAAACACACCCAAAGAGCTAGCAATATACAATGGAAATCAAGCTGCCCATTTTGTGTTCAAACCACCATTTCCTTGGCACCTCTTAGATGTAAAATTTCAACGACAAGCCATCTGGTTAATCAATAATCATCACTACATCAAATGGGGATCTGGATATACCTCTACACATCTCTTTCCACATATACTTCGTGAACTAATATCGGTAACAGATGATGTGTACGTTAAAGGGCGAGAAAAAGCCGATTACATTCGAAAACTGTTGAGACAGTCAGTTATAGAAATTGAAGAGAAACCATCTTTACCCAAAATGAAAACAACTTGTTTCTTTCATACACAAACCACCTGTAATTGTGCTTTGACGAATGTACACTTTTATATAATAACTATGTAAGACAATATCAGTAAAAGGTTTCATAAAATGTGTGCTTACAAGTAAAGGAGGAAAAGTTTGTAATATTTACAATAAAATGCTATTATTTTAAGTGTATTATTTTATATAAAAGCCCTCTGATGCAAACTATTTCTATGGTCCAGCCTATCCATCTAGGTCAACAAGTCAACTTTTAACATTCCTTGGAGGTAAAATTCTGGGAAACAGCAAATAAGAGTTCCTATTACTGAATTCTATCAATAGTATCAGTTCGTGGAAACAAGAGGTTGTTGTCTATACTGAATGTTTATCAAGGTTCCTGCATTGGTTAAACGTTATGCTTACAGTATCTGGTTGTTGGAAATTCTCAAGGTCTCCAAGAAATTTTCAAGACCATATGTCCTACAGGCCGATCTTACCCGACATCATCCGATCGAAATGTAGTCGAAACCTGCAGGACCAATTCTAAACGAGTCATGGAAACAAGAAGGGGGTCTATGTTAATAAGCGTGGGCTCATACTATGGTCCGCCAGGATGTTCCCCCAAAGACAGATAACCGTTTCCCAAAACAGGGGCCGTCACTCAACACAGGTTTCCTCCAGAGCCTAATAGCTGAGGCTAAATTGAACTAGGTCAGATCCATTTATCTTAGAAATCTAAACATGGAATATGGTTGTGAGGGGTTAGAAATCCCAATTCGTGGGAAGGTCCAAGTACAATTCTTAGAAATCTGAAAGTAGAACTAGTTTAATATCATAGAAAAAGCTAATCACCTACTTTGGGGTTTATGGGCCAAGGTGGTAGTTTCTATAAATCACCTACTTTTAGGGGTAAAGGGTAGCTTTTCAATAGTTATAGGTACTGTGTCAACGAGGCTTATCATCTAGGGGTGCAATTCTGACCCCGAGAAAATGATGAATTCTGCGTCGCTTTTGAGAAGAATGACTATGTTTGAAAAAGCTAGAATAGAAAGTAGTGTTGGCAACCATGACTGTTAGGGTTTAAAAGTCCCCATTGTGTGCACAGTAGACTCTTGATTAGCAGCAATGACGAAAGTAGTAGTACGTAAGGTAGAAAGTACAGAAAAAGCAGTGTGGAGGAGCGAAAGAAGAGGTTGGAGACATTAATAAAACAAGTAAAAGAAATAAAACTCGATTTGGAGTGTTATATAGTGAAAACAAAAATGATGAAGCTGCGTATTAGCAATATGTAAAATAGTGTAGTAAAACATGAAATTTTGGGAAGGATGAGTTTAAATACCTATTTTAAAGAAGAAGAAAAGACCTGCTATGTGTTGTTATAAGTATCTCACAATTGTATTAGGTTTAAGTAACTGTATCATTAAAAATAAAGACTTTAAAAGTTAAAGAGACGGTTTTCGGTATTCTCTTCTCCCATAATGGTTCCTTATTGGCTATGCATATCTGGGTGTGGTTCGATATCCACCTTTACCGAAATCTCCCATAAGGAAATGGAACCCCTGCCGTACGTTGGGCTTTAAATTGGCCTATATACAACGTATAAAGAAGATTTATTGGAAAAGATCAATGGCAGTAAAATGATCCCTAAATAAAAGCAATTTACTGGTTTTAATGCAGATCGTTATTGTTTTTAATCATTAAATGGCGCTTATGCATATGTGAACTAAAATTTATTAGTAAAGCGTTATAATGAAAAATACAATGACTTTCCTTTGTATAAGGAGATTTAAATTGATTTTTTTGCAAGAACCTAAAAATTAAATGTCAGCCCTATTCCTAAATTGGCTACCCTTGGACTTAAAAGAGTAAACAGTGACAGCTTGCAGTATAGAAATGGAGTTAATTTGATGTAATTTTTATATAAAAGGTTAAGAAAATCGATTTATAGTTTTAATGTTGCAGGATAAGGAGACCTGACTGTTTTTATATGAATAGTTTTCATTGTGTTAAAGGGATACAATAGGCTTGCATGTAATTTTTAAAAATGTTTACACCTCTGAGAAAAGAACAAAGGCGATTCATTGTTTTGGTTGAGTTATAAAAATAGATTGTTATCCAGCTACCCCATTCTGAGAAATCAAGAACAAAGGCGATCCATTGTTCAAAGTCTATGCTTTCAAGGTCACATCTCTAATAACAAATGCGATCCATTGTTTTGGCTGAGTCATAATTGCTAAGAAATCATTTCAGGCTCAATTCTAGGAAATCAAGGACAAAAGGATCCATTGCCGACGCTTCAAGGTCAAAGTTGTATTGTCAAGGCCATCATACACATTGCTTACGTATATTTCTCAAGGTTCTTGGCTGAGCTAAGGTGTTAATTCTTATAAACCAATTCTCAGGAGTACTAAATAAAATTTTCAAGGCGTGGGGGGATTCTACCTTTCAGGGTCAAGCAATTAGAAGACAATAGACTGAGCAAAGAAACAACTCAACAACTGCTAACTACATTACAAAACCTAGAAGTGTAACATCTATATACTTACATCTCATTTTATTCTATTTAAAAGATTGCGAAATTTTATTGATGGTCTAGAGATATGTAGTTAGGATAAATAATCTAGAATAAACATTTTTATTAATATAAACATATATTGTTATACACATTCCTTTACTAAAACACAGCTCTTTAACCACCTTACGTTTCTTTGACCTTATGTTGATATCATCTTACTACATCAGCAAACATTTATCTGTGTGACACTTGCTTCCAACCTAGTACTTTTTACAAATGTAGCAGATAAATAAAAGTTTTCAGGATATTTTTATTTCAATAATAAGTAAAATTCTATATATATTACATTATCGGTAAGGCACCAAAAGTATACCAGGACAGTAACTAAGACATAAATTGTCCTACCTGTATGATTAGTTGAATGATATATTAGCAATGAAAATATTCTTAAGCTTGAAAACAACTAAAATGCATACGACTGAAACAATCAAGAAACACTTTTAGGTAGAGGGTAATCTATAAAAGTTAATATGGCCATCGGTTAGGGGAATAGGAATTATATTATCAATTTATTATAGTTATTAATTCAAAAAAAAAACGTTCATTAAAGGAATGCATAGTAAAAGGTTACTCTTTTAATGTATATAAAACCTTTATGTAAGCTTTAAATTATCTAATTCAATGAAGTATACTAAAGTAGATTTTTACATATAATTAAAAGCGTGTTTACAAATGTTATTTAAGCAACATCTTAAAATCTATACATTGTTATCCAAATACGAATGGGGGGCTCTGTATGAATGCAAGCCTATTGTATCCCCTTTAACACAATGAAAACTATTCATATAAAAACAGTCAGGTCTCCTTATCCTGCAACATTAAAACTATAAATCGATTTTCTTAACCTTTTATATAAAAATTACATCAAATTAACTCCATTTCTATACTGCAAGCTGTCACTGTTTACTCTTTTAAGTCCAAGGGTAGCCAATTTAGGAATAGGGCTGACATTTAATTTTTTAGGTTCTTGCAAAAAAAATCAATTTAAATCTCCTTATACAAAGGAAAGTCATTGTATTTTTTCATTATAACGCTTTACTAATAAATTTTAGTTCACATATGCATAAGCGCCATTTAATGATTAAAAACAATAACGATCTGCATTAAAACCAGTAAATTGCTTTTATTTAGGGATCATTTTACTGCCATTGATCTTTTCCAATAAATCTTCTTTTATACGTTGTATATAGGCCAATTTAAAGCCCAACGTACGGCAGGGGTTCCATTTCCTTATGGGAGATTTCGGTAAAGGTGGATATCGAACCACCCAGATATGCATAGCCAATAAGGAACCATTATGGGAGAAGAGAATACCGAAAACCGTCTCTTTAACTTTTAAAGTCTTTATTTTTAATGATACAGTTACTTAAACCTAATACAATTGTGAGATACTTATAACAACACATAGCAGCGCTTTTCTTCTTCTTTAAAATAGGTATTTAAACTCATCCTTCCCAAAATTTCATGTTTTACTACACTATTTTACATATTGCTAATACGCAGCTTCATCATTTTGTTTCACTATATAACACTCCAAATCGAGTTTTATTTCTTTTACTTGTTTTATTAATGTCTCCAACCTCTTCTTTCGCTCCTCCACACTGCTTTTTCTGTACTTTCTACCTTACGTACTACTACTTTCGTCATTGCTGCTAATCAAGAGTCTACTGTGCACACAATGGGGACTTTTAAACCCTAACAATCATGGTTGCCAACACTACTTTCTATTCTAGCTTTTTCAAACATAGTCATTCTTCTCAAAAGCGACGCAGAATTCATCATTTTCTCGGGGTCAGAATTGCACCCCTAGATGATAAGCCTCGTTGACACAGTACCTATAACTATTGAAAAGCTACCCTTTACCCCTAAAAGTAGGTGATTTATAGAAACTACCTTGGCCCATAAACCCCCAAAGTAGGTGATTAGCTTTTTCTATGATATTAAACTAGTTCTACTTTCAGATTTCTAAGAATTGTACTTGGACCTTCCCACGAATTGGGATTTCTAACCCTCACAACCATATTCCATGTTTAGATTTCTAAGATAAATGGATCTGACCTAGTTCAATTTAGCCTCAGCTATTAGGCTCTGGAGGAAACCTGTGTTGAGTGACGGCTCCCTGTTTTGGGAAACGGTTATCTGTCTTTGGGGGAACATCCTGGCGGACCATAGTATGAGCCCACGCTTATTAACATAGACCCCCTTCTTGTTTCCATGACTCGTTTAGAATTGGTCCTGCAGGTTTCGACTACATTTCGATCGGATGATGTCGGGTAAGATCGGCCTGTAGGACATATGGTCTTTGAAAATTTCTTGGAGACCTTGAGAATTTCCAACAACCAGATACTGTAAGCATAACGTTTAACCAATGCAGGAACCTTGATAAACATTCAGTATAGACAACAACCCTCTTGTTTCCACGAACTGATCTATTGATAGAATTCAGTAATAGGAACTCTTATTTGCTGTTTCCCAGAATTTTACCTCCAAGGAATGTTAAAAGTTGACTTGTTGACCTAGATGGATAGGCTGGACCATAGAAATAGTTTGCATCAGAGGGCTTTTATATAAAATAATACACTTAAAATAATAGCATTTTATTGTAAATATTACAAACTTTTCCTCCTTTACTTGTAAGCACACATTTTATGAAACCTTTTACTGATATTGTCTTACATAGTTATTATATAAAAGTGTACATTCGTCAAAGCACAATTACAGGTGGTTTGTGTATGAAAGAAACAAGTTGTTTTCATTTTGGGTAAAGATGGTTTCTCTTCAATTTCTATAACTGACTGTCTCAACAGTTTTCGAATGTAATCGGCTTTTTCTCGCCCTTTAACGTACACATCATCTGTTACCGATATTAGTTCACGAAGTATGTGGAAAGAGATGTGTAGAGGTATATCCAGATCCCCATTTGATGTAGTGATGATTATTGATTAACCAGATGGCTTGTCGTTGAAATTTTACATCTAAGAGGTGCCAAGGAAATGGTGGTTTGAACACAAAATGGGCAGCTTGATTTCCATTGTATATTGCTAGCTCTTTGGGTGTGTTTTGCCGTTTTGAATCCCTGTACATCAACTATTACAATCATTGTCTCTGTAGCGTGACCCCGCAAAACATATGCACAATTTCAGAATTTAAACCGCACATAACTTTAACTAATATCTAATTGCTCTTCACAGCACTTTAGGTTTACCGTAAAATTATTCATCCTTATATAGATGTACCAGTTGCATTCGGGGTTAAAATATGGACAGGATCGGACAGGATTGGGACCTTGAAAATTATTTCTCTGAATTGTAATATGGCGTGACCTTGTCTATTTTTAGTAATTATAACTCGACCAGAACAATGGATCGCCTTTTTTATAAAGTATGACCTTGAAATTTTGTAAGTATAGACATTGAAGCGTCGGCTTAAACAATGAATCGTCTTTTGTTCTTTAAAATTGATTTCTCAGAATTGAGGTGTATTTTTATAACTCGGTCGGAACAATGAATCGTCTTTGTTATTTTCTCAGAGGTGTGCCCTTGAATTCTCGGAATTAACTTTGAAATTTACATAACTGTACAATTAAAAGACTTTAATTTGTGTTTTTGCATATAAGTTTAAGAGATGTAGGTTTGTAATGAGTCACGGATAATGTCTCAAAGTAAAAGGATCACAGATCCTGATATGAAGGCTTTAAGGAAAGCCGAATGTATGGCTAGTAAGCATTATAATGAAGCGATGAAAATACTATTAGGAAAGATGATGATGTCTTGTGGACCACATTAAACGAGAATCAGTTGAAGGAAATTGAATGTGAAAACAAATAATAAATAAAATAGATATGATCCAGCAAAGGTATTACAAAATGTTAAGTACATCAAATTTGCCATAATACTTAAATCGATCTTTTATCTGTATATATAGATGAATATTGTGGTAATAAAGTTTTATAAAAATATTTTACTTGACTTGACCTAATCAGTCTGAACAATGCATCGTCTTTGTTCTCAGAATTTTAGAAGCTATGACTCAGCCAAAACAATGAATCGCCTTTGTTATCAGAGGTGTGGCCTTATAAGCATAGACTTTGAAGCGTTTCTGATTTCCCAGAATTGAGATGTATTTAGATAACAATCTATTTTTAGAATAACGGAATAATGGATCGTCTTTGTTCTCTCATGTGACCTTGAAAATTATAAACATAGACTTTGAAGCGTTGGCTAAAATAATGGATCGCCTTTGTTCTTGATTTCTTAGAATCAAAGGGTATTTAGATAACAATCTATTTTTATAACTCGACCAGAACAATGAATCACTTGCATAGACTTTGAACAATGGACCCCTTTGATTTCCTAGAATTGAGGGTGGTGGCTGGATAACAATCTATTTTTAGGAATCAGAACGCTTATGTTCTCTCGTGTAACCTTGGGAAACGGTTACCTGTGTTGAGAAACAGCCATCTGTTTTGGAAACGGACCCCTGTTTTAGGCAACGTCTACCTGTTTAGACCACTTGAGGGCACTGGGGAGGCGTGACATTGCTTATTGTAATAAGTCTCGAACAATGTCTCAAAGTAGATCCTGATATGAATGACTTTTAAGGAAGCTGAATGTATGGCTAGTATACAATATAATGAACCTATTAGGAAAGATGATGTGGCTACATTAAACGAGAATCAGTTGAAGAAATTGAATGTGAAAAACAAATAGTAAATAGATATGCTCCAGCAGAGGTATTACAAAAGTGACTATATCCCATAATACTTAAATCGATTTTTATCTGTATATTGTGGTAGTCTTATAAAAATATTTTACTTGTTAGATGACCTAATCAGTCTGAACAATGCCAAAACAATGAATCGTCTTTGTTCTTTACCTTGCAAATTGTAAGCATAGACTTTGTACAATGGGCCCCCTTTATTCTTGATTTCCTAGAATTTCAGAAGCTATGACTCAACCAAAACAATGAATCGTCTTTGTTCTCTCATGTGGCCTTGTAAACATAGACTTTGAAGCGTTGACAATGTCTTTGTTATTGATTTCCTAGAATTGAGATAACAATCTATTTCTAACTGAACAATGAATCGTCTTTGTTATCAGAGGTGTGACCTTCTAAGCATAAACTTTAAATCGTTGACAATGGTTCACCTTTATTCTTGAAAGAGATGTATTTAGATAACAATCTATTTCTAACTGAACAATAGATAGTCTTTGTTCTTTCATGTGGCCTTGAAAGCATAGACTTTGAACAATGCATCACCTTTGTTATTGATTTCCTAGAATTGAGATAACAATCTATTTTTATAACTCACCTATAATGGAATGTCTTTGTTCTTTAACCTTGAAAATTGTAAGCATAAACTTTGAACAATGGGCCCCCTTTTTGATTTCCTGGAATTGAGATGCGGAATCTCGACCTGAACATGGGGAAACGGTTGCGAAACAGCTACCTGTTTTGGGAAACGGCTACCTGTTTTTAGGAAACGGCTACCTGTTTAGGAAACGGCTACCTGTTTTTGGAAACGGCTACCTGTTTAGAGGAACGGCCACCTGTTTGAGGGCGTTGCTTTGAAACATGCACCTCAGGGCTCTTGATTTCCTAGAATTGAGATAACAATCTATTTCTAACTGAACAATGGATCGTCTTTGCAGAGGTGTGACCTTCTAAGCATAAACTTTAAATCGTTGAAATGGATTGCCTTTGTTCTTGAAAGAGATGTATTTAGATAACACTCTATTTCTAACTGAACAATGAATCGTCTTTATTCATTTACCTTGAAAATTATAAGCATAGACTTTGAACAATACATTATTCATGATTTCTCAGAATTGAGATAACAATTTATTTTTATAACTCGACCAGAAGAATGAATCGCTTTTGTTCTTTTACATTGAAAATTGTAAGCATAGACTTTGAAGCGTTGACAATTCGCCTTTTTATTGATTTCTAGAATTTAGAACTATGACTCAACAAACAATGATGTCTTTGTTTACCTTGAAAATGAAGACTTTGAAGCGTCGTCTTTGTTCTTGATTTCTCAGAATTGAGATAACAATTTATTTTTATAACTCGACCAGAAGAATGAATCGCTTTTGTTCTTTTACCTTGAAAATTGTGCATAGACTTTGAAGCGTTGAACAATACATCATCTTTATTCTTGATTTCTAGAATTTTAAAGCTATGACTCAGAAAACAATAGATCGTCTTTGTCTTAACCTTGAAAATTGTAAGCATAGACTTTGAACAATGGGCCCCTTTTGATTTCCTGGAATTGAGATGTGGAATCTCGACCTGAATAATAGACCGCCTTTTGAAACGGTTGCGAAACAGCTATCTGTTTTGAAACGGACCCCTGTTTTAAAACGGCTACCTGTTTTAGAAACGGTACCTGTTTTAGGAAACGGTACCTGTTTTTGGAAACCTACCTGTTTTTAAACGGCTACCTGTTTAGGAACGGCCACCTGTTTAGACCACCTGAGGGCGTGGCTTTGAAACATGCACCTCAGGGCTCTTGATTTCCTAGAATTGAGATGAATGGATCGTCTTTGCAGAGGTGTGACCTTATAAGCATAAACTTTAAATCGTTGACAATGGATTGCCTTTGTTCTTGAAAGAGATGTATTTAGATAACATCTATTTCTAACTGAACAATGAATCGTCTTTATTCATTTACCTTGAAAATTATAAGCATAGACTTTGAACAATACATTATTCATGATTTCTCAGAATTGAGATAACAATTTATTTTTTATAACTCGACCAGAAGAATGTTCTTTTACCTTGAAAATTGTAAGCATAGACTTTGAAGCGTTGATATACATCGCCTTCATTCTTGATTTCCTAGAATTGAGATAACAATTTATTTTATAACTCGACCAGAAGAATCGCTTTTGTTCTTTTACCTTGAAAATTGTAAGCATAGACTTTGAACAATGCATCGTCTTTTGATTTCCTAGAATTGAGATAACAATCTATTTCTAACTGAACAATAGATAGTCTTTGTTCATTCATGTGACCTTGAAAGCATAGACTTTGTACAATGCATCGCCTTTGTTCTTGATTTCCTAGAATGACTCAGCCAAAACAATAGATCGTCTTTTTCTCTGACCTTGAAAGCATAGACTTTAAACAATGGGCCCCTTTGTTTCTCAGAATAGGGCGTGGCCTCGAAACATGCATAGACTTGTCTGAGACTGAGGTCTTCAGGACTGACCTTGAAGCAGGGACTTGGAAGAGGCGGGTTACACACTCTGGTCTTCAGCCTTGAAATAGGCAATGTTACCGACCTTGAAATCTAGTAACTTTTCTAGTGACTTTTTCCTAGATCTGGTGACAAATCTAGTGACAAAAGTGGGACAGGATCCGTATAGCTATACTACTTAAACGTGAACAGTGATTTCTTACTACATATTGTTATGGAATTTTAAACATTCCAAACACATAATATGATTTTTTATAAAACAATTTGTGTATCCGTATATGAATATTTTTCAAACCGATTTATTTTAAGAGAAAGGTAAATGTATGTTGCAGCAAGTGCGATAAAGATGATAAGGTTGTATATTTTACACTCTAATTATAGGTGGTTTTTACACAACCTAGAAAGTTTAATTACACAAGCAACACAAAGCGGTGACTATCACTCATAAAGCAGTCCCTTGAAAACGTTCTTTAAGTACAGAGCTGGTAAGTGTGGTGTTAACCCTTTACTTATTTACAGATTTTTTAATTACAGTTATAAAACACAAGCATTAAGTTTCTTTAAAAAATATTAAGGCGTACAACATTCTTAACGGGCGGATGGATATTATTTCAATGCAGGTAAACTATGTTTTAATACTCGTTTTAGAAAACACAAACTGTTATGTAATTAATTAACTTAATAAAAAAAAATTGTTTCATTAGGAATGTCAGTAATTTTTTATAGTTCACTGAGGATAATTATGCAATTTACAATAAAAATAAGTGCTCTATAATTAAATTTTACTGTCATTCAAATTCCTATCAAGATCAATCCTTAACACAGCTGCTATTTTACATCATTATTAGAATACGTTTTCTCCAATAGCATTTAACCCTTTTAAAGCAATAGACTAAATAATAACCTTTATACAATTTCCAACATTGCATGCGTGTGCAACCTCCAAGGTTACAACCAAAAGGACCTTATTTAATGCTGAAGATAATTACCAGAAAACAACCCTACCCTAGACCAGCCTAAGCTCCAACCTAGCTCTACATACAGCCCCAGACCCCACTAAATACAGCTAAACTCCAACCCTAGCTCTACATACAGCCCCAGCCTAAGTACAACCCTAAGCCAAGACCAGACCCCTGTCCTCGCGTTAGCAAAAGTCCTAGCTGTCAAAAGGTCCTTAATACAACCATAAGGTTTAATCCCAAAAGAAATCATAAAAATAAGGGTAATAAATACGGTCTCACACGTGGGTGTGTAAAAATTAGGGTTGACCCTCGAAAAGAAAGGGTTGAAAATGCAGTCTCACACGTGGAGGTGCAAAAATAGGGGTGAAAAAATACGCCCTACACGTAAGCGTGTAAAAATAAGGGTGGAAAATCCGGTCTCACACGAGGGTATATAAAAATAAGGGTTGAAAATGCGGTCTCACACGTGGATGTGCAAAAATAGGGGTGAAGAAACACGTCCTACACGTAAGCGAGCGTGGGAAATCTCCAAGGTCAAATGACGTCAAAAAGTGAAAGGTGAGGTGTCTCCCTTCTACTATCGATATTTTTACAGAAGCGGGCGGCTTTGGAATGTTTTTTTACGTTAACATGTATTTATGTCTATTAACCTCTATCTGACATGAATTTTTAAACGTCATTCTGACAGATTTTTGTTTTTAGTTTTTACAGTGTTGCCTGTTTTCGTTTTGAACGTATACAAAAGAGGTTGCATAGTTATACTAAAAAAATTGATATTAAAATTATTTCATTTCTTTTAATTTAAGTTAGCATTTAGATGTCTATTAACCTTTGTCTGTCATGAAGTTCTCAACGTCTGTTTAACATAGATTATTGTTTTTGAGTTTACAATATTGCCTATTTTCGTAATGAACTTCTTATAAAGGAGGTTGCATACTTATCCTTAAATTTCTTTTAATTTTCATTTTGTAGATTGGATGGTCGTGTGGTGTTTCAACCAGATTCTAAAGTTTTGCAAAGAGATAAAAATTAACTTGATTAATTATATTGCCTGCTCCGAAATACATAAGAATCAATATTAGGATGAAACTGTCAGGTCTGAAGTTTTAGATAAAATTCGAATTGTTCATCAATTATCATTACATGTTTGGTTCTTAACACTTGTATTAGGAATTACACGTTTCCAAAACAATAACTGTAATTAAACACATTAACTGTTATTGTAATATACTCAACTTAGCTTTGGCATGATCAAATTGTTTGGTTTACGAATAACTAAAAATTTGTTCCGTTAAGATATCCAAAAATATACACCAATTTCCATAAAACGTGACCCGTTGATTTTCAGAAGATCACCAGTGTTGTAGAATAATGCTAGTTAGCTTGAAGTATCTAAATGCCTGCGTCGAATATGCCTTGCTGTTGTTAAACCAATTCGTTTTGAATGCCACAAACGTGATGTGATCAATAATATTGTACTGGATTCTCCTCAAATATAAATATTCTCAAATTATTCGGAACAATACACCCATTAAAACCATCAAACGTCTCTTAACTTGATCAATAAGTCTAACTGGATACCCTTCAAAACTAATTGTCAAAGTTAGCTTACATTACGAAATAGTTTACAAGTTTAACATCCTTAAATCCGGTTATGGTAATTGTGAGACATGAATCATACGGCAAATCTCTTATTCTATTATAGTTACAAAAGGAAGTTAAATCAAAATAAGGGAAACAAGAATTATTTCAGTGTAAGGGAAAACTGAACATTTCCGAGCCTTTAATTCTACTAACGATCGCCAAATTTTTTGTAGCGGTACTGGTCCTGAGTCTTAATAAAGAGCTCGGAAATTAAAATTTTTTGTTGTTGAAACCTGAACCAATTGTCGTTTTTGTTACAGTGTGTTGCGGTCGTCAGCCTACAAATACGACGTTATTTTATTAAGTGTTAAAATTTTTGCATTGTTTAAAATTGTTTAAGAGTTTAATAAAATGGTGTTTTTATAACGTACGATTTGTAAGTGTGTTTTTGTGTACAAATTATCAAGGATCCAGAAATGTTTGAAGGCCTTCGGACATCTAAGCATTCCTTATCAAGGTTTTTATCGCAATCGCTGTAAGTAATCTTTAATTATTTGCATGTTTCACAATTTTATACGTTACCATTCCTCTTGTCTACTGTTTGTAATTTTTTGTACACATAAGAATCGTGAAATGTGATTAAACGATTCATTTAGTAGAAAATATTTGATGATGTTGCTTTTTGCCTTGTTGTTACTCTTGCTCTTGCTTTTGCTCTTGCGCTTACTCCTGCTCTTGCTCCGGCTCCTGCCCCTGCTCCTACCCCAGCTTCTGCTCCTGCTCTTGCTCATGCTCCTGCTCTTGCTCCTGCTCCTGCTTCTACTCCTGATCCTGCTCCTTCTGCTCCCACTCCTTCTGCTCCTACTCCTTCTGCTCCTGCTCCTGCTTTTGCTTCGGCTTCTGCTCCTGCTCCTGCTCGTGGTCCTGCTCCTGGTCCTGCTCCTGCTCATGTCCCTGCTCCTGCTCCTGCTACTGCTCCTGCTACTGCTCTTGCTACTTCTCCTGACTGCTCCTGCTCCTGCTTCTGCGTCTGCGCCTGATCCTGGTCCTGCTTCTGCTCCTGTTCCTGCTTCTACTCCTGGTCCTGCTCCTGCTCTTGCTCCTGCTCCTGCTCCTGATACTGCTCCTGCTCCTGCTACTGCTACTGCTACTGCTCCTGTTCCTGCTCCTGCTCCTGCTCCTACTCCTGCTCCTGTTCCTTCTCCTGCTTCTGCTCCTGCTCCTGCTCATTCTCCCTGCTCCTGCTCCTGCTACCGCTACTGCTTGCTACTGCTACTGCTACTGCTACTGCTACTGCTACTGCTACTGCTACTGCTACTGCTACTGCGCTTCTGCTCCTGCGCCTGCGCCTGCCCCTGCTCCTTATGCTACTCCCCTTTCTCTTGTACTTGCACCCGTTACTGCTCTTGTCCTAGCTCTCACCCTCGCCCTATCCTTCGATTATGCCTTCACTCTCGCTCTACGCGCATACTATTCTTCTATCTCCTGCTACTCTTCTCGCTCTCTTGCTAACAAAATGAAAAGGCACATGAAAAATATTTCAAAATGAATAGAACTAATGTTAATGAATTGAATTACCTCAGAAGATAGTATTATTATTCTTTTGTCTATGGGGTTTAAAGGCTTTTTAATTATTCTTACACACACAAGATGGGTCCAAATGTTTCCAATCCTATCTTTTCAAAAACAAGATGGTATAAATTATATTGTTACACTATCAATTCACACTAGACATCACTTACGCTTATAAAATGAGCGGACCGCAAACTGAACCCGCCAATCATTGGTCCGTTACAAGACGTATAGCTGAAATAACGCCTTCAAGCGTTACATGTACCTCAATAAAAGATCAGAATTCAGTTATAAAATTCATTAGTGCCACTGTGATGTAAATTTTCAATGAAAATATTCTTGGACTAGATGATAATAAACTTGAATTGACCGCAGACATCTAAGCATTCCTTATCAAGGTCCTCTTGTCTACTGTACACACGTTTGTAATTTTTTGTACACATACGAATCGTCAAATATGATTAAACGATTCATTTAGTAGAAAAGATTTGATGATGTTGCTTTTTATCTTGTTGTTACTCTTGTTCTTGCTCTTGCTCTTGATCTTGTTCTTGCGCCTACTCCTGCTCTTACTCCGGCTCCTGCCCCTGCTCCTACCTCAGCTTCTGCTCCTGCTCTTGCTCCTGCTCCTGCTTCTACTCCTGATCCCACTCCTTCTGCTCCTACTCCGGCTCCTGCTCCGGCTTTTGCTTCTGCTCCTGTTCCTGCTCCTGGTCGGGCTCTTACTCCTGCTACGGCTCCTGCTCCTGCTCCTATTCCTGCTCCTGCTCCTGCTCCGGCTCCTGCTTCTGCTTCTGTTCCTGCGCCTGCTCCTGCTCCTGCTCCTGATCCCACTTCTGCTCTTGTTCCTGCTCATTGTCCTGCTTCTGCTCCTGTTACTGCTACTGCTACTGCTACTGCTCCTGCTCCTGCTCCTTCTGCTCCTGCTCTTTCTCTTGTTTTTGCTCCCGTTACTGCTCTTGTCCTTGCTCTCACCCTCGCCCTATCCTTCGATTTTGCCTTCACTCTCGCTCTACGCGCATACCCTTCTATCTCCTGCTACTGTTCTCGCTCTCTTGCTAACAAAATGAAAAGGCACATGAAGAATATTTCAAAATAAATAGAAATAATGTTAATACATTGAATTACCTCAGAAGGTAGTATTATTATTCTTTTGTCTATGGGGTTTAAAGGCTTTTTAATTATTCTTACAACACACACACGATGTGTCCAAACGTTCCCAATCCTATCTTTTCAAAAACAAGATGGTATAAATTATATTGTTACGATCAGTTTACAGTAGACATCGCTTATGCTTACAAAATGAGCGGACCGCGAACTGAACCCGCCAATTATTGGTCCGTTACAAGAGGTATAGCTGAAATAACGCCTTTAAGCGTTACATGTACCTCAATAACAGATCAGAATTTAATTATAAAATTCATTAGCGCCACTGTGATGTAAATTTTCAATGAAAATATCCTTGGACTAGATGATAATAATATTGAATTGACCGCAGAAGACAAGATAAAGTCTGTTCAGTAAATACATATGTTGCAAATTTACAATCCGTAGTAATTTCTTTAAATTTCCAAAAGTACGCTTAATTAAATCTATTAACTTTAATTAAATACAAAATAGTAAATACAATTAAAATAATAAAAATATTCCTAACGTTTGCGTTAATATATCATATTGCGAGGTATAATCACTTATAATTTCCATATCGCACTCGTATATCCTATTCAAACATTTATTATCCGTAATAATAATTAAATAGTATTAAACCAATTTTAAAAGCACGCTAATTAAAATTTTAAAACGAAAACTATAGACTACTTACTTAAAAACCCAAAATATTCGATAAACAATAATCTAAACCAAAATGAACATTTGGCTTACTGTAATTAAAGGTATTTTATTCAAGAAAAACCTTGAATACAAATCGTAGCAATGAAGCTTAACCAATATAGTAACTAATTACGTCGTTATAGGTTGATATACGTAATTAACAAGGCATTGTGAATACTGTACATGAAACTATAGTAAGTTACCCACAATGCATTATGCATGTATGCATGGATTAAGAATTACAGACTAATTTTCATACTCAATAATTTTTCAAAAATCTTTGAGTCTAATTCATAACACTGTTTACTCTAGTGTTAATCCGTTTCTTTCTATTGATCAGTATGGATTTTTGCCGGGTTCCAACTGCAACTACCCTTGTTCGTATCACACAATCTCTTGGCGATAAGCTTTATATATATATATATATATATATATATATATATATATATATATATATATATATATATATATATATATATACATATATATATATATATATATATATATATATATATATAGTTCTCAAACAAAAAGGGTAGAGGAAGTAACAGTGCATTATTTAAAATTATTTTGAACTATACAGGAGGTTCCAAAATTCAGATATGTATCTAACTTATGTTTTTTTTTAAATGGGAATCCCTGTATATTATTTCAAACTCAGAAAGCCCACATTTTTTCGATTTTTTTAATGTCGGAGTTAAATACATTATACAGGGTATTTGGAAAGATATGGATTGTTTTGTGTTGAAATTTTACTCATTTCAATGCCATGTAGAACAATACAATCTGTAGAAATGAATTATCTGTTGGCCAGTTGTCTTCCAGAATATTGTCTAGTATCGTTACCCACCATTATTCATATAGCTACTTGGGGTTTGTATACAGGGTCTCTCAAAACTCGGATGTGTCATTTTCTTCCTTAACGCAAATGGAACACCCTGCATTTTTTATCACTATCAAAGTCCTCTGGTACTCCTCTTTAATTTTTGTCAGAGATTCCCTGTTTCTAACGTGAGTAGTTATCGAGATATTTCCAGATATTTGATGAATTTGATACAATATCTTGGATTATGATGTTTATCTGATCATCATTGTGTTTGACAGATAAATTTGACAAATTTACTGCTGTTTGAGAAGGATTTGTCCTGCATATGTGTCGAAGCAATACAAATAAATCAATCTAGTGCACTATCTAACCTGTTTACTTGATACTGATAACATTAACTGTAAATATAGAAGAACAACAATAACGAAAGAATAAATAATAATAAGAAAAGAAGGACATTAAATTAATCATATTAGTTGTTCGAAGTGACCTCCACCAACATCAATACAATGTGGAAGTCGATTCTCGAATGCCCGACTCACATTTCGCAATATTGTAAGATCAACACTCTTGAATGCTTCTGTAATTCTGACCTTCATGTTTTCTTTTTGTCGTTGGTGGGTCATTACACACCATACTCTTTACATAACCCCACAAGAAAAAATCCACTTTAGTTAGGTCTGGTGATCGAGCTGGCCAATATTTAGGTCCTCCTCTGCCTATCCATCCAAATAATAATTATTAATTAAATAATAATTATTCAGATAGTCCTTGATAGGACCTGTGTTATGAACCGGTGCGCTATCATGTAGCAGCCACATGCGTTGTCGAATGTCGAGGGGCACTTCTTCAAGAAGAAATGGCAAACGATTTTGAAGAAACTGTAAATAAACAATACCATTCACCGTTTCTTCAAAAAAGTGTGGCCCTATTATACGATTTCCCAAAACTCCAACCCAAACATTCAAGGACCATCTTGTTTGGCTGTGTGTTCGTATCAAATGTGCGTTAGATGTCAGGTAATCGTGAAAATTGTATCGGTTAACTCCTTCATTTTTCTAAAATGTTGCCTTATCCCCAAACAAAACAAAATCAAAGAAAAATGGTTCTTCGTCGATTTTCGATTTTACCCATTGACAAAATTCTACTCTGCTTTGGAAATCGTTTACAATTGGTTCCTGATGTAGTTGGACATGGAAAGGATGCATTTTATGTAATGATAGGATTCGTTGAACCGTACCATGGCTAATGCCTTTTTGAGATGAAATTTTTCGTATACTGGTATGCGGGTCTTCTGTAACGCTCATCAACACTTTGAGTTAGTTGTCTTCCGTTATTGCATGTTTTCCTGCTTCCCTCTTGTGATAGCTAACCGATCCGGTACGGTCAAAACGATCCAACAAATTTCTCAAACTAACTGTACTCGGTTGTCTCCTGTCTGGAAATCTTTCACGATATCTTGACGCCAATAAACAGTTTTTGGTGCATTCACCAAGTATCCAAATAATGTCAGTCATTTCACGATGGGAAATTTGTTCACCATTCATCTCGTAGCTACTCTTCACTTCAACTATATTGAAATAGAGAAATAAATTGATCGAATAACTGAGCGAAACACTACAGTGGAACCTGTCGAACTGACGATAGTCAAATACAAAAACTACTTGATAATAATACAAAAACTTCGTGATAATTACTTTCAAACTGCAAATTGCAATGAATATCGGTAAATATCTCGATAACTACTCACATTAGGTAAAGGGAACCTCTGACAAAAATTAAAGAGGAGTACCAGAGGACTTTGATAGTTATAAAAAATACAGGGTGTTCCATTTGAGTTAAGGAAGAAAATGACACATCCGAGTTTTGAGTCACCCTGTATACAAACCCCAATTAGCTAAATGAATAATGGTGGGTAACGATACTAGACAATATTCTGAAAGACAACTGGCCAACAGATAATTCATTTCTACAGAGTGTATTGTTCTACATGGCATTGAAATGAATACAATTTCAACAGAAAGCAATCCATATCTTTCCAAATACCCTGTATAATGTATTCAACTCCGACATTAAGAAAATCGAAAAAATGTGGGCTTTCTGAGTTTGAAATAATATACAGGGATTCCCATTAAAAAAAAAAAACATAAGTTAGGTTCATATCTGAATTTTGGAACATCCTGTATAGTTCAAAATAATCTTAAATAATGCACTCTTGCTTCCTCTACCGTTTTGGTTTAATGTATATATATATATATATATATATATATATATATATATATATATATTTTTTACTAGTGCTTTTGATTCTATAGACCATGAGTGCTACTAAAAAATTGTAACTTAGGTGCTTCACCTAAATTAACTAATCACTACTCGTATTTAAAAAATAGGATTTGCTATGTCTTTTGTAACGGATCCTTATTGTATCAATTTACACCTCCTTGTGGTGTTCCTCAGGGATCCACCCTGGGCCCCTTACTTTTACCTCTGTTTATTGATGAGGTTCTTCACCCATTGAGATGTTCAGTACTTGCCTATCCTGATGATGCTAAACTCTGTTGTAAAATTACTTCAAAACAAGGTGCGCAGCTACTTCAAGACAATATTGATGCTCTAGTTCGCTGGTGTTCTTCCAATAGCCTAGAAATGAATGTCACGGAATGCTGTATTGTTTCTTATTCACGTCAAGCTACACCAGTACTAGAGATAAAATCAATTGTTCTGATCTTCCCAGGAAGAGCAAAACTAAGGATCTCGGTGTTATGTTCAATTCAAATTTAATTTTTTAAAACACATCTATTCTCTCTGCACATCTGCAAGCAGATCTTTAGGTTTCCTTATAAGAACATGTAAAGACTTCTATGATGCTACTCTTTTAAAAACCCTTTAGTATGCTTACGTTATTAGTAAACTTGAATATGTCAATCTAATGTGTACCCTTTTAATTTTTTATATCGGTTGCCTTTAGATAGAATCCATAAAAAATTCCTAAAATTTTTTACCATGAGTATCCCGAGCGAAGCATCAGTTAAATTACGCTACTCCTCGTCGTTATCTGATCGTAGAGCAAACAGCTAAGCTACTCAGGATGCTAAATCTTAATAGAATTGATGCTTCATTTTTGTTAAGCCTCAAATAGAAGCCTGAAATTTAAGTTTATTTTATCCCCAACCAGCTCGTACAGAATTATTACACAGACGTACAATTCAGATTATTTGTAAAAATTCCGAAAAATTATTACCGGTTGTACTTTTGTAAATTTTTTACCGCAGTTTATTAGGTTGTTTGATATAATATTATATTACCACTGTTCATATATACTACGTTTCAAATGAAATGCACCACTTAGAAATAATTATGCTATGATTTTGAAATTTTGGCAAAATAATGTTTCAGTATCATATAGAAAACAATGGAAGTTTCAATGAAAGAACAAGTCATTATGTACTTTGCACCACTGTTAACATCAATTAACAACAATCTTTATTTATACATTTTAAGAAATCTAGTCGATTAGTGTCAATTTTCTGTTGTTTAACAGACACATTTATTCTGAAAAAATGCCCCCAGTAAGACAACGACGAAACTTTGCCCAAGTTTCAGATTTTGACAAGCGTATAATTATCGGTATGAAAGAAGAGGTTTGTCATTTAGAGAAATCGGCAGAAGACTTAATCGAGACCACACCACGGTGACCCGCACTTCTTGGTCTGAAGAAGGCATTCAACTCGTCCCAGTGGAAGACCACCACGCAGCACCAGTGATCGTGAAGAACGGCTTCCTGGGCGGATGGCCACAAGAGATCGGTTCAATCAACAATGTCTGTTGCGATGAACTGGACAGGAGCTATTATTCGTCACCTATCAACGTCAACAATCTACAGGAGAATTAAGTCTTTTGGCTTACATTCGTATCGTCCGTACCGACGACCCGACTGGGGCCTTCAATGGAATAACATCGTATTCAGCCACGAATCGCGCTTTTGTTTGTGACGAAACGACGGTCGTCAGAAGGTGTGGCGTTTTCGAGGAGAACGTCGAAATTTAGGGTTTTTTGAAAGACACCTGGAGTCAAAGTTTGGGGAGCCATACGTTTTGGTGGAAGATCTCCTCTTGTGTTCATTCTAGACACATTAAGTGCTCAGCGTTACATTGATAAGGTTTTGGACCCGGTGGTAGTACCGTTAATGCAGACCTTCCCAAATGGTATTTTGCAACAAGATAATGCTAGGCCACATACCGCACATGTTACAAGAAGGTTTCTGGATCAAGTGCAGCTACCACTATTGCCGTGGCCTGCGCGATCGCCGGATCTTTCGCCTATTAAACATGTATGGGACATGATGGGTCGAAGACTAAGGCAATTACCAAGGCTCCCAAACAACTTGGATGAATTACGACACTATCTCCAGGTAGCCCGGGATGAAATGCCTCAGGAGGATATATACCATCTTATAGAAAGGATGCCTCGGAGACTGAACGCCTGCATTGATGTGCGTGGCGATGCAACACACTATTAACGTTTTCTTGTTAACTGTTAATATTTTGCCTTCAAAATTTCATCATATTATACAGGTAAATAAATCATTATTTTACCATACTTTCAAGATCATAGCATTATTATTTGTAAGTGGTGCATTTCATTTGAAACGTAGTGTAGTTATATTTTACATCTAAAATTTTTTCACAATATTTTAAGTCCAAATTTTGCCGGTTTACTTGGCATATATTGAACGAATCTGCATCTACCTCTAAACCTAAACAGTTGTTCATCAATAGTTACATTAGTGTCCGGTATGGCGCAGGTTTTGCATTGCTGGATGAATAAATCCCAAACGTAGGGCGCCATTGCTGACTTATCGTTTTCCAAACGCGTATTCCGCGTTCTCTTGTTGTCAAATCGACGAATCTTAAAAGCGAAATATGGACATTCTGGCTCGGTATATAGGATTGGCAAATTCACTACAAAATAGTTCTCTCGCAGGAACATCCCAGCTGCTGTCAATTCCCGCATGAATAAGTAAACCACAGATTGCAAGAAATACATCAATAGTTACATCTTTCCACGGCTTTCCTTTTGCTCCGTAAACACGTCTCCCCTCTAAATTAGTACAGTTCACAATTTGTTGTACAACAACTGGAGTTACAAATAATTGAAACGCTTTGTTTGGTATTGTAGCCATAAGTTTTCTTGATAGTCCTGGCGCACGCAAAATAATGCTGTGTGATTCAATTTTATTTTTGTTGGAGATTGCAAACTGCAATCGAGGCCACTTGGAGCAGTGTAACCACTCGTTGAAGAATTACCAATATCGTCAACATCATCCTCTGAATTATTGTCAACATCATCAGAACTGGATCCTGAATACTCGTCAGAAACCAATTCGAAATTTGTGTCTTCTCTGGCATTATTTTCTTCTTCTGATACATCATTTTCTTCAGAAGGCAGATCATTACTTTCAGCTGCCCACTCCGACATTGTTTCTCACGCTTTTCACATTTTTTTTTGACGCCACACTATCATATGTGTTTCACAAGTACACTCAATGCAACTTTTATTTTTTATTTATTTTTTTTTACAGTGCAATGTATTAGAAAATCCAATATTAAACATTTTTGTGATTTGATGTTTGTGACATGCAGAGATTTTGCTGCAGCGAGCAGTAATGCCGTTTTCCTTATTACTAAGTTCTTTGCAGTTTTAACGAATTTGATATTTGTATTGATTTTACACTAAGTCTAATAGCGTCCACATTTTGACGTTTTTCTAAACGCTGTATGTATTTTGCACTTGCACTTGTAGATAACTGTAGATATTTTTATCAGTCACAAACCATAGCACGTAACACCTTAGACTGGAACGTACCGATGATGTTGATGTTTGACTATGACGCCGTTCCCCATAGCTGCAACCCGTAGGTCCATACTGGTTTGATGACAACGTTGTGTGCAAGTTGTATTAGCAATGAGAGTTGAGATTTCCTACCTAATAACTAATAGTGCTTTTCAAGTTTAACTCCCAGTTGTTTGCGCTTTTTCATATATTCGTGCGCCACGTTAATCCTTTGTCGTAGTGGATACCTGAGTATTTAACGTTATCTGTCCTAGGTATAATTTCATTATTTAATATTATTGGTGGTGAGCTTCGCGACATTAAGTACGTGTAACATGGTTTGACTTGTCCTCGTTTATCTTAACGTGCCATTTTTTAATTCATTCTTATATTTCATGAAGGTTTAGCTGTAATATATTTCTGGCTTCTACTGTATCACGATGTTTGGCTAAGATGGCGGTGTCATCTGCGAATGTGGTTGTGATTATAGATTCGTTTGTGGGAGGTCGACAGTGAAAAGCAGGTACAAAATCGGACCTAGCATGCTACCCTGTGGCACACCCGATGTTATTGGATATATTGCTGTTATCTGAGACTCATGTCGTACCCGGAAGTACCTTTTACTTAAATATGATTTGAGGATAAGGTAGATTTCATACGGTAGATTTCTTTTGAGTTTACATAATAGTCCCTGATGCCAAACCTTGTCAAAAGCTTGGCTGACATCTAGAAATACTGGTACACAAGAACTCTTTTCCTCAAAACCTTGTTGACGGCGTCGACGGCTGGATGTGCTTGTTCTATCGTAGAGTGGTGGCTTCTGAAACCAAATTGATGGTCAGGTATCAGGTTTCGTTCGGCAACTGGTTTATTTATTCTTTTAACCAAGAGTTTCTCAGTGATCTTAGCCATGATAGGCAGCAGACTGATCGGTCGATAAGAGGAAGATTCGTTTGGTGGTTTTCTCGGTTTTTGTATTAACATAACTTCCGCTACCTTCTATTGGGCTAGGAAGTATTTTAATCTAAAGGCTGAATTTATAAGTTGAGTCAGGGTAGCTACCCCTTTACGCGGAACTTCCTTAAGTAATTTGCCCGTTATTTGGTCATAACCAGGGGCTTTCTTTTTATTTGGGCCATTAGTAATTATCTCTTTTACTTCTTTCTGTGTTACCGGTTGGACAGGCCCACTTGCTTGTTTTGGTGGTTATCTTCTGCTTCTTCGGCAGCTGGGAGTGGTTTAAAGACATTTTCTAAATAATCATCAAAAGTGTTGGCCTTGTTTTTATCTGTTTTAACCCATTCTCTAGTCGGTTTCCTTATGGGTGGTATATGTGTTTTCGGTTACTTCAATCTACGTGTAGCCTTCCATAAGAAGTACTCAGTGTTAGCTGTTGGCGCTAGGATTTCCAAATATTGTTGAAATGAGTCGTTTTTGAATTTTGTTACTTGCCTTGGTGCTCTATTGTAGTTTGTTTCGTCCTGTGGATGTCTTGACATTTGCCAGATTTTACGAAGTCTTCTTTTTTCTACTATTTTTTCTAGTATGTTAACTGGATAGTCAACTGTTTCGTGCTGTTTCGGATTTGAAGGTGGTGTTGCTTCCCATGCAGCTTATTGTATTTCCTTTGTGAATCTTTGTACTTCAGTTTCCAGCTCTTCCGTTGTTTTGAGTGAAACTGTCAAGTTTATCTTTGTATTTAGTGATTCTTTGTAGAATTCCCAATTTGTGTTTTGATTATAAAGTTTTGTCGTTTGTTCTTCTTTTTTTTTTATTCCGGAGTAGATGGTTGCTATTACTGGGGTATGGTGAGACGCAATGTCGTAGTTTGGTTCTCTTTGTAACTGTCCCGGTGTAAGGTTTTTAGTTACAAAGTAGT